>SJYW01046047.1:2977417-3020095 GCA_006410735.1 Raphicerus campestris | reverse complement strand
AAGCCCAGGAAAGGCGGCAGGGGCAGGGGTCTGCCAGATCTTAGTTCCCCGTTCAGGGGTTGAGCCTGCGCCCCCTCCAGTGGAAGCACAGAGTGTTCATTTAACCTCTGGACCACCAGGGAGGGCCCCAGACAGGCTTTCTGGTGGCAGCGAAGGGACAGGGTTTTGCCATCCTGGATGGACTCCTGTGGTCCCCATGACCTGTGAGGCAGGTGTCGCCTGGGGACCGCTGCTTGTCTGTGAGGGCGCAGAAAGAATGGAGAAAAAGCCTCAAGGAACAAACTGTGCTGAGTGTGAGCCTCTTCGGCTCCCAGTCTAGCCCGCACCCTGCCCCGCTCTGCAGGACCTGGGCTGTAGCTCCCTCTGCTCACCGGACACAGCTGTGTGACAGCCACACGTGCCCACAGCAGACTCCATGAGGGAAGGGATGGGTCCGACCTTGAGAGCAGTGAGCACCCAGACTTGGGGTGGGGGCTGTCTGGAGGAATGCCCAGGGGTGTGGCAGCGAGCGTGAGGAGGCAAGCCCACAGCCCAAAGCAGTGTGCACGGTGTGTTCTGTACGCTGTGAGCCAGCTGCTGGGTACTCAAGTTTTATTAAAGTGGAAACGGACCTTTCATTTCTAGAACCTGGGAGCATCATGATCGAGACCAGGTTTCACAGCACCACCAGTGTCCTTGGGGGCCATCCCACCCGTCAAGCCTCTGCGCTAACCATGCCTCCACACCCACAGGGCATGTGGACCCGTGGCAGAAATTTCTGCTGCATTCCCGTGGATAGGCTCTTGCTGTCAAGGAGGTTTTCCCTCTGGGGCTGCATGGTGTTCGCTGTGTGGATGTTCAGCTCCACCTCCGTTGTGCGGATTCAGGTCTGGGATGTGAACACACATACATTGGGGGTTTTCTGCAAAGGTGACAGGGTTTACTAGTTGGTCAAAATGACTGCTCCTCTGGTGGCTCAGATGATAAAGTGTCTGCCTGCAATGTGGGAGACCCGGGTTCAATCCCTGGTTCCAGAGGATCCCCTGGAGAGGAAATGGCACCCCACTCCAGTACTCTTGCCTGGAGAATCCCTTGGATGGAGGAGCCTGGTAGGCTACAGTCCATGGGGTTGCAGGATTGGATACGACTGAACAACTTCACTTTAACTTTTCAAAGTGACTGCACAGTTCTGCTCTGCAGAACCTGGTCGAGGTGGACCCAATCCATGCTGACACTCAGTGATGTCTGTAGACATGCAGATGTTTTCATGTTGTCTACAGGCGCTCCGTGATCCGTCTGGACTCAGTTTTGTTTTGAGCTGTGAAGGAGGGTCAGTGTTAATGTCCACCTGGTCACTGTCACTGGAAGGCTGTCCGTTCCTCCTGGGTTGTGGCGGTCAGGTGGGGCTCACTTGTGCTCTTTGCTCTGGACATTTGGCCTATAGCTTAGGCCACCTGTTGTGTGATCTTAGTTCCTGGTAATTTAACTTGTCTGCTTTCATTGTTCTCCAGCATTGTCCTTGTTATTCTTGTACCTTTGGTTTCCATGTACATTTTGGAAAAGCTGGTTGATCTGCTGGGCTTTGACTGCTCTGAATGTGAAGATGTGTTTGGGAGATGTGCTGGGTTAATTTAACAACGATGAACACAAGTGGCCTCCATTTTATCAGTCCTGTTTCTGTTCTCAGGGATATTTGTCATCTGCATAGAGGCCTTGAGCATCTTTTGTTAGGTTTATTCCTGTGTGTTTGATGTCTCTTGATATTAACACGGCCTGCTTCAGCGTGACTTCCTGGTTGTCTGTAGCGTGTAGGAACCGCCCACTTTCTGTCCAGCAGCCTCCTTCAACCACTCACCAATCTGAAGAGTTGGACTGTATATTCCTCATGGTTCTTTCAGGTGTCCAATTCTGCCGTCCCTCAGGAAGATCGGGGTGGGGGTCCCTGCTCTGACTGGAGGAGCCACCTCCCAAGGCTGTTGTCCAGGTGGGCGCCCCCACCTACAGCTGTGCTGGAGTGGAGGCACTTTCTTAAGTGCACGCTCATATTCTTTTGCTCATTAAAAAGTGGTTTTGTTTTTCAGCAGTTGTGATTATAGGTATTCTCGCCTTGAACCCCGTCTTTTGCAGTGGAGCCTGTGTCAAGTGAGGACACCCTTCTCACAGTGACCTGGGTGGTGGTGTCAGGACGACTCAGGCCATTTCTGTAGTTGAGAGGGGCGTGATTTCTGTACTTTATTTTCTTAATGTGAATTACATTCATTTTTCAAATGTTTTACATTTCTGAAACGATTTGGATTATTTTTTTTCTGTCTAAAGATCAGAGTCATCGGGTGGGCCAGGAGTTTTCTTGGTGGGAAGGTGCTGAGGCTTCTGGGGCTTAGCTGGTGGGTCTGTTCTCTGGCGGGGGTGGGGTGCAGGTGGGGAAAGGCAGGCCTGTATCGGGCCTTGCCTCCTGGCCCCCCTGCACACTCCAGATGCCCTTGCAGCTTGTGGTGTGGTTTGGCGGGACCCCTGGTCACTGGGGGTGTCTTGTTACCTTCAGAGACTGGAGGGCTTTTGGGGCCCCAGAAGATGAGGCTGTGCAGCGTTCAGGCCTCGGTGTTGCGAGGGTGGTGTGTGTGGGGAGGATTCCAGGAAGAAAGCTTGCCGCTGGGGAAGGGAGCCTCATGGTGGTAGCAATGCTGTCTTCCATGTCAGCACGAGCCCAACGGCCTGTGCGGCGCCCTGTGGGCCAGTGAGCCTGGCACTGCGTAGTCGGAGGTTCCACCGATTGTGCCTCATCCCACCCCACTTGCAGGGCTCTGTGTGCTGCTCTTTCTGGGTGGGGCCTTGTGGAGTCTGAGCCCTCCACCCCTCCTGCGAGGCAGGCATCAGGTCTGGTTCTGTAGACAGTGACACCAAGGCAGGCGTGTGACTGGACTTCCCAGGACGGGGCTGGAATGTGGGCTTCTGGGTCCTTAACCTGCTGAGAGGCCAGCAGGGCTGGGAGTGATGGCCACACCCCACCACCGTCCAGGCCAGCTCCTGCACTGGGATGGGCCGTCCACCCCCAGGGTCAGAGACCTACAGTGAGGCCAGAGATGACTGGTCCATGGAGCAGACAGGGGCCTGCCCATGGGAAGGAGAGACAGGCTTCATGGAACGGGGAGCCCACTGTCTTGGGCAGACATGCTTCTGTCCAATGGGAAGCTTTCCAGCACACCTGGGCGCCATTGGTCAAGCCTCTCTGAAGGTATGTTTGCTCACCTCCGAGTCCATCCCAGGAGCAGTGCCATGGCTGGTGGGTAGAAGGCTCCATTACCAAGTATGAGGTGTGTTCTCCTGACACAGGAAGTGAAGTCCTTGTAGACGTGAGGACACTGAAACTTTAATTTGGGGATGCTGTCTAAAGGTGTTACTTTCTTCTCCAGGACAAAGATAAAGTTTCTCTAACCAAGACCCCAAAGCTGGACCGCAGTGATGGTGGGAAGGAGGTGAGAGAGCGCGCACCCAAGAGGAAGCTGCCCTTCACCGTGGGGGCCAATGGAGAGCAGAAGGACTCGGACACAGGTACCACTCTTGCCCACCCTCGCAGCCTGGGTACTCCGGGGGGTCCTTCTGGGAGGGGTGCTGGGTGAGACTCTTTACTGATGGCGGGGTGACTGGGAGCTGATAGGGAAGGTTTCCTGCAGAGAATCGCCCCAGCCTAGGGGCCTCCTGTGTTGTCCACCATGTATGTGTGTGACCACCAGCTCCTCTTCCTCTGAACTCCCAGGCACCTGCACTCTGTTGAGCCTCCGGAGAGCTTTACCTGGGAGGATAAATGGGTTCCCCTCAGGGCTGCCGATGCACATAAATTAACCCAGTTGTTTGAAGTAAAAGCCAAAGGGTATTGAGTGTCGGTCTTCCCTCACGTGCGGTGGAGTGCATGCAAGAGGACCGGAGACCGCCACGTGGTGCCCGTGCTTCCAGGGCTGTTCTGTATTGAGCTGCACAGGGACGAGCTGGGTCCAGGCAAGAACCTGGCCCCCACTGCTGGTCAGCTCACTCCCCTCCTCTTGGCCCTGGGGCTGGAGCCTTCCCAGCCTGCCGATCATCTGAGGGCAGACCCCTGAGCCAGGGGCAAGCATGGGCAAATCCATGGCGCCACGAGGGGGTCCTGCTTCCCCCAGGATGCAGCCACGGGGGAAGGAGCGGAGGTCCTGCCAGGATGTGGGGTGCAGGCCCTGCTGTGTGAGAATTTGCATCAGGTCACAGGACAAGTACAGGCACAGAAATGAGACAGACGGGAGAAAGTTGGGAGAAGTGGCAGAGGGAGAAGCCTGAAAGGAGTCTCTTTCGTCCTCAAGCTCCTACATAGGCACCCCCCTGACCCAGTGTGTGACCCCTGGGCTCCCAGCCCTGAGTAAGCACATGGGCTCATGTGCTGCAAGCGGGTAGTGCAGGGTGGTGGGGTTGGTGGTGCCAACGGGGGTACGACTGGGTTACTGGGAAGGTGGTTCAGCCTCCATGAGGTCCTTCACAAGGAGAGTCGTGGGCATCCTCCCAGGAACCCTCCGGGTCAGGCCTCAGGCAGAGGACACGGGCTGCCCCAGACACGTGGTTAGGCTTGAGCACCTTGGCCAGTCCTGGTTTGTGCAGGGCGCAGTGTTGCTGTTTGGTTTCAGGCTACTTGGATGCTGGGCATCTGCAGGTCAGTGTTCTCCTGCATGGCCTTCCTTTCACTCACAGGAAGACTGCTGCCTCAGGAGGGGGCGGCTGGGGGCTGGGAGCACCTCAGCACGAGGCCTGTGGGGCGACTGCAGAGGCCCAGCACAGAGCACTCACCCTCCTCCTGGTCATCATCGCCCATTCGGGGACGGGTTCTACTGGACCAGTGACCCTTCAACAGCAGGGTATGAGCTGCCTGTGACCCCTAGGGGCCCACCGCGCAGTTCTGTTACCTGTTTGTTTTGTTCATGGGGGCAAACCAGACTCCAGTAACAGGGCCTGTCACGTCCTTCGAGTCAGTACTGAGCACCTCACCCGCAGCCCTGGTCATTGACCCTGTTTGTCTTTGCTGGTGAGCAGCCATCTGGGCGGGATTAAGTCCTCCCCGAGAGGCCAGGGGTTGCAGTCATCCCCATCCCTCTCTGCTGCAGCCAGAGCTCTCTGGCCCGTGCCCGCGTCCCTCCAGCGCCCTCTGCTGGGAGATACAGCCTGGTTCCGAGCTACCAGTGGTGTCTCCTCAACTGTGCCCCAGACTCCCGCCCCCTGCCCCGGGGGCTGGCCTGCTGAGAACATACACCCAGTACAGTGCCAAAGGGTCATCTTCCTGCCTGCTGCCGTTGCCCAGTGCCAGTCTTGGTGGGACTGGGACCTGCTTCAGATTATTCTGCTTTATTTTTTCCTCCAGAGATTAACTCTAAACACACCTACCTGACCACCACACAGCAGGCTTCCTGCTTAGTCTCACTACAGTCTCACTGCCTCCACCTGGGGACAGAGGCGGCTGCACGTGGCTTCCCTGAGGGGCAGGGCCTGCTTTGGGGGGATGTGCTGGGCTCTGAAGTTTTGAAAACATGCCCTGCTGAGTGCTGGAGGCCACTTGTGTGACCACACAGGCGCTTGGCCACCTGCTGGGCATGGACCAAAGCTGAGTAACACTCTGAAAGCCACCCATGCCCTGACCCTGGAGTCCTCAGGACCCCAGTGAGAGCAGGACTGGTGTGGGGTGCTGGCCAGCTCCATCTCGGGCTGAGTCTGGAGGGTGTGGCTGCTCTGCCTCTGGTTGCCAGGGTTTGGGGATGGGGACCTGAGGAGTGCTTCGGAGGCCTCCAGCTGGGCTGGACCAGCAGAGTGGGTGGCCCGTCCATGTGTTGCCGGAGTCCTGGTTCAGTTTGCAGGTGTTGCTGGAGTGAAAGNCTCACCTCCGAGTCCATCCCAGGAGCAGTGCCATGGCTGGTGGGTAGAAGGCTCCATTACCAAGTATGAGGTGTGTTCTCCTGACACAGGAAGTGAAGTCCTTGTAGACGTGAGGACACTGAAACTTTAATTTGGGGATGCTGTCTAAAGGTGTTACTTTCTTCTCCAGGACAAAGATAAAGTTTCTCTAACCAAGACCCCAAAGCTGGACCGCAGTGATGGTGGGAAGGAGGTGAGAGAGCGCGCACCCAAGAGGAAGCTGCCCTTCACCGTGGGGGCCAATGGAGAGCAGAAGGACTCGGACACAGGTACCACTCTTGCCCACCCTCGCAGCCTGGGTACTCCGGGGGGTCCTTCTGGGAGGGGTGCTGGGTGAGACTCTTTACTGATGGCGGGGTGACTGGGAGCTGATAGGGAAGGTTTCCTGCAGAGAATCGCCCCAGCCTAGGGGCCTCCTGTGTTGTCCACCATGTATGTGTGTGACCACCAGCTCCTCTTCCTCTGAACTCCCAGGCACCTGCACTCTGTTGAGCCTCCGGAGAGCTTTACCTGGGAGGATAAATGGGTTCCCCTCAGGGCTGCCGATGCACATAAATTAACCCAGTTGTTTGAAGTAAAAGCCAAAGGGTATTGAGTGTCGGTCTTCCCTCACGTGCGGTGGAGTGCATGCAAGAGGACCGGAGACCGCCACGTGGTGCCCGTGCTTCCAGGGCTGTTCTGTATTGAGCTGCACAGGGACGAGCTGGGTCCAGGCAAGAACCTGGCCCCCACTGCTGGTCAGCTCACTCCCCTCCTCTTGGCCCTGGGGCTGGAGCCTTCCCAGCCTGCCGATCATCTGAGGGCAGACCCCTGAGCCAGGGGCAAGCATGGGCAAATCCATGGCGCCACGAGGGGGTCCTGCTTCCCCCAGGATGCAGCCACGGGGGAAGGAGCGGAGGTCCTGCCAGGATGTGGGGTGCAGGCCCTGCTGTGTGAGAATTTGCATCAGGTCACAGGACAAGTACAGGCACAGAAATGAGACAGACGGGAGAAAGTTGGGAGAAGTGGCAGAGGGAGAAGCCTGAAAGGAGTCTCTTTCGTCCTCAAGCTCCTACATAGGCACCCCCCTGACCCAGTGTGTGACCCCTGGGTTCCCAGCCCTGAGTAAGCACATGGGCTCATGTGCTGCAAGCGGGTAGTGCAGGGTGGTGGGGTTGGTGGTGCCAACGGGGGTACGACTGGGTTACTGGGAAGGTGGTTCAGCCTCCATGAGGTCCTTCACAAGGAGAGTCGTGGGCATCCTCCCAGGAACCCTCCGGGTCAGGCCTCAGGCAGAGGACACGGGCTGCCCCAGACACGTGGTTAGGCTTGAGCACCTTGGCCAGTCCTGGTTTGTGCAGGGCGCAGTGTTGCTGTTTGGTTTCAGGCTACTTGGATGCTGGGCATCTGCAGGTCAGTGTTCTCCTGCATGGCCTTCCTTTCACTCACAGGAAGACTGCTGCCTCAGGAGGGGGCGGCTGGGGGCTGGGAGCACCTCAGCACGAGGCCTGTGGGGCGACTGCAGAGGCCCAGCACAGAGCACTCACCCTCCTCCTGGTCATCATCGCCCATTCGGGGACGGGTTCTACTGGACCAGTGACCCTTCAACAGCAGGGTATGAGCTGCCTGTGACCCCTAGGGGCCCACCGCGCAGTTCTGTTACCTGTTTGTTTTGTTCATGGGGGCAAACCAGACTCCAGTAACAGGGCCTGTCACGTCCTTCGAGTCAGTACTGAGCACCTCACCCGCAGCCCTGGTCATTGACCCTGTTTGTCTTTGCTGGTGAGCAGCCATCTGGGCGGGATTAAGTCCTCCCCGAGAGGCCAGGGGTTGCAGTCATCCCCATCCCTCTCTGCTGCAGCCAGAGCTCTCTGGCCCGTGCCCGCGTCCCTCCAGCGCCCTCTGCTGGGAGATACAGCCTGGTTCCGAGCTACCAGTGGTGTCTCCTCAACTGTGCCCCAGACTCCCGCCCCCTGCCCCGGGGGCTGGCCTGCTGAGAACATACACCCAGTACAGTGCCAAAGGGTCATCTTCCTGCCTGCTGCCGTTGCCCAGTGCCAGTCTTGGTGGGACTGGGACCTGCTTCAGATTATTCTGCTTTATTTTTTCCTCCAGAGATTAACTCTAAACACACCTACCTGACCACCACACAGCAGGCTTCCTGCTTAGTCTCACTACAGTCTCACTGCCTCCACCTGGGGACAGAGGCGGCTGCACGTGGCTTCCCTGAGGGGCAGGGCCTGCTTTGGGGGGATGTGCTGGGCTCTGAAGTTTTGAAAACATGCCCTGCTGAGTGCTGGAGGCCACTTGTGTGACCACACAGGCGCTTGGCCACCTGCTGGGCATGGACCAAAGCTGAGTAACACTCTGAAAGCCACCCATGCCCTGACCCTGGAGTCCTCAGGACCCCAGTGAGAGCAGGACTGGTGTGGGGTGCTGGCCAGCTCCATCTCGGGCTGAGTCTGGAGGGTGTGGCTGCTCTGCCTCTGGTTGCCAGGGTTTGGGGATGGGGACCTGAGGAGTGCTTCGGAGGCCTCCAGCTGGGCTGGACCAGCAGAGTGGGTGGCCCGTCCATGTGTTGCCGGAGTCCTGGTTCAGTTTGCAGGTGTTGCTGGAGTGAAAGATGGGGTTGGTGGTTGGGAAGCCCTGCTGTTCGGTCCCTCCATGCTGGCCTCACCTCACAGACCCTGGCCTCCTGATCATGCTCTGTCGCCCTTGCCAGGTGCTGAAGAAGCCTTAGTCAGGAATGGGGAGGAGAAAGACTGCCCCCCTGCACCCCCTCAGGTCAGGGATGTGCTAAAGGCAACACAGGTCTCCTTTCCGCTGGTCAGTGATGGTGATTTGCTTTAAACAGAAAAGGAGACACCAGGAAACCGGAAGGAAGCAGGTCCTCACTGCAGCCTGAGTGACAGGACTGTGCTGGCCCAGGGCACTGGAGGGCTGGAGCTTAGTGGGGGGACCCTGTCACATGTGGATGGTGCCCAGGCTGGCCGCTTGGTCAGGAGCCTGTCTGTGACTCTGTCCTGCATGGTGGACCATGTGCTCCTGAGACCAAGAGATAGGACACTGTTGGGATGACAGTTCCGGGCACGACCCCACCTCCTGCCTGCTCCGACTGAGCCCTGTGACTTCATGGGGACTGTGGATGCCCACCCACCCTTCAGGGCGGAGTGTAGGCAGTGGTGACATCTGAGGGGGTCATCGATTCCCCACTGTTGTGCCAAACCAGTCTCCAGAGAGACCCGTCTGCTGGGAAGCCTAGGACTGTGTGATGATGGGGACTCACCTGGTGCCCCAGACACAGGCTTCTGATGGCAGCAACAGGCCGAGGACAGCTTGCTTGCTGTATGATACCTTGGGCCGGAGGACACCGTCCTTCGCTCAGGGGCTGTGCGGTCTCCCAAGCTCGTGCCATCCTGCCCCTGCGGGGTGGCCTCTGCTGGAAACAGCTGTCGTCCACTCTGTCTGGAGAGGTGGAAGCGAGGACAGACCCCCAGGTGGCAGCAGCGGGAGGGGCTGCACGGGGAAGCTGGCTTGAGATCAGACGGCATCCTGGAGAGGACGGGGCTCCCGCACTGGGAAGCCGCACGGGCAGCAAGTGGTGAGCCCTCCCGGTGCTGGCACCCTCGCTGAGGCGCAGCAGGGAGCTGGGGCGTCCAGCCTGGCTCTGGAAGAGCAAATGGTCGCCCAGTGGCTGTGCAGGTGTGAGAGCGACCCACTCCAGAGTGTCAGGTAGAACCGGGGGATGTGGAGGCGGGGGCACCTGCAGAGCTTTCCCGAAAGCCAGAGGCGGCCCTGGTTTCATAAGGTCTTCTCCCCAAAACTCTGCGTCCTTGCTGTCAGTTCTGCTGGGGTCAAGGAGCACAACTGTGCATGCCAGGTTATGAAACAGAGGTGCTCAGGGCTGCTCTCTCCACAGCCCCAGCTGGGCAGTTGCCGGGGGGGCAGAGCCATCTTCCAGAGGCCTCTTGGGGGGACACCAGTGAAGGCCTGAGGGCTGCTGGAATCCTTGCCGCTGTGGCTGGGTGACCACGTCCCAGGAAGAGATGATAAATCTGCGCCGACTTCACAGAGGACCAGCAAGATGACCAAGCTTGAGAATCAGGGTGCCAAGTCACATAGTCACGCTTTCCTAGTGGTGAGGGGACTTTCAGCTCACGAGACCACCCCCTCATCAGCCTGGGAAGGGGCATGTCTCCAGAGAAGGGAGGCACGGCGCCTCCAGCCCCCACACATCACCCCCTGGCCTGCCCTTGCTGCTCACATGCACCTGTCAGTATCCATGTCTCTTAACTTGGCACCTCCCGTCTGGGCTTCTGTAGGTTCTGTTTTGCTTCTGGTTGGACGTAAGAAACAAAACCATAGCAGAACACCAAGGGGAGTGGCCACTGCCTGGGACACTTCCTCTGCCATGTCCTTGTGGTCATCGTACGGGGCAGGAAGGAGGCTTTGCAGGTCTTTCTGGGGTGGGCGTGTGCTGACAGGACACGGCTGTCAGGCAGGCAGGCCCTCCTACGGCACCAGCACCCCAGCCTCCACTCCTCTGTGGCCAAGTTTCCGGGGGTGCCCACTCCATCCGGGACTCGCAGCCCAGCCAGACATGGGCTCCTCTAGATACTGGCACCCGCTGCGCCTGTAGAAAAAAACTGCACTTCAGTGTGGAGAAGCCAGCATCTCAGGAGATGGGATTACATTTAGTGATTCCTTTGTGTTAAGCCTTGGGAAACCTCCACCTGTGGGGTGAGATCTCCTGCTCGCCCATCCCCGAGGAGGGGGAGCCTGCCTGCCTTGTGCTTGGTCTACCTGTGGGTGGCCTTCGTTCTTCCTGAGACTGCAGGCCTGGGTCCCCAGGGCCCTGCCCTGCAGCCGGGGTCAGTGTCTGGGCAGCAGGTGCTTCTCAGCTGCCACTAACAGCTGTGCAGGTGGAGCCCTCGAGGCGCACCCCTGGCCCTGGGTGTCACTGCCTGCACAGCCACTTGAAGACAGAGTCAGCTGTGGCCCTTCTGCCAGGTTCCTCTGGTGTCTTACAATCATGGGCACGGCGTCTGTCCCGAAGACCTCTGTGCAGCGGAAGAGGAGTGGTGCTGGTCTGTGTGCTTCCAGGGTGACCTCGTGGACTTGGCAGGGCAGCCTGGTGGGAGGCTGTGCTTCTGTTCTTGTTTCTGGGGAATTCGTGTCTGCATTGTCCCTTGGCAGCAGCCCTTGGGAGGCCACACACCTCGATTGTCTGAGGCCCTTCCCAGGGGCCGTGGCTCGGGTTCTGACACCCAGGGCCGCCCTTCCACATTGTGAGGCTGTGCCCAGACAGATCTGTGTGACCGCTCAGTTGTGGCATAGCTTCTGGGCTGGGCCCTGTGGCTTGACTGCCATCCACCATGGCTTCAGTTCTTGGGATTCCTTGGAGCCACCAGGTCCCTGCTCTGCCAGCCGTGTTCGGTGCAAGGCCGGGTCCCCTGCGCTGCCCCCTTCTCACTGCCTTCACAGCTTGTGGGGAAGCAGGGCTCTTGGTCAACGATAAGGAGCATCTTTTCTGAATTTCCTTTCTTGGGCCTCTGCCTTGTGGGTTGGTTAAAAATCTGTAGTTGGTGGGGTGGCCTGGGGAATGATCACATAAGACACATAAGATGAGCACTGTCAACAAGTCACAGCTATAGTTTTTATAAGCAAGCAGTTTAAGGAAGTAGCAGTGAAAACTCTTAACATGGAAAGTGATGTACTTGCAGGGCCTAAGGTGGTAAGCAGTAAAGGTATGTGGTTTTGGGAGTGGCGATGTTGCCTCTCTCTGGGGTCTGACCCAGCCCAGGGGTGCAGGGAGAACCTCTCAAGTGTGGCCCCCAGTGGCGACCCTGTGGTCTGCACCCCATGACCTAGGACACCCCACACAGGGGCTCTCCCAGAACACACAGGGATGCAGGGGAGGGATCTGAGACTTGGTGGATCCCCAGTTCCCATGAGCCTTTTTTTGGGCTTCTGATCCTAGGAGTCGGAGTGCTTTTCTCTCCATCACCCCTGCCCCGTGAAAGACACGGGCACTGTGGCTGTCTGCGGCCACCAGGGTGTGTGTGAGGGGCCCGAGGAGCGCAGTGCTTGTTGTGAGGAGGCTGAGGGGCACCGGGCTGGCCCCGTATCTTGTTAGTGCTCTGTGTTGATGCCTTTAGATGCCTCCAGCTCAGTCCACGCCGTGGTACTGCAAGGCTGGTTCGCTCCTCGAAGCGCCATGGCATGAGATGGAGGCTCCTAGAAGCAAGAAGAAAGGTACAGTACCGCCCAGTCAGCCTTGACCTCTCCATGGGTCTCTAAACTGTGTTTGCATTTTACATCTGAACTGTTTTGGAGGCGGGTGGGGCGGAGGCCAGGCGTGAGCAGTTGCTAGACCGAGGCCCGTCCTGTGTGAGCGGAGACTCGGGTCGGCCATCCCGCCGCCTGGCGTGCAGGGAACGGTCTGGGGAGGCACCTGGAGCAGTGGATGGTCGGTGGGGCCCAGGCTTGGCTTCAGTGGCTGGTGACGAGGTGTTGGAATCGTGTCCCCAGCACGGTTACTGCCGGAAGAGGTGATGCCAGGCGGCCTGCGTGCCGCCAGCTGTCCCTTCCCTTCCCGCGCGGCCAGGTGAGGCTCCGGGGTCGAGGGCTCCGTGGCATGAAGTGTCCCCTCTCTCCCTCACGCCTCACAGAGAAGCAGGGTCCTGAGCGGAAGCGGATCAGGAAGGAGCCTGTCACCCGCAAGGCCGGGCTGCTCTTCGGCATGGGGCTGTCTGGGATCCGCGCTGGCTACCCTCTCTCTGAGCGCCAGCAGGTGGCTCTGCTCATGCAGATGACGGCCGAGGAATCTGCCAACAGCCCAGGTGAGCCCAGGAGGTCCAGGGCTGGGGGCGGCCCTCCCTTGGACGGTGGCAGATTCTGCCTGCTAACCTCTGCCATCCTCTCCTTGGCCTGCAGTGGACATGACACCAAAGCACCCCTCCCAGTCTACAGTGTGTCAGAAGGGGACGCCCAACTCTGCCTCAAAAACCAAAGATAAAGTGAACAAGAGGAACGAGCGTGGGGAGACCCGCCTGCACCGGGCGGCCATCCGGGGGGACGCCCGGCGCATCAAGGAGCTTATCAGTGAGGGGGCAGACGTCAACGTCAAGGACTTTGCAGGTGAGCGCTCGGAGGGTAGACCAGGGCAGACTCTGACACAGCACCCTCTTCTTTCGCCTGTGCGCCCAGAGCATGATCCCCACATGTCTGATCCAAACCTAATTTAGGAATATTGATATTTTGAGAGGTGCTACCTTGAATTTTTCCAAAACCCTGGGACCAATCCCTGGGGTGGCTTGCTGCACAGAGGCCTGTCTAAACCCATGGCCTTCTCTGCTTTCCCATGTGATGATACTGCTCACCTGTCTGGACCCTTCACCCTAGTCTGTAGGGTTAACTGCTAGTGGTCATGGGCAACCCAGAGGTGCCCCAGGAAAGAACACCCAGGCTGGGCACCCGTCCTTAGAGTTTCCGGTGCCGCCCGAGGTGGAAGTGGCCTTGAGGGTTAAGTCACATACGTGCTGAGTGTCTGTTTCCAGGCTNCCTTCCCTTCCCGCGCGGCCAGGTGAGGCTCCGGGGTCGAGGGCTCCGTGGCATGAAGTGTCCCCTCTCTCCCTCACGCCTCACAGAGAAGCAGGGTCCTGAGCGGAAGCGGATCAGGAAGGAGCCTGTCACCCGCAAGGCCGGGCTGCTCTTCGGCATGGGGCTGTCTGGGATCCGCGCTGGCTACCCTCTCTCTGAGCGCCAGCAGGTGGCTCTGCTCATGCAGATGACGGCCGAGGAATCTGCCAACAGCCCAGGTGAGCCCAGGAGGTCCAGGGCTGGGGGCGGCCCTCCCTTGGACGGTGGCAGATTCTGCCTGCTAACCTCTGCCATCCTCTCCTTGGCCTGCAGTGGACATGACACCAAAGCACCCCTCCCAGTCTACAGTGTGTCAGAAGGGGACGCCCAACTCTGCCTCAAAAACCAAAGATAAAGTGAACAAGAGGAACGAGCGTGGGGAGACCCGCCTGCACCGGGCGGCCATCCGGGGGGACGCCCGGCGCATCAAGGAGCTTATCAGTGAGGGGGCAGACGTCAACGTCAAGGACTTTGCAGGTGAGCGCTCGGAGGGTAGACCAGGGCAGACTCTGACACAGCACCCTCTTCTTTCGCCTGTGCGCCCAGAGCATGATCCCCACATGTCTGATCCAAACCTAATTTAGGAATATTGATATTTTGAGAGGTGCTACCTTGAATTTTTCCAAAACCCTGGGACCAATCCCTGGGGTGGCTTGCTGCACAGAGGCCTGTCTAAACCCATGGCCTTCTCTGCTTTCCCATGTGATGATACTGCTCACCTGTCTGGACCCTTCACCCTAGTCTGTAGGGTTAACTGCTAGTGGTCATGGGCAACCCAGAGGTGCCCCAGGAAAGAACACCCAGGCTGGGCACCCGTCCTTAGAGTTTCCGGTGCCGCCCGAGGTGGAAGTGGCCTTGAGGGTTAAGTCACATACGTGCTGAGTGTCTGTTTCCAGGCTGGACGGCACTGCATGAGGCCTGTAACCGGGGCTACTATGATGTCGCGAAGCAGCTGCTGGCAGCAGGCGCGGAGGTGAACACCAAGGGCCTGGATGATGACACACCTTTGCATGATGCTGCCAACAATGGGCACTACAAGGTGGGTGCCTCCCCACAGACCCCCGGGTGGGCCTGCTGCAGCTTCCTGGTCTCTCTCTTTCCTGGTGGCAGGGCGACTACCCCTGACCCCAGCTCAGCCCAGCTTTCTGCACACCTGCCATGGCTTGTGTGTCAGGGTCCTGCTCTGGCCACACAGGTATGGTTCGATATTAGAAGGTTGAGTGGCCAGCCCCAGAACGGGAGCTCTGTCCTCATCTCTGTGCTGTCAGACCAGGCACCTTGGACGGGTGCAGCCACACGGGGTGCTGGCCCAGCACTGGAGACACACGTGTAGGTGAGGGTCTGGCCACTTCCACACCACAATGTCCTGAAAAGGCCCCTGTCTAGAGATGGCAAGCAAGCGTGATGGTGTGTGACATCTGGTCTTTGGTGGTAGCCCTGCTGGTCGCTGCTGGCAGATGCCAGGGAACCAGCAGCTTGGCCAGGGGGATGGGCACACCGGGACAATGACACGTGGGTGCCGGGAGAGGTTGGGAAGGGCTCTGGGCTCGAGATGCCAAAGCTTCTGCGGACACCTGAGTACTGACGTCAGGAATTAAGTAACATTTTAGGGAAGATGAGAGGGGTTTTGTTTTTCTTTAAGAGCCCTTTTAGAGAAATAGGCTGAAAAATTCATGAAATATCTAGGATTTGCTAAAAATATCCCCGGGGCAGTGGGCAGGTATACACGAAATGAGGCCTGCATTTGTAAGCCCATCTTTAAACTTGTTAGAGAGCAGTCAGAGGCCTGTGGACACGGGGCCTCAGGACGGTGGGGGCCTCTGCAGAGGGGAGCTAGAAGACCAGGAGATGGGAAGTGACCCTGGAGTGTACAGGTGGACAAGGGTGTGGACGGCAGAGACCCGTTCTCCATGTGAAGGGAACTGGCCTGCATCACTAGTCCTAGAGGGAGGGCCGATAGCGCTGGAAAGATGGTGGCCTTCAGCGGCTGGAGTGGCTGGCCCTCAGCTGACAGCAAGGACACGGCCCTGGAGCCCAGCCTCTGGCCCCAGGGTTGTCCACGGTGGTTGTCCCCAGGGGAGGGGAGCTTCCGCAGTGGAGATGAAATTACTGCTCTCCCCTGTCCAGCCTACCAGCCATCTAGGGGAGGCCACCGGAGTGGAGTGAGGGTTGCAATGGAGCAGCGGTTTCTGATGCACCTCAACACTGTCTGCACTGGATGGTCGCAGCTGGGTGTGCAACAGTAGTGTCTCTGAGCAACCTGCACTTGTTGGTCAAGACAGACATATCAACTAGGGGACTTGCTTGTGGTCAGGACTTGGCTTTCCAATGCAGGGGACGCCACTTCAGTCCGTGGTCAGGGAGTGAAGGTTCCACATGCCTCATAGCCTAGAAAAACAGGAACAGAAGCAAATCTTAACAAATTCAATGAAGACTTTAAAAACGGACCACATCAAAAAAGAGTGTAAAATATTAACTACACCCCACTTAAAAAGTATATTATTCCAAGACTTGCCTGGAGGTCAAGTGCTTAGGACTCCATGCTTCCTTGGCAGGAGGCACGAGTTCCACCCCTAGTCAGGGAACTAAGATCCCAAGTGAGGCATGGCAGGGCCTGAAAGAAAGGAGAAAAATACATTATTACTAAAAATGTAACTGTCATCTGCATCTCCAGCTAGTTATGATCTTTTTGCTGGTTCAGTTCAGTTGCTCAGTCGTGTCCAACTCTTTGCAACCCCGTGAATCGCAGCATGCCAGGCCTCCCTGTCCATCACCATCTCCCGGAGTTCACTCAAACTCAGGTCCATGACGGTTTGAAATATTGTGACAATCACCAAAAGTTAACACAGAGACACCAAGGAAGCAAATGCCCTCAGGGAAGTGGTGCCGATAAGACTTGTGGGTGCATCGCAGGCCTTCATCTCTATACAGTATGACAAATCAAGGTCTTCCTGCCCTTGGGTTCAGCGGTCCTGGGCACAGACTAGAAACAGGCAGTCTTACTTTTAAAATAAAAAAAACATGAAATACACCTGCTTGTGGAAGCTTGGTCTTTGTTTTCCCTACTCTGTAACAGCGCCCACCCTTACCCAATACAAAACTCTATACTAGGAACCTGTGTGATGGGTCTGTGGCGGGGAGAGGCCCGGTGGGCAGCATGCATAGCCGGTAGCCCTCAGCCTGGCTGCGCTCAGACCCTGTGGGCAGGCGCTGATGTGGCTGCTCCACGTTCCTCACGTCCCTGACGTGCCTCTTGCTGCTACATAGGTGGTGAAGCTGCTGCTCCGGTACGGAGGGAACCCTCAGCAGAGCAACAGGAAGGGTGAGACACCGCTGAAGGTGGCCAGCTCCCCGACCATGGTGAACCTGCTTCTGGGCAAGGGCACCTACACGTCTAGCGAGGAGAGCTCAGCTGGTCAGTGCTGGGGTTGGGGGGGGTGTGGAGCAGGGAAGGCGGGGGGGCGGGCAGGACAGGTGGTTTCACTGCAGGCAGCCTGCTTGGATGCCCGGTGCTGATGGGAGCTTCCGGACTATGAGGGCACCCAACCCCGGATGGGGGCTCTGGTGCAAGGCCTCCAGCCCCTTGTCTGTGCAGACCCCTATCTGGCCACTTGGCCCAGGGCCAGCCTAAGTTACCCAAGTTTTGGGCTTGTCTGCCACTGCCACTGCCCCTGCCTGAACAGCTCCTGACTCTTTTCTCCCTGTTCCTGCAGAGAGCTCCGAGGAGGAGGAGGAGGAGGACGCCCCGTCATTCGCACCTTCCAGCTCGGTCGATGGCAATAACACAGACTCTGAGTTTGAGAAGGGCCTAAAGCACAAGGCCAAGAATCCAGAGCCGCAGAAAACCGTGACCCCGGTCAAGGACGAGTATGAGTTTGACGAGGATGACGAGCAGGACAGAACCCCCCCAGTGGACGACAAACACTTACTGAAAAAGGACTACAGAAGAGAAGCCAAGTCAAATAGTTTTATTTCTATACCCAAAATGGAAGTGAAAAGCTACACTAAAAACAGCACGATTGCACCAAAGAAGGCGTCTCATCGCATCCTGTCGGACACGTCTGATGAGGAGGACGTTGGCGTCGCCGTGGGGGCGGGGGAGAAGCTGAGACTCTCAGCCCACACCATGCTGCCCGGCAACAAGACCCGGGAGCCTTCGAACTGCAAGCAGCAGAAAGAAAGAAATAAAGTGAAAAAGAAGCGAAAGAAAGAAATAAAGGGCAAAGAAGTGCGGTTTGGGAAGAGGGGTGACACATTCTGCTCGTCTGAGTCTGAGAGCGAGTCCTCGGAAAGTGGTGAGGATGGTGGGGACTCGGTGGGCAGCCCAGGCTGCCTCAAGGAGTCCCCACTGGTGCTGAAGGACCCCGCCCTGTTCAGCTCCCTGTCTGCCTCCTCCACCTCATCCCACGGCAGCTCCACCGCCCAGAAGCATAATACCGGCCATGCAGACCCACACGCCAAGCACTGGCGGACAGACAATTGGAAAACCATTTCCTCTCCTGCCTGGTCCGAGGTCAGCTCCTTATCAGACTCCACGAGGACAAGACTGAGCAGTGAGTCTGATGGCTCCTCCGAAGGCTCCAGCGTGGAGTCACTGAAGCCAGTCAGGAAAAGACAGGAGCACAAAAAGAGGGCTGGCCTGCAGGGCACGCTACCCGACAGGAAGAACTCCTTCCACCCGAGCGGGGACGGTGCCATCCCCAAGCTGGACAAGGAGGGCAAAGTTGTCAAGAAACACAAGACTAAACATAAACACAAAAGCAAGGAGAAGGGGTTGTGCTCTGTCAGCCAGGAACTGAAGCTGAAGAGCTTTACCTATGAGTACGAGGACTCGAAGCAGAGGGCGGACAAGGCCATCCTCCTGGACGACGTGCCCGCTGAGAACAAGCTGAAGGGCCTGAAGCATGAGAGAGACCACTGCAAGAAAGAGGAGAAGCTCAGCAAGATGAAGTCAGAAGAAAAAGACTGGCTCTTTAAGGACGAGATGATCAAGGTCTCCAGAGAGGAGAAGTCGCTGAAGAGAATCAGGGACCTGAACAAAGACGGGGGCAGGGCCTTCCGGGAGGAGAAGGACCGTTCAAACAAGGCTGAGAAGGAGAGGCTGCTGAAGGAAAAGTCTCCTAAGGAGGAGAAGCTGCGGCTCTACAAAGAGGAAAGAAAGAAGAAGTCCAAAGACAGGCCCTCAAAGTTAGAGAAAAAGAATGACTTTAAGGATGAAAAAATTCCCAAAGAGAAGGAGAAGATCTTCAAGGAGGATAAAGAAAAACTCAGAAAAGAAAAAGGGTATCGGGAGGACTCTGCTTTTGACGAGTACTGTAACAAAAATCAGTTTCTAGAAAACGAAGACACCAAGTTCAGTCTCTCTGACGACCAGCAGGATCGTTGGTTCTCAGACCTGTCAGATTCCTCCTTCGATTTCAAAGGGGAAGACAGCTGGGACTCCCCAGTGACAGACTACAGGGATATGAAGAGCGACTCTGTGGCCAGGCTGATCCTGGAGACGGTGAAGGAGGACAGCAAGGAGAAGAGGCGGGAGAGCAAGGCCCGGGAGAAGCGTGGTGACAGGGACATCTTCTCTCGGAAGAAGGACAGGGATGGCCTGGAGCGCCGGCGAGAGCACGTGGCCGACAGGCACAGGGCCGTCCCCAGCTTTCTCTGTGAGAAGGACAAACGGCGGCGCGAGTCCACAGAGGGCAGCCGGGACCGGAAGGAGCCCCCCGAGGCTGCTAAGGAGCGGAGAGATGGGCGCGTGAAGCCCGAGGAGGTGCACAGGGAGGACCTGAAGGAGTACGGCTGTGACTTTGGGAAGAGCCTGGAGCCCTGGGAGAGGCACCACCCGGGGAGAGAGAAGGAGAAGAAGGAGAAGCTGAAGCTGGAGAAGCACAAGGAGAAATCCAGCGACAAGGACAAAAGTGAAAAACTCATCCTTGAGAAATGTCAGAGGGACAGAGAGTTTGATAAGTGTTTTAAAGAGAAAAAGGATGCCAAGGAAAAGCATAAAGACGTGCACAGCAAAGACAAGGAGAGGAAGGCGTCCCTTGACCAAGGCAGAGACAAACGGGAGAAGGCCTTCCCTGGAATCCTTTCCGAGGACTTCTCCGAAAAAAAAGACGAGAAAAAGGGCAAAGAGAAAAGCTGGTATATTGCAGATATCTTCACAGATGAAAGTGAAGATGAAAAAGACGACTACACAGCGAGCGGATTCAAAGTCGGGGAAGCAAGTGAGGCGCGGGGGGATGGCCCCCCTGAGAGAGAGGACGGGCGGGAGCTGCACCCCCCTGACCGGCACCGGAAGCACTCAGCTGACAGGCAAGCCCATGCTGAGAAGCAGAAGGACAAAGAGATGAGGGAGAAGAAGAAGGAGAAGGGGGCTGCGGACGGGGGGAAGGACAGGAGGGAGAAGACCTTCGAGAAGCACAAGGAGAAGAAGGACAGGAAGGACCGCACGTCTGTGGACTCCGTGCAGGACAAGAGGAGCAAGCAGAAGCCACCCGAGAAGGGGGAGAAGAGGCCCCCTGTGGAGGACAAGGCCAAGACCAGGCACCGGGAGAGGCCGGACCGCGAGCAGGGCCGCGAGAGGAAGGCCAGCAAAGGCGCTGAGGCGGAGAAGAGCCTGCTGGAACGGCTGGAGGAGGAGGCTCTGCAGGACTTCCGAGAGGACTCCAATGACAAGGCCAGTGAGGCATCCTCCGACGGCTTCCCCGACCGCGGCCAGGACCCCAGCCTCAGCACCCTCCTGGACGTGTCCTTCCCGGAGCCCCCAGAGGAGCGGGTGCGGGAGAGGGAGCGGCACCGGCACGCCTCATCCTCCTCCAAGAAGAGCCACGATCGAGAGCGGGGCAAGAAGGACAAGCTCGAGAAGAAGGACAAAAGCGATGACTACAAGGACGCAGGCAGCCGGAAGGACGCCAGCCAGTACGAGAAGGAGCTCTTGGACAGCGACGCTTACGGCGCCTCCTACGGCTCCAAGGCTGACGCAGAGGATGAGCTGGATAAAGCCCTCGAGTTGTTTTCTACTGAAAAGAAGGAGAAAAATGATTCTGAACGAGAGCCCCCCAAGAAGGTGGAGAAGGAGCTGCGGCCTTACGGCTCCAGCGCCCTCAACCTCCTGAAGGAGAAGCGGCGGCGGGAGAAGCACCGTGAGCGGTGGCGGGAGGACAAGGAGCGGCACCGGCACCATCGTGAGGAGCCCAAGCCCCCGGCCAGGGACACCGGCCCTGTTGCCTTCAGAGACAAGGCCAAGGACGAGGGTGGGAAGCTCGGCGAGGCCAGGCTGAAGGAGAAGACCAAGGAGAATCCCGAGAAGGAGAAGGGAGACCCCGCGAAGCTCAGCAATGGAAATGACAAGCTGCTTCCGGCCAGAGACCCGGGCAAGAAAGATGTGCGGCCCCGGGAGAAGCTTCTGGGCGACGGGGACCTGATGATGACTAGCTTCGAGCGGATGCTGTCCCAAAAGGACCTGGAGATTGAGGAGCGGCACAAGCGGCACAAGGAGAGGATGAGGCAGATGGAGAAGCTGCGGCACCGCTCCGGGGACCCCAAGCTCAAGGAGAAGGCACGGCCCACAGAGGACGCACGCAAGAAGAGTCTGGACGGCCCGCCCAAGAAGCCACCTGGGCCCGACCTCACCCCAAAGGACAGAAAACCTAAGGAGTCCGTTCCTCCTGCCCCCGCCACTGAGAACAAGCCCCACCCGGGACTAGGAGTGGACCCCCGGGACTGGCTGGCAGGACCCCACATGAAAGAGGTCCTGCCTGCTTCCCCCAGGCCTGACCATGGCCGGCCCACTGGGGTCCCCACCCCCGCCTCGGTGGTGTCCTGCCCCAGCTACGAGGAGGCCATGCACACACCCCGGACCCCGTCCTGCAGCGCTGACGACTACCCCGACCTCATGTTCGACTGCACGGACCCCCAGCCGATGTCCAGCACTTCTGCCAGCGCCTGCTCACCCTCTTTCTTTGACAGGTTCTCTGTGGCCACAAGTGGGATCTCAGAAACNGGGTGTGGAGCAGGGAAGGCGGGGGGGGCGGGCAGGACAGGTGGTTTCACTGCAGGCAGCCTGCTTGGATGCCCGGTGCTGATGGGAGCTTCCGGACTATGAGGGCACCCAACCCCGGATGGGGGCTCTGGTGCAAGGCCTCCAGCCCCTTGTCTGTGCAGACCCCTATCTGGCCACTTGGCCCAGGGCCAGCCTAAGTTACCCAAGTTTTGGGCTTGTCTGCCACTGCCACTGCCCCTGCCTGAACAGCTCCTGACTCTTTTCTCCCTGTTCCTGCAGAGAGCTCCGAGGAGGAGGAGGAGGAGGACGCCCCGTCATTCGCACCTTCCAGCTCGGTCGATGGCAATAACACAGACTCTGAGTTTGAGAAGGGCCTAAAGCACAAGGCCAAGAATCCAGAGCCGCAGAAAACCGTGACCCCGGTCAAGGACGAGTATGAGTTTGACGAGGATGACGAGCAGGACAGAACCCCCCCAGTGGACGACAAACACTTACTGAAAAAGGACTACAGAAGAGAAGCCAAGTCAAATAGTTTTATTTCTATACCCAAAATGGAAGTGAAAAGCTACACTAAAAACAGCACGATTGCACCAAAGAAGGCGTCTCATCGCATCCTGTCGGACACGTCTGATGAGGAGGACGTTGGCGTCGCCGTGGGGGCGGGGGAGAAGCTGAGACTCTCAGCCCACACCATGCTGCCCGGCAACAAGACCCGGGAGCCTTCGAACTGCAAGCAGCAGAAAGAAAGAAATAAAGTGAAAAAGAAGCGAAAGAAAGAAATAAAGGGCAAAGAAGTGCGGTTTGGGAAGAGGGGTGACACATTCTGCTCGTCTGAGTCTGAGAGCGAGTCCTCGGAAAGTGGTGAGGATGGTGGGGACTCGGTGGGCAGCCCAGGCTGCCTCAAGGAGTCCCCACTGGTGCTGAAGGACCCCGCCCTGTTCAGCTCCCTGTCTGCCTCCTCCACCTCATCCCACGGCAGCTCCACCGCCCAGAAGCATAATACCGGCCATGCAGACCCACACGCCAAGCACTGGCGGACAGACAATTGGAAAACCATTTCCTCTCCTGCCTGGTCCGAGGTCAGCTCCTTATCAGACTCCACGAGGACAAGACTGAGCAGTGAGTCTGATGGCTCCTCCGAAGGCTCCAGCGTGGAGTCACTGAAGCCAGTCAGGAAAAGACAGGAGCACAAAAAGAGGGCTGGCCTGCAGGGCACGCTACCCGACAGGAAGAACTCCTTCCACCCGAGCGGGGACGGTGCCATCCCCAAGCTGGACAAGGAGGGCAAAGTCGTCAAGAAACACAAGACTAAACATAAACACAAAAGCAAGGAGAAGGGGTTGTGCTCTGTCAGCCAGGAACTGAAGCTGAAGAGCTTTACCTATGAGTACGAGGACTCGAAGCAGAGGGCGGACAAGGCCATCCTCCTGGACGACGTGCCCGCTGAGAACAAGCTGAAGGGCCTGAAGCATGAGAGAGACCACTGCAAGAAAGAGGAGAAGCTCAGCAAGATGAAGTCAGAAGAAAAAGACTGGCTCTTTAAGGACGAGATGATCAAGGTCTCCAGAGAGGAGAAGTCGCTGAAGAGAATCAGGGACCTGAACAAAGACGGGGGCAGGGCCTTCCGGGAGGAGAAGGACCGTTCAAACAAGGCTGAGAAGGAGAGGCTGCTGAAGGAAAAGTCTCCTAAGGAGGAGAAGCTGCGGCTCTACAAAGAGGAAAGAAAGAAGAAGTCCAAAGACAGGCCCTCAAAGTTAGAGAAAAAGAATGACTTTAAGGATGAAAAAATTCCCAAAGAGAAGGAGAAGATCTTCAAGGAGGATAAAGAAAAACTCAGAAAAGAAAAAGGGTATCGGGAGGACTCTGCTTTTGACGAGTACTGTAACAAAAATCAGTTTCTAGAAAACGAAGACACCAAGTTCAGTCTCTCTGACGACCAGCAGGATCGTTGGTTCTCAGACCTGTCAGATTCCTCCTTCGATTTCAAAGGGGAAGACAGCTGGGACTCCCCAGTGACAGACTACAGGGATATGAAGAGCGACTCTGTGGCCAGGCTGATCCTGGAGACGGTGAAGGAGGACAGCAAGGAGAAGAGGCGGGAGAGCAAGGCCCGGGAGAAGCGTGGTGACAGGGACATCTTCTCTCGGAAGAAGGACAGGGATGGCCTGGAGCGCCGGCGAGAGCACGTGGCCGACAGGCACAGGGCCGTCCCCAGCTTTCTCTGTGAGAAGGACAAACGGCGGCGCGAGTCCACAGAGGGCAGCCGGGACCGGAAGGAGCCCCCCGAGGCTGCTAAGGAGCGGAGAGATGGGCGCGTGAAGCCCGAGGAGGTGCACAGGGAGGACCTGAAGGAGTACGGCTGTGACTTTGGGAAGAGCCTGGAGCCCTGGGAGAGGCACCACCCGGGGAGAGAGAAGGAGAAGAAGGAGAAGCTGAAGCTGGAGAAGCACAAGGAGAAATCCAGCGACAAGGACAAAAGTGAAAAACTCATCCTTGAGAAATGTCAGAGGGACAGAGAGTTTGATAAGTGTTTTAAAGAGAAAAAGGATGCCAAGGAAAAGCATAAAGACGTGCACAGCAAAGACAAGGAGAGGAAGGCGTCCCTTGACCAAGGCAGAGACAAACGGGAGAAGGCCTTCCCTGGAATCCTTTCCGAGGACTTCTCCGAAAAAAAAGACGAGAAAAAGGGCAAAGAGAAAAGCTGGTATATTGCAGATATCTTCACAGATGAAAGTGAAGATGAAAAAGACGACTACACAGCGAGCGGATTCAAAGTCGGGGAAGCGAGTGAGGCGCGGGGGGATGGCCCCCCTGAGAGAGAGGACGGGCGGGAGCTGCACCCCCCTGACCGGCACCGGAAGCACTCAGCTGACAGGCAAGCCCATGCTGAGAAGCAGAAGGACAAAGAGATGAGGGAGAAGAAGAAGGAGAAGGGGGCTGCGGACGGGGGGAAGGACAGGAGGGAGAAGACCTTCGAGAAGCACAAGGAGAAGAAGGACAGGAAGGACCGCACGTCTGTGGACTCCGTGCAGGACAAGAGGAGCAAGCAGAAGCCACCCGAGAAGGGGGAGAAGAGGCCCCCTGTGGAGGACAAGGCCAAGACCAGGCACCGGGAGAGGCCGGACCGCGAGCAGGGCCGCGAGAGGAAGGCCAGCAAAGGCGCTGAGGCGGAGAAGAGCCTGCTGGAACGGCTGGAGGAGGAGGCTCTGCAGGACTTCCGAGAGGACTCCAATGACAAGGCCAGTGAGGCATCCTCCGACGGCTTCCCCGACCGCGGCCAGGACCCCAGCCTCAGCACCCTCCTGGACGTGTCCTTCCCGGAGCCCCCAGAGGAGCGGGTGCGGGAGAGGGAGCGGCACCGGCACGCCTCATCCTCCTCCAAGAAGAGCCACGATCGAGAGCGGGGCAAGAAGGACAAGCTCGAGAAGAAGGACAAAAGCGATGACTACAAGGACGCAGGCAGCCGGAAGGACGCCAGCCAGTACGAGAAGGAGCTCTTGGACAGCGACGCTTACGGCGCCTCCTACGGCTCCAAGGCTGACGCAGAGGATGAGCTGGATAAAGCCCTCGAGTTGTTTTCTACTGAAAAGAAGGAGAAAAATGATTCTGAACGAGAGCCCCCCAAGAAGGTGGAGAAGGAGCTGCGGCCTTACGGCTCCAGCGCCCTCAACCTCCTGAAGGAGAAGCGGCGGCGGGAGAAGCACCGTGAGCGGTGGCGGGAGGACAAGGAGCGGCACCGGCACCATCGTGAGGAGCCCAAGCCCCCGGCCAGGGACACCGGCCCTGTTGCCTTCAGAGACAAGGCCAAGGACGAGGGTGGGAAGCTCGGCGAGGCCAGGCTGAAGGAGAAGACCAAGGAGAATCCCGAGAAGGAGAAGGGAGACCCCGCGAAGCTCAGCAATGGAAATGACAAGCTGCTTCCGGCCAGAGACCCGGGCAAGAAAGATGTGCGGCCCCGGGAGAAGCTTCTGGGCGACGGGGACCTGATGATGACTAGCTTCGAGCGGATGCTGTCCCAAAAGGACCTGGAGATTGAGGAGCGGCACAAGCGGCACAAGGAGAGGATGAGGCAGATGGAGAAGCTGCGGCACCGCTCCGGGGACCCCAAGCTCAAGGAGAAGGCACGGCCCACAGAGGACGCACGCAAGAAGAGTCTGGACGGCCCGCCCAAGAAGCCACCTGGGCCCGACCTCACCCCAAAGGACAGAAAACCTAAGGAGTCCGTTCCTCCTGCCCCCGCCACTGAGAACAAGCCCCACCCGGGACTAGGAGTGGACCCCCGGGACTGGCTGGCAGGACCCCACATGAAAGAGGTCCTGCCTGCTTCCCCCAGGCCTGACCATGGCCGGCCCACTGGGGTCCCCACCCCCGCCTCGGTGGTGTCCTGCCCCAGCTACGAGGAGGCCATGCACACACCCCGGACCCCGTCCTGCAGCGCTGACGACTACCCCGACCTCATGTTCGACTGCACGGACCCCCAGCCGATGTCCAGCACTTCTGCCAGCGCCTGCTCACCCTCTTTCTTTGACAGGTTCTCTGTGGCCACAAGTGGGATCTCAGAAACCCCAGGCCAGACACCAACGAGGCCACTGTGCACGAACCTTTACCGCTCGGTCTCCGTGGACGTCAGGAGGACCCCCGAGGAGGAGTTTGGCCTTGGGGACAAGCTGTTCAGACAGCAGAGCGTCCCTGCTGCTCCCAGCTACGGATCACCACGACAGCACCCCGAGGACAAGGCCCCTGGCCCTCCAGCACCCACAGAGAAGTTTGCCTGCCTGTCTCCAGGGTATTACTCCCCGGACTACGGCATGCCCTCCCCCAAAGTCGACACCTTGCACTGCCCGCCTGCGGCCACAGTCAACCTCACCCCCTCCCCAGAGGGCGCCTTCGCTGGTTTACAAGCCAAGTCCCCCGCTTCACACAGAGATGAGCTTTTGGCCCCGTCCATGGAGGGGGCCCTCCCCCCTGACCTTGGCATCCCCCTGGATGCCACGGAGGACCAGCAGGCCACTGCAGCCATCATCCCCCCGGAGCCCAGCTTCCTGGAGCCCCTGGACGAGGGCCCCTTCAGCACGGTCATCACAGAGGAACCAGTCGAATGGGCGCATCCTGCTGCTGCAGAGCAGGGCCTGCCCCCTGCCCTTATTGGGGGCACTCCTGGTGACACGGCCAGTTGGCCTGTGGGGTCGGACCTCCTACTGAAGTCCCCACAGAGGTTCCCAGAGTCCCCGAAACATTTCTGCCCTGCCGAGTCACTCCATCCTGAGCCCCCTTACCCGGCATCCCCCGTCTCATACCCTCTGCCGGTCCCCGAGCCGGGACTGGATGCTAAGGACAAGGCTGAGGGAGCAGTCCCAGCCGCGGTCTCCGCTTCTGAGGAGTCAGCCCCGTTCGCCCCTCCCTCCCGGCTGGAGTCCTTCTTCAGTAACTGCAAGTCCCTTCCTGACGCGCCCCCTGACGCACCCCCAGAGCCTGCGTGTGTGACGGCCGTGGCTCAGGTGGAGGCACTGGGGCCCCTGGAGAATAATTTTTTGGAAGGTGGTCACAACCTGTCGGCGCTTGGCCAGGTGGAGCCGGTGCCCTGGCCCGGTGCCTTCCCCGCTGCCGAGGACGACCTCGACCTGGGGCCTTTCTCACTGCCAGAGCTCCCTCTCCAGACCAAGGATGTTCCCGACGTGGAAGCAGAGCCTGTGGAAGAGAGTCCTCTCGTTCCTCCAGAGAACACCCCCTTGGGGGCCCCTGTGCTCCCAGCCAATGGGGAGGCTGCTGGGGCAGCTGCTGACCAACAGCTGGTGTCGCCTCCTGACCAGGTGGCCACCCGGCTCCCCACCGAAGCCGCACTGGAGCCCCCAGAGGAGCCAAAGCCAGCAGCGCTGCTTGAGGCCACGGCAGAGGCAGGGTCCGGGCCAGAGAGGAGAGCCCCTGAGGACTCCCACCCTGGCTCAGGACTCACACCAGCCCTCTCAGAGCAGCATCTACCAGGGAGTGGAGATGAGGAGCCCGAGGCCCAAGACCCCGAGGCCTCGCCCCACAGCACCCCTGATCCCCCTGTGGATGGCTCAGCTCAGGCCCATGTGGCAGATGGGGCCGGTCCTCAGGACAGTGCAGGGCCTGAGGGCCCCCCGGACAGTGTCCAGCCTGAATCCACTGAACCAGAACCCAAACCGATGGCTGAGGCCCCAAAGGCACCCAAAGTGGAGGAGATCCCTCAGCGCATGACCAGGACCCGCGCCCAGATGCTGGCTAACCAGCACAAGCAGAGCTCACCACCCACCGAAAAGGAGCCCACGCCCACGCCCACCCCCAGGGCCAAGGGTCGCGGCTCTGAGGACGACGACCCCCAGGCCCAGCACCCACGCAAACGCCGCTTCCAGCGCTCCAGCCAGCAGCTGGCCCAGCAGATGCACACGTCCACGCGGCAAACACGCGAGGTGATCCAGCAGACGCTGGCTGCCATTGTGGACGCCATCAAGCTGGACGCCATTGAGCCTTACCACAGCGACAGGTCCAACCCATACTTTGAGTATCTGCAGATCCGGAAGAAGATTGAGGAGAAGCGCAAAATCCTGTGCTACATCAGCCCGCAGGCGCCGCAGTGCTATGCCGAGTACGTCACCTACACCGGCTCCTACCTCCTGGACGGCAAGCCACTCAGCAAGCTGCACATCCCCGTGGTGAGTGCCCGCCCCAGAGGTGGGGAGCAGCCCCCTCTGCGCTGGCCCTGCCACTCGCCACCTGCCCATGACTCTGCCCAGTGTTGCCTCCCGCCCCGCAGCCACCAGGGGACCTTGTGCTTGGACCCTGGCCCACCTGCCTCAGGCACACCCAGCCCCCTCTGCGCCCCTTCCCACAGCATGAGGCCTCTACAGAGCCCGGCCCTAGACCCCTCTTCCCCAGGGGCTGGAGGGCGCTGCTCCTGCCTCCTTGAAGCAGGTCCCTACCCAGAAGGCCTGCCAGACACAGGCCCCCACCCTGCCTGTCAGCCGTCTGCTCCATGGCCCATGCCCCCTTGAGCCATGGTTTACCCCACATTCGTGCAGCTGTGACCATCCAGGCCCTGCCGTGCATACCCCTTGTCCCATCCTCATACTTGCATCTGGGCTGTGGGCAGGTCCTGCCACATGGACCTCTGGGGAAGCGTGTCCTCCATGTTTGGCTGCCCCCCACCCAGGAACAGGCACGGGGCTTATGGCTGTGAGATCCCACCTGGGCCTCTCTCCACCCGCAGCCAGAGCCTGGCCGCTTGAGCTTCGTGATACTCCCCAGGCGCCACCTGTTCACACATGAGCACTACCTTGCCTCACTTTTTGACGCCATCCCCTTCTCTGCAGAAAATCCAGCTTTACTCTTGTTCTGTCCATCAGGCTCAGGGCAGGCTGTGTCCCACATGTGTGGCCTGTCCCCAGACAGTCAAGGCCTGAGGCACTAGGTTCAGGAACCTGTCCTGGGATCTCTGTTCAGGGAGAGGGACTTTCTGCCAATTGTCTGTAGAACACTTGGAACTAGAAAATAGGCAACAGCCGAGGGTGCTGTAGCCCTGCCACCCAAGTTCACCCACAGCAGCCTGCGCGTGTGCCAGGCTCAATCCTATCTGGGGTGCAGGGCTTGGGGTCACAGCAGGCCGCCCCACAGGTGGGCCTGGGCTTCCACCCTCAGGAGCAGTTCTCAGGGCCGAGACCCTGATGGCGACATCTGCCAGGTGCCCTGGGCCTTGAGGGGTCAGGCAGGCAGCTGAAGAGACCTAGCTGGGGTTTCCCTTTTCAAGTTTTGAGCTAATTTTAAACCAAAAGATTGGAAGACAGCACATACCTCAAGTGCGGGCCTCAAGTGCAGCCCTTTAGACGGTCTCTGTGCAGCTGGGAGCTGTTCCTCCCTCGTGCCCCCTCCAGCCCGTGGTCACGGCCGCATATTTCCTGTGTGACTCAGAAGTGCTGGCTTCTCCCTGGGGAGTGGCTGCCGGCATCCACGGGCTTCTCTGGCCTGGCGGTGTCTCTTCAAAGGTGGCCAAAGCGGCCGGCAAGTCCTACACCCTGGGCAGACAGGCAGGCCCACTGTCCTGTTTGTGTCGCCTCTTGGCAGCTGTCTCCCAGTGCGCCTCATGTTGCTCGAGGTGCATGAAGCCTGTGGTAAACAGGACCCTGCCAGTCCCCTGCCCCTGACCACACCAGGGCAGCGCTGCAGACACCCAGTTCTTGGCTTCCCTTGCTGCCTCCCCCCGCCCTCTTCACAGGTGCCTGCAGCTCCCCTGGGGCAAGGGGGGCTCACTCACTTGCTCTCGGGGATGCGTCCAGCTGCCACAGGCTCCTGCTTGGCATCATGGGACCGTGGCGCATGGGCTGGGGCAGCACCCGGCCCCCAGTGAGCCCCTCTCTCCTGTGGCCACAGATTGCGCCCCCACCCTCGCTGGCGGAGCCCCTGAAGGAGCTGTTCAAGCAGCAGGAGGCCGTGCGGGGAAAGCTCCGCCTGCAGCACAGCATCGAGAGGGTGAGTGCGCGCCCTGCCTGGCCTGGCCCGGCCCGGCCCTGTCCCGCCCCACCCCGCCCGCGCAGCTCACCTGCCCCTCTCCCCGCAGGAGAAGCTGATCGTCTCCTGCGAGCAGGAGATACTGCGGGTCCACTGCCGGGCTGCGAGGACCATCGCGAACCAGGCGGTGCCGTTCAGCGCCTGTACCATGCTGCTGGACTCAGAGGTGTACAACNCGCCATTGAGCCTTACCACAGCGACAGGTCCAACCCATACTTTGAGTATCTGCAGATCCGGAAGAAGATTGAGGAGAAGCGCAAAATCCTGTGCTACATCAGCCCGCAGGCGCCGCAGTGCTATGCCGAGTACGTCACCTACACCGGCTCCTACCTCCTGGACGGCAAGCCACTCAGCAAGCTGCACATCCCCGTGGTGAGTGCCTGCCCCAGAGGTGGGGAGCAGCCCCCTCTGCGCTGGCCCTGCCACTCGCCACCTGCCCATGACTCTGCCCAGTGTTGCCTCCCGCCCCGCAGCCACCAGGGGACCTTGTGCTTGGACCCTGGCCCACCTGCCTCAGGCACACCCAGCCCCCTCTGCGCCCCTTCCCACAGCATGAGGCCTCTACAGAGCCCGGCCCTAGACCCCTCTTCCCCAGGGGCTGGAGGGCGCTGCTCCTGCCTCCTTGAAGCAGGTCCCTACCCAGAAGGCCTGCCAGACACAGGCCCCCACCCTGCCTGTCAGCCGTCTGCTCCATGGCCCATGCCCCCTTGAGCCATGGTTTACCCCACATTCGTGCAGCTGTGACCATCCAGGCCCTGCCGTGCATACCCCTTGTCCCATCCTCATACTTGCATCTGGGCTGTGGGCAGGTCCTGCCACATGGACCTCTGGGGAAGCGTGTCCTCCATGTTTGGCTGCCCCCCACCCAGGAACAGGCACGGGGCTTATGGCTGTGAGATCCCACCTGGGCCTCTCTCCACCCGCAGCCAGAGCCTGGCCGCTTGAGCTTCGTGATACTCCCCAGGCGCCACCTGTTCACACATGAGCACTACCTTGCCTCACTTTTTGACGCCATCCCCTTCTCTGCAGAAAACCCAGCTTTACTCTTGTTCTGTCCATCAGGCTCAGGGCAGGCTGTGTCCCACATGTGTGGCCTGTCCCCAGACAGTCAAGGCCTGAGGCACTAGGTTCAGGAACCTGTCCTGGGATCTCTGTTCAGGGAGAGGGACTTTCTGCCAATTGTCTGTAGAACACTTGGAACTAGAAAATAGGCAACAGCCGAGGGTGCTGTAGCCCTGCCACCCAAGTTCACCCACAGCAGCCTGCGCGTGTGCCAGGCTCAATCCTATCTGGGGTGCAGGGCTTGGGGTCACAGCAGGCCGCCCCACAGGTGGGCCTGGGCTTCCACCCTCAGGAGCAGTTCTCAGGGCCGAGACCCTGATGGCGACATCTGCCAGGTGCCCTGGGCCTTGAGGGGTCAGGCAGGCAGCTGAAGAGACCTAGCTGGGGTTTCCCTTTTCAAGTTTTGAGCTAATTTTAAACCAAAAGATTGGAAGACAGCACATACCTCAAGTGCGGGCCTCAAGTGCAGCCCTTTAGACGGTCTCTGTGCAGCTGGGAGCTGTTCCTCCCTCGTGCCCCCTCCAGCCCGTGGTCACGGCCGCATATTTCCTGTGTGACTCAGAAGTGCTGGCTTCTCCCTGGGGAGTGGCTGCCGGCATCCACGGGCTTCTCTGGCCTGGCGGTGTCTCTTCAAAGGTGGCCAAAGCGGCCGGCAAGTCCTACACCCTGGGCAGACAGGCAGGCCCACTGTCCTGTTTGTGTCGCCTCTTGGCAGCTGTCTCCCAGTGCGCCTCATGTTGCTCGAGGTGCATGAAGCCTGTGGTAAACAGGACCCTGCCAGTCCCCTGCCCCTGACCACACCAGGGCAGCGCTGCAGACACCCAGTTCTTGGCTTCCCTTGCTGCCTCCCCCCGCCCTCTTCACAGGTGCCTGCAGCTCCCCTGGGGCAAGGGGGGCTCACTCACTTGCTCTCGGGGATGCGTCCAGCTGCCACAGGCTCCTGCTTGGCATCATGGGACCGTGGCGCATGGGCTGGGGCAGCACCCGGCCCCCAGTGAGCCCCTCTCTCCTGTGGCCACAGATTGCGCCCCCACCCTCGCTGGCGGAGCCCCTGAAGGAGCTGTTCAAGCAGCAGGAGGCCGTGCGGGGAAAGCTCCGCCTGCAGCACAGCATCGAGAGGGTGAGTGCGCGCCCTGCCTGGCCTGGCCCGGCCCGGCCCTGTCCCGCCCCACCCCGCCCGCGCAGCTCACCTGCCCCTCTCCCCGCAGGAGAAGCTGATCGTCTCCTGCGAGCAGGAGATACTGCGGGTCCACTGCCGGGCTGCGAGGACCATCGCGAACCAGGCGGTGCCGTTCAGCGCCTGTACCATGCTGCTGGACTCAGAGGTGTACAACATGCCGCTGGAGAGCCAGGTGGGGCGTGGGCTGGGCATCTGCTGACCATTTCCTCTGAAGCTCACATGAATTTCGGACACGAGCAGCCAGTGCTGCTGCTCTGGGGCTTCCTGAGCAGAGGACCTTGAGAGACTGTCGCCCTGGGGACGCAGTGCTGCCGCTGATGGCAGGTGGGCCCAGGGGCCTGTTACCAGTGACTGGCCAGTCTGGGGCAGGACCCAGGGCGCCACCTGTCAGAATACATGGTCTGCCTCATCAGTCCTCTAGAGTGGCCCTGTGTGTCCACTCCAAGGGTCCAGCCTGCCTCTGTCCCAGTAGGTGGAGCCTGTGCCCCTCAGGGACCCCACCCCATGCATGGACATGTCAGAGATCTAATGTGCAAAAAGCAAGCCGAGTTGTGTGCAAACCTGATCTACTCTCATCAGCCGCTACAACTCTGAAAACAGCCCAGAGTATGTCCTTCCAGGCCTGCCTTCTGCCTCTGTCCCTGATCAGGCCTCGGCACCAAGTTCCCTAACAGGCTCCCATCCCCTACCCACTGGCAAATCACGTGGAGACTAGCCACATGTGACGTAACAGTGGTTAAAGATTTTCCATTCACTTACATATAATCTTTAACGATACAAAAACTTAAACTTTCCTCAGGTGATGTGCTAGCGGTGATATATTTTTCGTAAAACAATTAAGTTTTGCTTTTTGCATCTAAAAGAAACAAGGATCTGCTGACCTTGAAAGGGCATTGTTGGGCTTCCTCTTGAAGGTCCAGAGATGGGAGGTCTTGGGACAGGGCCCCTCAGGCAGGTGGCTGCTTACGGCTCTTGGGAGAGGCCCTGCCACCTAGCCGGCAGGAGCCGGTGGGGAACCTGGTCCACTGCAGGGGCCCTCAGCCACCTCAGGCCTCCCAAATGTCCTTTTTAAAGAAAAAACCACTTGCAGTTTTCACAAAGAAGAACCTGGACAGATGCCATTGTGAGCTCACCCTGAGGGGGTCCAGAGTCACCCGCAGGGTGGCTCCACCCTGGACAGTGTTGGGGGGTGGCTGCCTGGGCCCATAAGGAGGGCAGGGGTGTGTGTCCTGCCAGTTGGCCCTTGATGTGGGGACACTGGGGGGGTTCCAGAACCTGCACCCCAAGTTAGGGGGGCGGTCTTGACCATCAGGAAGCTGCCCCTCCCTGACGCTCCCATGCACTTGGCTTTCCCTGCAGGGTGATGAGAACAAGTCAGTGCGGGACAGGTTCAACGCCCGCCAGTTCATATCCTGGCTGCAGGATGTAGATGACAAGTATGACCGCATGAAGGTGAGCCTCCCTCCCTGAGCGGCAGCGGTGGGCTGGGCTCTCTGGGTGGGGGCGGCTGCTGTGGGGCTGCGTGTGGAGGAGGCAGCTTCACACTGGCTCTGAGCCCAGCTGGCAGCAAGCGAGCGAGGCCTCCCCGCCCCCATGTTGCCTCTTAGAGTGTCTTCCCTCCTGTCCAGGTGTGCGGGGAGCAGCTCCTGTCACCAGCTGGCGGTCAGACCTCTGTGGGACCCCACCTTGACCCTCCTCAAAGGTCACAGCATCCACCAGCAGCCCTGCCCTGGATGTGCTGACCAGTGCAGCAGGCAGAGGACAGGGGGGAGATAGAGAGCTTAGCAAGTAAGAAGCACGTCCTCCTCTGTAGGTGCGTGAACACACACCGGCAGTGACGCGCCTGCTACAGAGTAGGGCCCATGAGGCAGGGCCTGCTGAGTGTGGAGCTGATGGAGGCGAGACCCAGGTTCCCTGCTGGGCTGCCAGCCTCCCCCCCCACCTTACCTTGGTGACCGCCCCCAGCACCATACCCAAGGGGGTGGCCAGGGGCCCAGAGCAGAGAGGCAACAGCTTACAGGGCGTTGAGGCTTGACTGAAGCCACGTTTCTGACAAGCTCCAAGGTGTGGGGGTCACATGGTCGGTCCCCCTCCCGCCCCCACCAGCCTGCCTGAAGGGAGCTGCCTGGAAAACTTTCCAACTTTCCTATAGGGGAGATACTTTTTGACCAAAGTAAAATGAGACTTGGTACATTAAAAAGACCATGTGAGTCTAAATTTCCTTAATGTGCCAAGAACTTAAAAAGTAATGGACTGAAAAAGAAACTGGTGGGGTATAGAAAGTGCAGGGGCATAGGATGGCCATACCCTTGTGGAACGGGCTCCTTGTGCGTGGCCGCTCGCTTGGGACCACAGGATGGATGAGGTTCCACTAGAAGACAGGCCGCCCTCCTCAGGTCCCGCATCTTCAGGGCAGTTTTCTGGGTAAACAGGCATGCCTATTGGGTGTCATGGGGTTTCAGCCTAACAGTTTCATTTCAGTCACTGAAAACTCGGACTGTACAGCAGTTCAGAAGCCCAGGAATAGCTCAGGCTCGGGAGCACCCAGAGATGGAGACCCTACATAGTACCTTAAATTAAGTAAGAGCAGCGCGACTCTGAGGGTCATGAGTGACTGCGTGCTGAGGACGCCTGGCCTGCTGGTGCACACAGGGCTTAGTTCTGAAATAGTTTTTTAAACTGAATTATTTTAAAGCACTTTAGAAATTGTGATACCCAGCCCTAAATGCTTGTGTGCTCATCTAAGAAAATAAGATGAGCTTCCTGCGCAATCACTGTCACATCGTTAAGTCTGTTAACCCGAGTCTGTGCTCCCACCGCCATGCTACTATCTCCCATGTGTTCCCAAAACATGCCCTGCATCCCGACTCCCTCACACCTCCCCCACCCCCCTCAAGCCCACACGTGCTGCCTCGGGTTATGACCCATCTGGGTAACCCAGGTACTGTCCTCATTCCAACATTCTGCATTCTTAACATGAAATACACAGCACAGACTTTAGTCTGTCTTGGTACCTATTTCTAATACTGAGAGTGCAAATGAAGCCAATCTCACCAGCCATAAATAAAGTAATTGTAAAATGAAAACAGAAAAGCAAAACTATTACAAGTTCTAACTAGAGGCGAAACCCCCAGATGTAGGAGCATAAAGCAGGAATGGACAGATGCCTGTGTGCTCAGCAAAGCCACTCACTGGGCAGGATGAGACCCAGATGCGAGAGGCCATCCCAAGGCCAGAGCTTAAAAGGGTCTCCCGCCCCAACCTCGCAGAAGTGCAGTGGCAGGGGGAGTGGGCAGCAGGGTCTCTCCTCCCTCCTCACCTGCCACATTTCCCGTGCAGACGTGTCTCCTGATGCGGCAGCAGCACGAGGCAGCGGCTCTCAATGCCGTGCAGAGGATGGAGTGGCAGCTGAAGGTCCAGGAGCTGGACCCCGCCGGGCACAAGTCCCTGTGCGTGAATGAGGTGCCGTCCTTCTACGTGCCCATGGTCGACGTCAACGACGACTTTGTGCTCCTGCCGGCCTGATGCACAGGGACAGCTGCACAGGACACAGGCGAGCCCCTCTGACGTCTGCTGCCGAGTCCAGGCGGCGGGAGGAGACCATGTCCCCAGTGGGGATGCCTAGGGAGAAACCGCGCTGGGTCCCTGGTGCGCCTCCTTCCCACCAGCCCCCGCAGGAGGACGCGGAGCTGGGGGCACATGCACAGGCGCGGTGGCCTCGGGCTCTTCTCCGGCGGCTACACAGGCATCTCAGGAGCTGCAGGATGGAGAGCAGTCTTTAAATTCCTGGTTCCATTTTTGATCAACTCAAGAGAATAAAACTAAGGCGTCTACCCCTCAGCAACAGCAGTCTCTGGTCAGAGGGCGGGGAGGGCACCAGGCCGGCTGCCGTCCTGTCACCACGAAGCTGCCGATGGCTCGGGCCTTGGACCAGGGCCAGGACGCTGGGCCGGGCGAGGGCCTGGCTGCGCCGCCCGCCCGCCCACCTCACAGGGACACGGAGGCAGGACACTCAGTTGTGTTTTTAATGGAGTCAAATCCATGTGGTTTGTATATTTTTTCCTTTAATCTTGGGCATTTTGTTTCTCTTTCTGAGAACATAACTTGAAACACTACAGAGCCAATAATCATATAAAAAGTGTACCCGTAAACGCTGTACAGTTTTATACACGTTCACAATGTACTTTTGCTGCCTTCTAGATAATTTATTTTGCAACACATTACTGCACAGTTGTAAATAACTTATGTACTGTAACATCACTTCAGTTATGTGTAAAGAAATAAATAAATTAATTACATGCTCTTTGTACACAACCCCTCTCAGGAGGGCAGATGTGGCTCTGAGGGGAGGGGTCCCTCCCTGGAAACCCCAATGCCTTCAACCTTTTTCCTTTTGAAACAAATTATACTTGCACCTCCTTTCCTGCCCTTACTGGGACCCGAGTGGCTGTCCTCTGGCTGTGAGGGTAGGGGTCACCCAAAGGCTGTGTCCCCAGGGCCCATCAGAGCGGGAGGAGACAGGCGAGGTGTAAGCCATGGGACAGGCTGGTGGCCTGGGCGGTGCAAACATGGATCCTTGGTCTCCCAGCTCCCCATGGGACCCTGCCATGCAGGGTACCCACTTAGGACGTGGGTCCCGCCTGAAATCACATACTCTGATCTCTGAGTCAGAGACCTGAGCTTATTACGTCTTGGGGTCTGTGCTCCTCTCAGGCCAGGGGTGTCTTCTGAGCAGAGGTGCCCTGCCCACTCAGTTCACAATGCTCTGTCCAATGGCTGGCCCAAGGTGGAAGGCAACGGGTGTGGGCTGCAGGGCCGAGCTGGGGCCAGCCTGGCCTTTGGGCACATCCCTGGGCACCTTGGCCCCCACTCCCATGCTTTTCTATACCTGGTAGGGGTGGGAGCTGCAGACACAACCCCGTTCAATTTACTCTTTGTGGGCTCCCTGGCCTAAGCTCTCACCAGCCCCCCAACCTTGTGTTCCCCCTCATCACCCAGCACCTTTCTCAATATCAGGAATTAGGCCACACGTGTTCACCTGGCCCATCCTGGCCTCAGCACCGTCAGGCCACCCCATGGAGATCCTGCACCTGGCGGAGCCCACACCTGGTGTTGGTCCCACCTGCTGCAGGTGCTGGTTCTGCACCAACGAGCCTGTGCAGAAGTGCCTTACATGGTTCAGTGTCTTTCTACTCCACTCCATTCTGCAGCACAAACGTCAGCGTCCTGCTCTGGAGAGTCAGCATATCAGGAAAAATAGGGAAGAGGCTGCAGAATATGCTAAGTTCTTGGCCAAAAGGATGAAGGAGGCAAAAAAAAAAAAAAAAAGCCAGGAGTAGACTGCCAAGAGGAGGAGGCTGTCCTCTCTGATAGTGTCTACCTGAGCCCAGTCAAAAATGAGATATTCTGAGAGTAACAAATAAGCTCAGACATCAGGAATAAAAGAAACAAAGGAGAAAAAAAATCACATGGAGGCTTAACAACATGCTACTGGAAAACTGATGGGTCAGGACTTCGAGTGGTTATGGCTCCACTGGCCAACGCAGGGCACTCAGGTTTGACCCCTGGTCCAGGAAGATCCGACATGCTGTGGAGCAACGAAGCCCATGCACCACAAACACCGAGCCCACACGCTGCAACCCCTGAGCCCAGGGGCCTGGAGCCTGCGCTTCGCAGCGGGAGCAGCTCCCACAGTGAGGAGCCAGCACACACAGCTGTGCGTGCAGTCCCCTCGCTGCAGCCAGAGAAAGCCCACACACGGGAGCAGAGGCCCAGCACAGCCAGAAAGAAAGGACTTGTTAAAAAAAAATAGGTCAATGATGAAATCAGAGGAAATTTAAAAATACCTTGAGAAAAATGAAAATACAACCATACAAAAGCTACAGAATGTAGTAAAAGAAGTTCTTAGAAGGAAGTTCATATTGGCCTTCCTCCCAAAACAAGAAAGATCTCAAACAATCTAACCTACCACTTAAAAGAATTAGAAAAACAAACAAAAACTAAAGTCAGCACAAGGAAGAAAACAAACATCAGAGAGGAAGTAGGTATTTAAAAAACAGAAAAAAAAATCAATAGAACAAGAGTTGTTTCTCTTTAAGGAGAAACAAGACTGACAGCTCTGACCAGGTGCGCCAAGAAGAGAGAGGACCCAAATGAACAAAACCAGAAGCAAATCAGCTCATACCACAGAAATACAGAAACTGTTAAGGGGATACCACGTGCAACTACATGCCCACAAATTTGACAACCTAAAAGAAATGGATAAGTTTCTAGAAATATGTAGTCCACCAAAAGTGAAGAAGAAACATAATTTGAAGAGACCAAATTATTAGAAGTGAAAAGGAATCTGTAATTTAAAAAAAAAACAACAACTCCCAGGCTTCTGTGGTGGCTTAGTAACAAATAATCCACCTGCCAATGCACAAGACATGGGTTTGACCCCTGATTTGGAAAGATCCCACATGCCGCGGAGCAATTAAGCCACCTATGGACCCTGTGCTCCAGAGGCCAGGAGCCACAACTATTTAGCCCATGTGCTGCAGTGAGAAGCCCAAGTACCACAATTAGAGAGTAGATCCTGCTCTATGTGGCAACAAAGACCCAGCACTGCCAAAAATAAATACTTAAAAAAAGCCCTACAAATGTAAGTCCAGATGGCTCCAGAGGTGAATTCTACCAAACATATAAAGAACTTATACCAATTCTTCTCAAACTCTTCTTTTCCCCCAAAAAAGAAGAGGAGGGAACACTCTCAAAGACATGCTATGAAGCCACCATTACCCTGATATCAAAACCAGACAAACACAATTACAGGCCAATGTCTTTGATGAACACAGATGCAAAAATCCTTAACAAAATATTAGCAAACCAAACTGAACAACACATAAAAAGAACAAACCAAAACCAAGTGAGATTCATCACAGGTTCTTAAGGATGGTTCAATATAGGTAAATCAGTCAATGTAATATACTACGTAAAAGACAAAAACACAATCATCTCAACAGATGCAGAAAAGCATGTGGCAAAATTCAACATCCATTCATAATAAAAACTCTTAGCAAAGTGAGTGTGAGGGGAACATACCTCAATATATATAATAAAAGCTGTTTATGAGGCTTCCTTGATGGTCCAGTGGTTAAGAATCCACTTTGCAATGCAGGGGACACTGGTTTGACCCCTGGTCCAGGAAGATCCCACATGTACGTGCCTCAGGGTAACTAAGACCGTGTGTCACAACCACGGAAGCCTGCACATCTAAAGCCCCTGCTCCGCCACAAGCGAAGCCATCACAGGGAGAAGCCCGCACACAGCCATAAAGACCCAGCGTAACAACAACAAATATATATATATATATATGTTTGTATTTTTTAAAGCTATTTTATGACAATAAACTGTGGAAAATTCTTCAAGAGATGGGACTACCAGACCACCTGACCTGCCTCTTGAGAAACTTGTATGCAGGTCAGGAAGCAACAGTTAGAACTGGATATGGAACAACAGACTGGTTCCAAATAGGAAAAGAAGTACGTCAAGCCTGTGTATTATCATCCTGCTTATTTAACTTATGTGCAGAGTACATCATGAGAAACGCTGGGCTGAAGTACAAGCTGGAATCAAGACTGCTGGGAGAAATATCAATAACCTCAGATATGCAGATGACACCACCCTTATGGCAGAGAAGAACTAAAGAGCCTCTTGATGAAAGTGAAAGAGGAGGGTGAAAAAATTGGCTTAAAGCTTAACGTTCAGAAAACTAAGATCATGGCATCCGGTCCCATCACTTCATGGCAAATAGATGGGGAAACAATGGAAACAGTGGCTGACTTAATTTTTCTGGGCTCCAAAATCACTGCAGATGGAGATTTCAGCCATGAAATTAAAAGATGCTTATTTCTTGGAAGGAAAGATATGACCAACCTAGACAGCATATTAAAAAGCAGAGACATCATTTTGTCAACAAAAGTCCGTCTAGTCAAGGCTATGGTTTTTCCAGTGGTCATGTATGGATGTGAGAGTTGGACTATAAAGAAAGCTGAGTGCTGAAGAATTGAAGCTTTTGAACTGTGGTGTTAGAGAAGACTCTGTCCGTCCTAAAGGAAATCAGCCTTGAATATTCATTGGAAGGACTGATGCTGAAGCTGAAACTCCAATACTTTGGTCACCTGATGTGAAAAGCTGACTCATTAGAAAAGACCCTGATGCTGGGAATGACTGAGGGCAGGAGGAGAAGGGGACAACAGAGGATGAGATGGTTGGATGGCATCACTGACTCAATGGACATGGGTTTGGGTGGACTCCGGGAGTTGGTGATAGACAGGGAGGCCTGGTGTGCTGCAGTTCATGGGGTCACAAAGAATCGGACACAACTGAGCAACTGAACTGATGACAAACCCACAGCCAACATAATAATAATGGTGAAAAGCTGAAAGCCTTCCCACTAAAATCTGTAGCAAAATAAGGATGCCCACTGTCAGCTCTTCTATTCAACACAGAAGACTGGACATCCTAACGACAGCAATAATAAAAGAAAAAGAAAAAAAAGTATCCAAACTGGAAGGGAAGAGGTAAAATTCACTATATGCAGATAATATGCTACTGTATACTGAAAACCCTAGACTTCATGCAAAAACTACTAGAACTGATGAACAAATTCAGCAAGGTAGGCGGGATACAAGATTAACATACAGAAATGGGTTGCATTTTTCACATCAGCAATGAAGTAGCAGAAAGGGTATTTAAACAATAACTGTTTGTTTGTTTTGTCATGCCACACAGCATGCAAGCATCTCAGTCCCCCGACCAGGGGTCAAGCCCACGCACCTTGTAGTGGAGGTGCAGAGTCCTAACCACTGAACCGCCAGGGAAGGCCAACAGTATCTTTTAAAATTGCACTCCCCAAAATAAAGGATCCGGGAATAAACCTGAGCAAGGAGGTTAAAGTCTTATGCACTGAGACCTGTAACACTGATAAAGGGAATCAGAGATGATTCAAAGAAACAGAAAGCTATCTCATGCTCTGCGATTGCAAGAATATTGTTAAAGTGGTCGTATTACTCGGACCAATCTACAGATTTAGTGTGATTTCTATCAAGTTACCCATGACACTTTTCACAGAACTAGAACAAAGTAATCCTGAAATTCATACGGAACCATAAAAGACCCAGTAATTACCACAGCAAACCTGAAGAAAAAGAACAAAACAGGAGGCATAACCCTTCCAGACTTCAGACAATACTACAAAGCTACAGTGATAAAAACAGTGTGGCACTGGAAAAAACAAGACATAGGGATCAGTGGCGCAGAACCCAGAACCTAGAAAGAAACCCATACAAGTCAGTCTTTGACAAAGGAGGCAAGAATATGGAAAATGGGGAAAAGTGTCTTCAACAAGTGGTGTTAAGAAAGCTGGACAGCTACATGTAAATCATCGAAGTTATTTAGAACACACTCTCTCACCATTCACAAAAATAAATTCAAAATGGCTTAAAGACTTAAATATAAGATACCATAAAACTCCTAGATGAGTGCACAGGCAAAATGTTCTCTGACATAAATCTTACTCAAGTTTTCTTAACCATCAGTCTCCTAAGGAAATAGAAAACAAAAATAAACAAATGAGACCAAATCAAACTTTTGCACAGCACAGGAAACCATAAAGAAAACAAAAAGACAATCTACAGAATAGGAAAAAATATTTGCAAATGATGCGACCAACAAGGATTTAATTTCCAAAAGATACAAACAGCTCATACAACTCAACAACAAAAAACAAACCACCCAATTGAAAAAAGGACATTAGACCTACATAGACATCTCTCCAGAGAAGAAATACAGATGGCCAATAGGGACATGAAAACATGCTCAACATCGCTAGTGATCAGAGAAATGCAAATCAAAAGTACAGTGAGGTACCACCTCACACTGGTCAGAATGGCCATCATTAAAAAGTCTACAAAACAAATGCTGGATCTGATGCCCATGTGCCACAACTACTGAGCCCACACACCACAAATAGAGGGTTGGCATGCTGCAGTGAAGGCTTCCGCACGATGCAACAAATGTCCCATGTACTGCAATGAAGACCCAATGCAGCGAATTAAAAATATGTGCTGGAGAGGGTGAGGGAAAAGGGAACCCTCCTGCACTGTTCATGGGGATGTGAGCTGGTGCAGCCACTGTGGAAAACAGCAGAGAGGTTTCTCATCACCCAGCAATCCTGCCCCTGGGTATATATCCAAACAAAACTGCAATTCAAAGAATTAAGATACATCAGCCACTGTGTTCATAGCAGCCTATTCACAATAGCCAAGACACGGAAGAAAGCTCAATGTCCATCAGCAGATGAATGGGTAAAGAACATGTGATATATATATATATATATATATATATATAT
>SJYW01046047.1:2935222-2977107 GCA_006410735.1 Raphicerus campestris | reverse complement strand
TTGTTGTTGAGTTGTATGTATTTAGTATATACAATGAAATACTACTCAGGCATAAAAAAGAATGAATAATGACAACACAGATGCAACTAGAGATTATCATAATAAGTGAAGTAACAAAAAACCAAGTACCCTATGATATCACTTAATGTGTGTAATCTAAAATATGACAACACGAACCTATCTGTGAAACAATCAATCACAGATACAGAGCACAGACTGATGTTTGCCAAGGGGATGGGGGCTGGAGGAGGGATGGAGCGGGAGGCTGGAGTTAGCAGATGTAAGCTATTATATATGGAGTGGATAAATAAGGCCTCACTGTACAGCACAGAGAGCTGTACCCAGTGGCCTGTGATAAGCCATAATGGAAAAGAAGACAACAAAAAGAACACACATCTATCTGTATATGACTGAAACATTCTGCTGACAGCAATTACTAACACAACATTGTAAGTCAACTATACTTCAAGAAAAACACATAGACACACACACACACACACACACATGTATGTACACACACATGCATCCACACAAACATGTATATTCACGTACACACACATTAACACACACATACACATATACACGCACACACAATACACCCACATGTACACAACACATACACACATGCACACATGCATCTACACACACAACACACATGCACATGCATGTACACACACAATTCACACATGTATATGCATACACATGCAGACATAATGTACACAGCACACATATGTACATATATACACACATATAATTGCATATACATTCACACACACGTACACACATACACATAATATTCACACATGCCTATATGTATGCACACAGACATGCATATATACATATACGTGTGTATATGTGTGTATGTATATACATACATACATACATACATATAAAGTTGGCGGGGGGGAGGAAGACCCGGTGAATAAAATGCCCCCAAATACTCTCAAATGCTCTGACATCTCCCGGGAACACAGAAGGCCATGCACACGTGCAGGTCTGTGTGCACATGTAGGAAATAACAGAACCCTAAGATTGAGTGAGGCAGGAAGTGAAGGCCAACCTGAGGGAATTTCAGAGCCTTTGAGTAAATGGGAGATGACTTACTGGATCACAGACGTCTCTGTCTAGTCATCAGGTGAGCAACAAGCTAAGAGCACAGAGACCTCCTGACCCACACACAGCAGTGTCTCAGACTTTACAGAATCCTTTCAGGAAAGTCACTAAACACAGAAGGGAGACAAAAAGTCTGGGGAGCGGGAAACTGATTTCTTGAGTCACCACATTATACTGATGTTATTTAAAATGAATACTTTTGAACAGAAACTTAGTTATACAAAGGAACAAAGTATGGCCCATAAACTAGGAAAGTTTTCAAAAAGAAACTAATAAGTACTATCTCTGAGTATGCTCAAATGTTAAACATACTAGGTAAGCCAAAGTCAGCTTTCAAAAATCAGGTTCAAAGAACTAAATGAAACTATGTCTAAGGAATTAATATGACAGAATAATTCTCACCAAGAGAATACTAGTAAAGAGAAAAATTATTTTAAAAAGAAAACAAATTCTGCAGTTGGAAGTACATTAACAGAATTTGAGTGGGCAGACAGTGAAATCAGTGGTGTCTGACTCTTTGCAACCCCGTGGACTATACAGTACATGGAATTCTCCGGGCCAAAATACTGGAGTGGGTAGCCTTTCCCTTCTCCAGGGAATCTTCCCAACCCAGGGATCGAACCCAAGTCTCCTGCACAGCAGGCAGATTCTTTACCAGCTGAGCCACAAGGGAAGCCCTTGAATGAGGAGAAGAACCAGCAAAGCTGAAGACACATCAACTGAGATTATCATAATGTGAGGACCAGAAAAAAAAGCATGAAGGAAAATGAACAGTTCCAGAGACCCTCAGGATGTGACCAAGGGTATCAATATGCTGAAAGGGAGGGCCAGGAAGAACGAGACAAAGGGTAAAATGGTTAATTTTATGTCTGTGGCTAGGCCACAGTAGCCAAAAATTCAGCCAAATCTCCTTCTAGATGCTTCTACGAGGATATTTTAGATGAGGTTAACATCTACTGTAAATCACTAGAGGCTGAGTAAAGTAGATATTATGGGGCTCACAGCAAGTTGCCACCCAGTTGCCTCAAGGCCTTAACAGAAAATGACTGAACCCCATAGAGAGGAGGGGAACCAGCTCCAGACTTCTTTAAAACTCAAATGCAGCATCCACTCATCCCTGGGTCTTTAGCCTGCCAGACTCCACAATCATAGAAACCAAGACCTAAACCCTACCTGTCCACCCATCTATATATAATATCTTCTAATGATTGTTTCCTTGGAGAACCCTAATACATCAAAGTAAAGAACCAGTTGTAAGTTATATACAAATACTAAAGATTATTGTCTAAATAATCAATATGACAGTTAAGAGAATGGCTATCTTAACAAACAGAGGATACCAATAAGCAGAGAATCACAATGTTTAATGCCCCAAGGGGAGGGGCTTGCCGGTGGTCCAGCGGCTAAGACTGCCACTCCCAACAGAGCGGGGCTGGGTTCAGTCCCTGGTCAGGGAGCTCAATCACACATGCTGCAGGTGAATATTCCACATGTGACAATTAAAAGGTCTCACATACCCAACAAAGAGCCTGCATACTGCAACCAAGACCCAACACTGCCAAATACATACATACTTTTAAAAAAAGACCCAAGGGGAAATTGTGTAATTGAAAAGTACAAAAGCTGAATTTGAGTTGGTAGAAGAGTCAGAAAATTTGGAGTTAAGTCAATTAAGATGGTCTGTTTGAGGAAAAGAAAGAAAAAGACAATAAAAAAAAGCCTCAGAGACTAGTGGCTGCTATCAAGAGTACCAACTTACTCACAGTGGGAATCCTAGACAGAGACAACAGGGCAGAAAGAATATTTGAAGAAATAATGGCCAAAACTTACCCAAATTTATTGGAAAAAAACTATCTTCAAGTAGTTCAATGAACTACAAGGAGGATAAGAGATCCATACCTGGATGCATCAAGATCTTATTGTCAAAAGCTACAAAACAAAGAATCTTGAAACTAGCAAGAGAAGTCATTTCAGCCCTCAGGATAGACCTCCAGTAGGCTTTACAGCTGATTTCTTATCAGAAACCACGGAGGCCAGAAGGCAGTGAGATGACATATTCAAGGCATTAAAAGGCTGCCAACTAAGACTTCTGCACGTGGTAGAACTATCCCAAAGTGAAGGTGACAGGAGGCCATTTCCAGATAGACAAAACCAGGAAACTTATTGCTAGCATATCTGCCCTTCAAGTAATACAAAAAAAAAGAGCCCCTCTGGCTCAAATGAAAAACAACAATAACTTGAATTTACAGGAATAAATAAAAAGACACTGCTAAAGCAACTATATGGACAAACATAAAAGACAATGTGAATGCATTTCTATTTTAAACTTCTGCTTTATTTAGAAGACAACTACACACAGCAGTAACTATAAAACTGTTCATGCATTTATAATGTATAAAGATGTGATTTGTGTGTAATTTGCACCACAAAGCCAGGAAGGAGACAGCTATGTTGGAGCAAAGCTTTTGGATACTATGGAAATCTCTTACTGTTCACTTAAGCTACAGTGTTTTAGTGAAGATGTTGATTGTAAGCCCCACACCAATTTTTTTTTAATATACAGTAAAAGAAACAGGAATTTACATGGAATACTAGAAAATAGTGAACAAAATAAGGCAGTGATGGAGGAACTGACAAAGAAAACAGATTTAACAACACAGAAAAACAGCAAAATGTCAGAAGCCTTATTAGTAATTACTTTAAATGTACGTGAGTTAAAATTCTCCAGTTAAAAGGTAGAGACTAGCAGAATTAATATTAAAAAGATTTATGACTCAACTATTTGTTACCCCCTGGACTTTGATCCCTGGTTCAGGAAGTTCCTCTGGAGAAGGAAACAGCAATCCCCTCCGGTATTCTTGCCTGGAAAACACCAAGGACAGAGGAGCCTAGTGGGCTACAGTCCACAAAGTCGCAGTCAGACATGAGTGAGGGACTGAGCATGTGCACGCATGCTCACACACATGCACACACACATACATGCTACCTACAAGAGACTCGGCAAAAACTGGCACTCTAGAAAGGAGAGCTAGACAGACAACAGTCATCGCTGGAGATGTCACTCTCATTTTTCGCATGGATGGAGTAGGTAGGCAGAACATCAATGAGGAAACAGAACACTTGACACCATAAACCAGCGAGACTTCTATAGGACACTCATTCTTCTCAAGGGCACAAGGAATACTTTCCAAGAAAGAGCATCGGTCAAGCCATAAATCAAGGCTCAGTACTGAGATAAAGTAAACTATTCCATTTTATTCCATTCCAACCATGACAGAATAAAATCAGAAATCAGTAACAGGTAAGAATTTGGAAAATACAAAAATTATATGGAAATTAGATACCACACTCATAAACAGTCACAGAAGAGGTTACAAGAAAAATCAGAACATAACTCTGAGGAACTTAATAGGAAAAAATGGAGCTAATGCACCACAGAATTAGCAACAGAAGCATGCGGGAAGGGTGCCCACTGAGCCCTTGCACGGAGCCACCAGGGCAGGGACGCCCGAGGACATCCCTGAGGCCAGCACCACGACCAGAGGGTAAGAGTCATGACCCCCAGGTGAGACGAGCCGACAACCCCACCCGAGGTCCTCCTCTGCCGATACAGCGCTGAACTGGAGCAGAAACAGAGCTGGGAGACACAGGCCTCAAGTGCTGCCGGCCCAGCCCTATGTCTACAACTGTCTTTGCTTGCAGTGTCACCCAGCTTGAACGTAACATGGTCTGAGATCCAGACACTGCTGGCTGGAAGAGGGAAAGCGGGGATTCCTAACGCTCAGACTGAGCATGGAAAGCCCCTGTTCCTTCTCCTCCAACTTCTAATGTCCCAGTCCAGGCAACTCTGTGGTAGGACTGGCAGTAGCTGGTAAAGGAGCTGGGTGGGGAGGTAGGGCCCAGGAGGGCCAATACTGAGGAATGGAAACTTTTTCTGCTGAGAGCAGCTCTGAGACCAAGAAGGGGGCCAACTCCCATGGCTTTTTCTCTATCCTCCCACTAGGCTTCCCTGGTGGCTCAGTGGTAAGGATTTTTCCTTACCACTGCAATGCAGGAGATGCAGGGTTTGATCCCTGGGTTGGGAAGATCCCCTGGAGAAGGAAATAGTAACCTGCTCCACTATTCTTGCCTCGGAAATCCCACAGCCAGAGAAGCTTGGCAGGCTACTGTCCACAGGGTCACAGAAGTCAGACACGACTTAGCGACTAAATAACAACAATTCTCCCAGTAGGTGGCCCTGGATAAGGACCCAAACCCAAGTTCACAGCAGAGCTGGGTAACTAACTAGACGCCCAAGTATCTGCCTGAGGATCAAAGGGGTGAAGGGAGCACCATGAGATTGTGGGTAGAGAGGAGCTCAGAAACGCTGAGTCCCCAGGTGATCTTTTCACTCCAGGGCTCAGCCCCACCCATACATACATGGGTTTGTCTCTAATCAGCACAAGACAAAGTCTGGAGCAGGGACCATGCACACCCAAACCACACACTGCCTTGTGTGATGCACATCTGGGGCTGATGAGAAGCTAGGACGGCTCTGAGCTGGAGCCCCAGACACAGGCTGGAACTTACGGCTTGATTCTACCCAGGTCGCTGCCCAGTAAAACTAACATACCTATCTTCATAATTTTTAAACACGATCCAGCATCCCACAGTCAGGGAAGGGATACAATTTAAAAGACTCTTCAGCATATGAAAACCAGAAGAATTTCAATTCACACAGGAAGACAATCAACAGATACCAGTGCAAAAATGGCAAGGATGTGGAAGTTCTCTCACAAATATGATAAAGTACTGACTATGCAAATACACAAACTGCAATTACTAACGTTCTTCAAACAAATGTTAAAAAATAGAATATCTCATAAAAGAAATAAAAGATATAAAGAAAACCCAAGTTGAAATTTTAAAACTGAAAAATAAAATAAGCACAATAAACTCATTGTATGCACTTAATGGCAGAATGGAAAGAGTCAGTGAACTCGAAGAGAAATCAATAGAAATTGTTCACTTTTAATTATAAAGTGAAAAAACATTTTTAAGAAATAAACAGATCCATAGGTACCTCGGGGGACGTAAGCAGTAGGTCTAACATTCATGTGAAACTGGAGCCGCAGGACGAGAGAAGAAAGACGGTGCTGAAAAGGCTAAGGAAACAAAAAACTAAAAAAACATGTTCCAGCTGGGTGAAAGATACAAACCAAAGATTCAAAAAGCTAAAAAAAACTCTAAAGAAGGTAAACTCAAAGGAAGCCATACCTAAGTAAATCATAAACTGGGGAAAGCTAAAGAAAAAGAAATGAACAATCTGAAAAAGGAATGACTAAGAAAATTTCTTTTACAAAAACTTCATATAAAAACAAAATTTTTAGGAATTAATGAAGGGAGTGAAAGAATTACACAGTGAAAACTATAAAAGAACTTAAAACATAAATAAATGGACACACAGCCCATGATCATGGGTTGGAAGATTTCATGTTGCCAAGATGTCAGTACCAGCCTGAGTGACCTACAGATTCAACACAAGTCCTTTCAAAATCCCAAGGATATTTTCTTCACATTAAAAAAAAAATCATTCTAAAATTCCTATCCAGTCTCAAGGGACCCTGAACAGCTGAAGTGATATTGAAAAAGAACAAAGCTAGAGAATATACTTCCTGATTTCAAAGCTTTCTCCACAGGTACAGTAAGTAATCTGTGCGCATCTGCCCTCAAGACAGACACACAGACCAGAGGAACTGAGACCCCAAAAATAAGCCTCACCCCCCTGGGCAGGTGAGGCTACACAGGACGCCAGGACTGTTCAACAGGGAGCAGGCCGTCTCCCAGCAAACGGTGCTGTGAAAGCTGAATATCCCCCTGCAGAAGGATGGAGCTGGACCTGGAATTACTTATCACCACACACAAAAAAACAACTCAAAGTGGATCAAGTCTAAATGTACAACCCAAAACTATAAAACTCCTAGAAGAAAACACAGCGCAAAAGCTTTACAATGCTGGATTTGGCAATGATTTCTTGTTTACGATAATGAAGGCACAGTCAACAGCAACAAAAACAGATGAACTGGACTTCATGATGCATCAGAAATGCATCAAAAGACACCATCGACAGAGCAAAAAGACAACCTGTGAGATCTACAGAACATTTTCAAATCATCTATCTGATAAGGGATTAATATCCAGGATATGTAGAGAACCCATAAAACTCAACCACACAAAAAAACAAACTTTTCAAAAATGGGCAAAAGACCTGATCAGTCCTTTCTCCAAAGAAGATGAACAAATGCTCAACATAACTAATCACTGCAGAAAAGCAAATGAGAACCACGATGAGATACCCCCTCATACCCATCAGGATGGCTGCTAACAACACAGCAACAAAAACGGAAATCAGNGGAAGACAATCAACAGATACCAGTGCAAAAATGGCAAGGATGTGGAAGTTCTCTCACAAATATGATAAAGTACTGACTATGCAAATACACAAACTGCAATTACTAACGTTCTTCAAACAAATGTTAAAAAATAGAATATCTCATAAAAGAAATAAAAGATATAAAGAAAACCCAAGTTGAAATTTTAAAACTGAAAAATAAAATAAGCACAATAAACTCATTGTATGCACTTAATGGCAGAATGGAAAGAGTCAGTGAACTCGAAGAGAAATCAATAGAAATTGTTCACTTTTAATTATAAAGTGAAAAAACATTTTTAAGAAATAAACAGATCCATAGGTACCTCGGGGGACGTAAGCAGTAGGTCTAACATTCATGTGAAACTGGAGCCGCAGGACGAGAGAAGAAAGACGGTGCTGAAAAGGCTAAGGAAACAAAAAACTAAAAAAACATGTTCCAGCTGGGTGAAAGATACAAACCAAAGATTCAAAAAGCTAAAAAAAACTCTAAAGAAGGTAAACTCAAAGGAAGCCATACCTAAGTAAATCATAAACTGGGGAAAGCTAAAGAAAAAGAAATGAACAATCTGAAAAAGGAATGACTAAGAAAATTTCTTTTACAAAAACTTCATATAAAAACAAAATTTTTAGGAATTAATGAAGGGAGTGAAAGAATTACACAGTGAAAACTATAAAAGAACTTAAAACATAAATAAATGGACACACAGCCCATGATCATGGGTTGGAAGATTTCATGTTGCCAAGATGTCAGTACCAGCCTGAGTGACCTACAGATTCAACACAAGTCCTTTCAAAATCCCAAGGATATTTTCTTCACATTAAAAAAAAAATCATTCTAAAATTCCTATCCAGTCTCAAGGGACCCTGAACAGCTGAAGTGATATTGAAAAAGAACAAAGCTAAAGAATATACTTCCTGATTTCAAAGCTTTCTCCACAGGTACAGTAAGTAATCTGTGCGCATCTGCCCTCAAGACAGACACACAGACCAGAGGAACTGAGACCCCAAAAATAAGCCTCACCCCCCTGGGCAGGTGAGGCTACACAGGACGCCAGGACTGTTCAACAGGGAGCAGGCCGTCTCCCAGCAAACGGTGCTGTGAAAGCTGAATATCCCCCTGCAGAAGGATGGAGCTGGACCTGGAATTACTTATCACCACACACAAAAAAACAACTCAAAGTGGATCAAGTCTAAATGTACAACCCAAAACTATAAAACTCCTAGAAGAAAACACAGCGCAAAAGCTTTACAATGCTGGATTTGGCAATGATTTCTTGTTTACGATAATGAAGGCACAGTCAACAGCAACAAAAACAGATGAACTGGACTTCATGATGCATCAGAAATGCATCAAAAGACACCATCGACAGAGCAAAAAGACAACCTGTGAGATCTACAGAACATTTTCAAATCATCTATCTGATAAGGGATTAATATCCAGGATATGTAGAGAACCCATAAAACTCAACCACACAAAAAAACAAACTTTTCAAAAATGGGCAAAAGACCTGATCAGTCCTTTCTCCAAAGAAGATGAACAAATGCTCAACATAACTAATCACTGCAGAAAAGCAAATGAGAACCACGATGAGATACCCCCTCATACCCATCAGGATGGCTGCTAACAACACAGCAACAAAAACGGAAATCAGCAGGCACTGGTGAGGATGTGGAGAATGTAGAATGTTTGTGCACTATTGGTAGGAATGTAAAACAGTGCAGCCGTGGGGAAAACCCTATGGAGGTTCTTCAAAGAGTTAAGAAATATAATTCCCATGTGATCCGAGTTCTGGGTACATACCCCAAAGTAACTGAAACCAAGGTCTCAAAGACACATGTGTACACCCATATTCTTTGCAGCACTATTCACAACAGCTAAAACATGGAGCAAACCCATGATCCACTGACAGCTGAATGGATAAGGAAAAGGTGGTGTATACAGACACTGGCATTTTTTCAGCATTTACAAGAAATGCAGTACTGACAGACGCTTACAGCATGGAGGAAACTTAAGGGCATTATGCTAAATGAAATAAGACAAATACTGGATGATTCCACTTATATGAGATTAATACTGTAATTAGTCAAAATCAGAGAGACACAATATACAATGGTGGTCACCAGGGGGAGGGGAGAACCAGGAGTTACTTAATAGGTATAGAGTTTTCAGTTTTACAAGATGAAAAGAATTATGTGGATGGAGGGTAGTGAGGGCTATACAATAATGCGGAAGTATTTAACTGACATGTACCCTAGACAGTGGTTAAACCCTGAGTGAAATAAAGGTATCTACAATGTAATACAAAGTAAAAACAATTAATCTCAAATAGACCCATCCTGCAAGAAGTGTTAAAGGAAGTCCAGACAAAAGTAAAGTAACATCAGAGAATCCTGAATCTACCTAAGGACACAGAGATCTTTAGAACTGTCAGTTACATGGCTAAACTGGTAAGGTATATCTTACGTATTTCTTCAAAACATAATTGCCTGTTTAAGAAATAACAGCACACTTATGGAATAAACATGAAAATAAATGTTAACAACAACTGCTCAAAGAAAGTATGGGAGAGATGGGAATGTGAAACTGAGACAGGCTGGGTGGGGCCTGGGAGCCCTGGCTGCAGTGCTGGCGCCTGGACGGACCTCTTCTCCAAGCAGCTGGAGCAAATGATGGGCAGTAAGATACACCAAGACCAAATGAGTCCCAGCTGCCCCTTCTGAAGGGCCCCGTGCTGCACACACACCACCAGCTTAGGGCTGGGCAGACCACCTGGCCCCAAAGTGGCCTGAGTCCTGGACACACCTCTCCCCGCCGCCCCAGAAGGAACCAGCTCCCCCAACCCCAGGGAGCAAGCAAGCAGGGGCCCCAATAAAGCCTTGCCTGAACTTCACATCTGACCTCTAGTCAATTTCTCTTGATAAGGAGGAGGCTAGGAACCCTGGTCTGTATCAGACTTAGTGGCACCAACTTGAAGCAGCTGTCCCCTTCTAAGGAGAGGGTCTGGGCACCTCCGGGCCCACTGAACAGAGCTTCACCATGAGCGACAAGCGGCCGCCTGAGTTTCCTACCTCAGCGTCGCTGTGTTTGTAAGTCTGCCTCCCTGGTCCCTGGGGCCTCAGACCCTCATTTGGGCAGTGCTTCCCTTCCCTGGAATCTGTCCATGTCTCTGTCCTCTCACTGAGAGAGTGGATGTTGGGCAGCTACAGTCTCACTCCTCTCAGCCTGTGACAGGTGGAGGAAGAGGGGCTGGCCTCGCCCCGTGCAGACCCTGCTCCGGCAGGACCCCCTGACCAGAGAGGAGAGTGATGGCAGTTCAGAGCCTAGGTCATGCAGTGGCTGCAAGGCCTATCGTCCCAGTGTTCTCACCTTTATTTCCCTGCCATCTTGTTCTCTCTTTCAGCTTCTTCTGTCCCTTCCTCTTGATACTTACACCGACACTCCCATACCCTTTATCCCCAAATATCTTGATTGTGTCTAGGTTTTCATCATTGGTATCTTGGTTTTATGCCATTTTGTCTGTGGACACTGCAGGCAGGAGGGAGCATTTCAATCCTGAAATGCAGGCGGGCCCCACATGCCCTGAGGCTCCAGCCTCGGGTCACTCCGGGAGCAGGAGCACCATCCCTCCTGTTTTCACATGTAACACTTCCGCCTGGGCTCAGGAGCCTCCTAACCCATCTGTAGTTCCCAGACAAGGGGTGAAAAAGCTCTTTCAAAATTCAAGCAACAAAATATGAGGTCTCTGGTTCTGTTTATGTAACAACTAACTTGCGAGTGAGCAGTATTTAACTAGATAAAGGAAAGTGCGTGCGTATATACATTATCAGAAATGTGAAAGAATACTCACCAGAATACATTTCAGGTTCCTGTGATTTGGGAAATATTCAATATTGAATTAATACCTGGTACTAGAGCTAGCTAAAGCTTGTGGATGTAAGTAACACAGACCTGTCTTTAGAGTCATCGACGTTAAAGTGAAAGTCGCTCAGCTGCGTCTGACTCTTTGTGACCCCATGGACTATCGAGTCCATAGACCTTAAGCATAATACTTTTATTGTCAGGTTTCCCAGGTGGCGCAGTGGTGAAGAATCCACCTGCAATGCAGGGGGGGCAAGAGATGCAGGTTCAACCCCGGGTCCAGAAGATGCCCTGGAGTAGGAAATGGCAGCCCACTCCAGTGTTCCTGCCATCTCCTGTACTGAGGACACTGAAAGTCAGTATGTGCATACCGTTTCTGTCATAAGGTCTGTCATAAAGGAGAATAACCTGATACTGAGAGGAAAAGTTAAATTTTTGCTAAACCTTTGAGAGCAGGTCCTTATCTTTTGGCTCTATCAGGGGCTTCCCGGGGAGTTGTTTTCTTATCTCATGGAATGTGGCCTTTTAGGTTCTCTCAGGGGTTATTTTTCCTTCGGGGACTTTCCAGGAAATTGTTTTTCCCAGGAAACAGCTAACTGACAAAATGTGGCCCAACCAGCCGTTTGGACCTGATAACAAACGAGCCTATCCCTGTAAGGGTTACGACCTGCGCACCAATCAGACTGTCCCCACCCTATCTGTACCTGTTTGTGGTTTTTGTGCTTAAAAACTGCTCTGTAACGACTGTTCGGGGTTCGTTCCTCCCTGGAGATGACTGAACCCCGGCGCGCCGGCCCAATAAATCCTCCTGCTGTTTGCATCGAATCCGAGTCTCGGTGATCTTTGAGGCGACAGGTTCTAGGAAAAAGACCGTAAGGTCTAACATTTTGGGGGGCTCGTCCGGGATCCCTCGCTCATCTCAGATCCCCTGACTCCCGGATTCAGAGGTATGCTCGAGCTTTGTTGTATGTCCTTGTTGTGTTTGCTCTGCTTCCGCTCCTACTTCTTTTCTTTTCTGATCTGTCCTTGATTCTTTTTTTTCGGAGTTTCAGTGAACAGGTGAACGGCTGTGGAGGCAATGATAAATCCTGGCCAGGGCCACTCTCTGGCGGACTTTGAAGGCCCTGCAACAAGTGAGCCTCAGTAACTAGAGCCCGGCCGGGTGAAATTCCCCTTAAATCTTTCTCAACTGAGGATGCGGCCTAAAGTTTTTCCTGTGGGCACGGGTCAGGCACTTAAAGGCCATTAGGGTGCCTGCCACTTGAAGACTCCCGTGACAGGATAAGGGGGTCACAGAACGGGCTAGAAATCTCTAGGGTGCCCGCCCCCAGCAAGAAAATTTCCGTGCAACAACGCAGGCACATAAACAGTTCCAAAAGCATACCATAAGCCCAACTTTCTGGCCGCCACCACTCCCGGTAGGATTTTTGGTGGCTATCCTCAGTGACTTTTTCTTCTATCCTCTCTCTGCAGCAGAAATAAGGTTCCGCTCACACGTCTGTTCATCTCTGAATTCTGTGACGATCCTTGGGGAAGCCCAGGATGTCAATCTGGAAGGAGGGCTCGATTCGACCCCCCTTCATCTGAAAACCTGCCCGGAAGGCAGGCCTGTGACGATCCTTGGGGACACCCAGGACGTCAATCTGGAAGGAGGGCTCGATTCGACCCCCCTTCATCCGAATCAGGCGGAGCCTCTGACGCGGCTCCCATCTGTAGCCTTATCTGTTCTGGGACAGACTCATGGCGGCCGTTTTTGTCTTATCTTCCTGTCACTCCTCTAGGTTCTGTTTGTCTCTCTCCTAACTTGTCTTTTCCGTGACGACCTGACAATGGGACAGACTGTGACAACCCCCTTATCATTGACTATAGATCACTGGGCTGAAGTTAAGACCAGGGCCTATAACCTTTCAGTAGGAGTAAAAAAGGGAAAGTGGCAGACCCTGTGCTCAGCAGAGTGGCCCAGTTTTCAGACAGGGTGNTCAGAGAGAGGTGTGGTCCCAGCTCGCCGAAGCCTATCAGCCCGGCACCCCAGGAGAAACCCACCCGTTCCAAGTGCGAGATTCCGAGATTCCGTTTATGTCTGCCGACATCGACAGCAAAGCCTTGAGCCCAGGTGGAAGGGACCCTACATCGTCTTGCTCACCACCCCTACCTCTGTCAAGGTCGACGGAATTTCATCCTGGATCCACGCCTCCCACGTCAAGGCCACTCCTGAACCATCACCTCAATGGAAGGCACATCGTACTTCCCACCCCTTAAAGCTTAAACTCTGCCGATCCTCGGGCTTGCAGCCCTCTTCCTGATTCTCCCAACTGTGAGTGTGTCAAATCCCCATCAGCCCCAACAACTGACTTGGCAAGTGGTTTCACAGGTGGGGAATGTCGTGTGGTCCAGTATTAATGTCGCCCCACCGACTGCCTGGTGGCCTGACCTTTACCCAGATCTCTGTAAATTGGCGGTGGGGGCACCTGCTAACTGGGACATTGAGGGGCATCCAGACCTTCGTAGAGCTCCCCTGACGCCAGCACCCGGCAGATGGGGGCTCTCTGGCTTCTTCGATTGCCCAGACTGTGGCGGGGGCGGGGGGGCGTTGCGCCAGTAAGATTAGGAGAAGCACGTTAAGAACCTTCACTTTTTATGTATGCCCAGGGTTTCATCAGGATCGTGCTTTGAGTTATTGCGGGGAGAAAGACGTGTTTTATTGTGGGCACTGGGGTTCTGAGACCACAGGTGATGCTTACTGGAGGCCGTCTTCTAGCTGGGACCTTATTACAGTCAAGGCCAATTATACCTATCCCCAGCATGGCGGGACTAATATCCCCGAATGTGACTCCTGGTGCCACCCGCTTCACATCAAATTTACTGATAGAGCAAAACAAGAACAGACTACAGGATAGATGAAGGGTTTCTCGTGGGGCATACGGCTATATAAGAAAAACTATGATGGCCTCACCTTCACCATTAGATTAAAAATAGACTCTCCACCCTCTCAGTCAGTGGGGCCCAACCGTGTTTTGAGCCCCCGGGAGCCAGTTCCCACTAAAAGAAGTCAGGAGACGGTAACAAGAGCCACAATAGTCCCTATAGCCCCTCGCAACGTGTCTTCAAGTCAGGGCAGAATGCTGACCCTCGTTAACAGTGCTTTCAAGGTCTTAAACGCCACCAACCCGGAGGCTACCAGCTCCTGTTGGCTCTGTTACACAGCTCCTCCACCCTATTATGAAGCCACAGGAATAATGGAAACGGTAAATAGCTCCTCTTCCCCCAGCCATTGCAGGTGGCAACAACAAGGGACAGTCAGACTCACCCTCTCTGCTGTAACTGGTCAGGGACTATGTATAGGCTCTCCCACTCCTTCCCAGGCACGTCTCTGCAACAGCACTGACAAAACCCTCAACTACACTGGATACCTCATTCCCCCTGGAGATGGATGGTGGGCGTGTAAAACAGGTCTTACTCCCTGAGTGTCTATGGCAGTATTTGATAAGTCAACTGACTTCTGTGTTCTAGTGCGGCTGGTGCCCCGACTCCTCTATCACTCCGATGAGTCATTTCTAAAAGCCTATGAAGACAGCCACCAAGTAAAGAGAGAGCCGGTGACTCTCACTTTAGTGGTCCTTTTGGGCCTCGGAGTGGCGGCTGGAGTCGGAACTGGCACAGCGGCCCTAATTCAACAGCCCCAGTACTATGCCAGCTTACAGCAAGCCATAGACACTGACCTCCAAGTCTTAGAAGACTCCATCACTAAACTAAAAGAATCTCTGACCTCCCTGTCTGAGGTGGTGATACAAAATCGAAGAGGCTTAGCCCTTCTGTTCCTGAAAGAAGGAGGACTATGTGCCGCCCTCAGGGAAGAGTGCTGTTTTTACGTAGATCATTCTGGAGTTATCACTGACTCCATGAACAAGCTAAGGGAGAGGCTAGCAAATAGGCAGAGAGAAAGGGAAAGCGCCCAGGGATGGTTCGAGTCCTGGTTCAACAAAACCCCATGGTTTGCCACCTTGATGTCCACTCTGATGGGGCCATTAATCATTCTACTCCTTCTCCTAACTATAGGACCCTGTATCCTCAACTGGTTAATCTCGTCCATCAGGGACCAAATAAGTGCCGTGCAAGTACTTATGCTGAGGCAACAGTATGCGGCACTTCCCCAAGGAGACCTCGGTCTATGATTTCAAGACTGAAATCTGGACAAGAAGAAGAGGGGAATGAGAGGAAAAGTTAAATTTTTGCTAAACCTTTGAGAGCAGGTCCTTATCTCATGGAATGTGGCCTTTTGGCTCTATCAGGGGNTCTGCCGACATCGACAGCAAAGCCTTGAGCCCAGGTGGAAGGGACCCTACATCGTCTTGCTCACCACCCCTACCTCTGTCAAGGTCGACGGAATTTCATCCTGGATCCACGCCTCCCACGTCAAGGCCACTCCTGAACCATCACCTCAATGGAAGGCACATCGTACTTCCCACCCCTTAAAGCTTAAACTCTGCCGATCCTCGGGCTTGCAGCCCTCTTCCTGATTCTCCCAACTGTGAGTGTGTCAAATCCCCATCAGCCCCAACAACTGACTTGGCAAGTGGTTTCACAGGTGGGGAATGTCGTGTGGTCCAGTATTAATGTCGCCCCACCGACTGCCTGGTGGCCTGACCTTTACCCAGATCTCTGTAAATTGGCGGTGGGGGCACCTGCTAACTGGGACATTGAGGGGCATCCAGACCTTCGTAGAGCTCCCCTGACGCCAGCACCCGGCAGATGGGGGCTCTCTGGCTTCTTCGATTGCCCAGACTGTGGCGGGGGCGGGGGGGCGTTGCGCCAGTAAGATTAGGAGAAGCACGTTAAGAACCTTCACTTTTTATGTATGCCCAGGGTTTCATCAGGATCGTGCTTTGAGTTATTGCGGGGAAAAAGACGTGTTTTATTGTGGGCACTGGGGTTCTGAGACCACAGGTGATGCTTACTGGAGGCCGTCTTCTAGCTGGGACCTTATTACAGTCAAGGCCAATTATACCTATCCCCAGCATGGCGGGACTAATATCCCCGAATGTGACTCCTGGTGCCACCCGCTTCACATCAAATTTACTGATAGAGCAAAACAAGAACAGACTACAGGATAGATGAAGGGTTTCTCGTGGGGCATACGGCTATATAAGAAAAACTATGATGGCCTCACCTTCACCATTAGATTAAAAATAGACTCTCCACCCTCTCAGTCAGTGGGGCCCAACCGTGTTTTGAGCCCCCGGGAGCCAGTTCCCACTAAAAGAAGTCAGGAGACGGTAACAAGAGCCACAATAGTCCCTATAGCCCCTCGCAACGTGTCTTCAAGTCAGGGCAGAATGCTGACCCTCGTTAACAGTGCTTTCAAGGTCTTAAACGCCACCAACCCGGAGGCTACCAGCTCCTGTTGGCTCTGTTACACAGCTCCTCCACCCTATTATGAAGCCACAGGAATAATGGAAACGGTAAATAGCTCCTCTTCCCCCAGCCATTGCAGGTGGCAACAACAAGGGACAGTCAGACTCACCCTCTCTGCTGTAACTGGTCAGGGACTATGTATAGGCTCTCCCACTCCTTCCCAGGCACGTCTCTGCAACAGCACTGACAAAACCCTCAACTACACTGGATACCTCATTCCCCCTGGAGATGGATGGTGGGCGTGTAAAACAGGTCTTACTCCCTGAGTGTCTATGGCAGTATTTGATAAGTCAACTGACTTCTGTGTTCTAGTGCGGCTGGTGCCCCGACTCCTCTATCACTCCGATGAGTCATTTCTAAAAGCCTATGAAGACAGCCACCAAGTAAAGAGAGAGCCGGTGACTCTCACTTTAGTGGTCCTTTTGGGCCTCGGAGTGGCGGCTGGAGTCGGAACTGGCACAGCGGCCCTAATTCAACAGCCCCAGTACTATGCCAGCTTACAGCAAGCCATAGACACTGACCTCCAAGTCTTAGAAGACTCCATCACTAAACTAAAAGAATCTCTGACCTCCCTGTCTGAGGTGGTGATACAAAATCGAAGAGGCTTAGCCCTTCTGTTCCTGAAAGAAGGAGGACTATGTGCCGCCCTCAGGGAAGAGTGCTGTTTTTACGTAGATCATTCTGGAGTTATCACTGACTCCATGAACAAGCTAAGGGAGAGGCTAGCAAATAGGCAGAGAGAAAGGGAAAGCGCCCAGGGATGGTTCGAGTCCTGGTTCAACAAAACCCCATGGTTTGCCACCTTGATGTCCACTCTGATGGGGCCATTAATCATTCTACTCCTTCTCCTAACTATAGGACCCTGTATCCTCAACTGGTTAATCTCGTCCATCAGGGACCAAATAAGTGCCGTGCAAGTACTTATGCTGAGGCAACAGTATGCGGCACTTCCCCAAGGAGACCTCGGTCTATGATTTCAAGACTGAAATCTGGACAAGAAGAAGAGGGGAATGAGAGGAAAAGTTAAATTTTTGCTAAACCTTTGAGAGCAGGTCCTTATCTCATGGAATGTGGCCTTTTGGCTCTATCAGGGGTTATTTTTCCTTCGGGGACTTTCCAGGAAACTGTTTTTCCCAGGAAACAGCTAACCGACAAAATGTGGCCCGACCAGCTGTTTCGACCTGATAACAAACGAGCCTGTCCCTGTAAGGGTTACGACCTGCGCACCAATCAGACTGTCCCCACCCTACCTGTACCTGTTTGTGGTTTTTGTGCTTAAAAACTGCTCTGTATCGACTGTTTGGGGTTCGTTCCTCCCTGGAGGTGACCGAACCCCGGCGCGCTGGCCCAATAAATCCTCCTGCTGTTTGCATCGAATCCGAGTCTCAGTGATCTTTGGGGCGACGGGTCCTAGGAAAAAGACCGTAAGGTCTAACAATACGATTATATTTTAAAATAAATGTAACTGAGATAAGAGCTTTTTGGTCAATTCTATGGGAATGACTATGTTGCAGAAATGTCCATCACCAAATGTTGGAAATTTGAAACTAAATTAAAAACTAGGAGTTCACTGAATATCTAGGCCACTTCAAATAAGATGAACTATTGGAAAGTTAACTGCTAAGGAGGTCTAGATTTACCTACATCTGTCTTCTTGCGAGGGAGAAACTAAAGCTGCCTGGTGCCACTTGAGATGTTCTTTATCAATCTATAGGATATAATGTAAAAGACAGTTCTTTTACATTTGTTGCTTATGGAAAGTAGGATGTGTGCTATCAGAAAGGAAGGCATGAGGAATGGAAAAATATTTAATTGACAGGAAAAAAAGAGGATTTTAAAAATAAAGCTGGCTGTTTCTGAATGGGAGAAAATATGCTTACAGAAAGTTACAGAACATCTGCAGAAAAGGAACACTGAGAATATATTTTTGTACGTGGTCAGGAATTCTAAGGCTGGATTAAATTTAATTATGTAAATGGATTCTATTAAGAGTAGGCTATGCAAGACTGGATTTGGTTTTTCTCTCTCACAAGAGAACAAAGCTTTCTTGGAACGGAGCTCTTGATATCAAATTGTGTGAGTTTCTGTGTCTTTAAGTGATCTGTATTTATTTTGAAATCCTTTTTTCACATTAGAACAACTGTTTCACAGCAACCTATCATTCTATCTGACCAGGTATTTTAAAGCTTTTGACAGACTTTTCAAACATCAAATTCTAACTAAAGTGCTTTTGATCTCTAGCTAACTCTGGACTACTCCAAAGGGCCCCTGGAGCGTCCCAAAGAGACCCTAAACTAGCTGGGCTCCTCGGATACGCTGTTGCTGGTGTCAGATGGAAGCATCAGCCTCTCCCCAGTTTATCACAGCCACCAAACAGGGAAAAGGGTTTCAGCTTCTTCTTCTCTCTAATCTTTCCACTTTATGTCCCAAACCCCCTGTGTGAATACTCCCACCTCCAGGCCGTCAGGTCCCAACCTCATGGCATCTTTCACTGTGCCCAGCTCCAGTTCCTCCAGGAGGTCCTTTCTGCACCTGCAGGACCGCTTCACTACAGGCTGGGGGCAGCACATCCAAGGCTACAGACAACTCCTGGGCTGGGGCTGCCCAGAAGCCTGCACTGCAGCCTCTACAGATGCTCAGGCTCAAGAAATACACCCCAACACAGGGACACTAACCAGAGGACACAAGCGTGCTTTGTTGGCCATGCCACTTGGCAGGTGGGGTCTAGCTCCCCAGCCAGGAATCGAATCTCAGCTCTGGAAGTGTGGAGTCTTAACCAATGGACTACCAGGGATGAGCTTTATAGACAACAGACCCCCTTGGGGAGCCCTGGGATGCACTGGGACTGGTTCAAACGCCCCCGTCTCAGGGACTACTCTCATGGGGGTCTAGGTCAACCAGAGACGTCTGGTCAGGTGCCAGGAGAGGGGAGGGTGCTCCAAACCCCATTAGGTGAGAAGGGAACCTGGAGGATGCCCCGACTGCCTTTCCATACAGCCTCCTGGTACAACGTCTCCAGAATGCAGGACTTCATTTCTAGGAGCACTTTCTCAGGTGCAGGTTACTCAACACAGCAGGATCCTCTTCTAAGCCAGAAGAGACACCTCTGGAGTATATCCTTGGAAATTAAAAATCCTGGAACTTACCTGGTGGTCCAGTGGCTAGACTTCACACTCTACTGCAGGGGGCCCAAGTTCCATCCCTGGTTAGGGAAGGAGATCCCACATGCTGAAACTAAGAGTGCATGGTGCAACTAAAGAACCTGCATGCCATGACTAAGGCCCGGCACGGCCAAATACATTTTTAAGATTTAATATATTTAAAAAGAGATGGGTCAGGACTTCCCTGATGGTCCAGTGGCTAAGACTCAGTGCTCCTAATGCAGGAGGCAAGGTTCAATCACTGGTTGGGAAACTAGATCTCACAAGTTGAAAAGGGAAAAACTTAACCTGTACTGTAACACTGCCTGACCTTGGAGTTGGAGAGGCGGGGTGGAGAAAAATGGCCTGAAAATGGGTTCTAAATTACAACACCATCTTGCAACTGGCTCTTTTCTGTCACAAGATGGGAAAATGGACTGAGGTTCCCTGTGTCCAAGCCTTCCCGGCACTGTATCAAATGCTGCTCATGCAGCTCCTGGGCTTGGGGAGTCACACAGTACTCCCAACACTCTAGACAATCTCTTCTAAGCCTCCCCAACTCTCAGGGGGAACTGAGCCCCACCCACCTCCCCAGACTCCTCTGACCATCCCACACTCCGCCTCCCTGTGTCCCTCACACCCTCTGTTACTTCAGGAAAGAGACAGAACCTCTGGGGTAACCCAGGATGGGGAAAAGTGCACCCTCTCAGGAAGTGGCAGACGGTGAAGGGACAAGCAGAGTACACGCCCCTCTCTAACCCACTCAGCCCAATGCAGACAAAGGCTGGGAGGGTTTCTAAAGATGCTGGTGAGTTTGTGGAAGGGTGTCAGCCTTTGATTTGGAAGGGTGTCCAGATGGTCCTGCCTACTTGCTGTGCCCCTGAGGATACACAGAGACTTTGGGCAGCAGCCCAGGGACAGGCTGACCAGCTTCCCAGGGACCAATCCAAACATTTTGCTATGGGTGTGGTCCCAAATGAGGAATTATAATTCCCAGGAGGGAACAGAAGCCAGGAAGCACACAATCTACTGTGCCTTAGAAGGGAAGAGAAAGTGTAGCAAAAAGCTGGTTACTAGGAAAGGGCTAAGGGAGTGACCAAGAAGGAAAAGAAAAATGGGCCCTCTTTCAGGCACAGCTTGTGGAGGCTTTCAGAAAACTGACTAATGTTGATCCGTCTCCCCGAGGGTTAATTCTGCTGGTACAACATCTTCTCAGCCAGTATCCCCCTCATATTAGGCAGAAACTCCAAAAGCTACAATTAGGCCCACAAACTCCGATGCCCAAACTTCTAGAGATGATCTTTGGGCTATTTAATAACCTAGATCAAGCTGAGGAAGAAGAGAGAACCCAATGTGAAAACAGGAAGGCCAGGGTTCAAGCTAAACTGAGCTGTCAGCCACATCTTTCGACCTCAGGACAACCAAGAATCAAGGAAGTTTAACCATCCACCTGGAGATAAAACCGGAAGGGGAATACTTCAAATGTAAGTCAGCCAGCCGCTGGGCCCCAAAGTGCCAAAAACCAGCCCTTGGACCATGCCCAGCCTGCAAACAAATAGGTGACTGGAAATGGGACTACCCCAGTCCTGAAAGGGAAGGGGGCTCCCGCTTCCCAGACAGCCGTGCTGGACAATTGAGGCAGCCCAGGGATTCTGGCAGCTCCCTGCAACAAGATGTATGTCTCCATCGGAAGCACCAGGTATCCTTGATGTGGCACGTAAGACATCCAGTTTTTTAACTGACATGGGAACCATTTACCTCTCTGTCCTGACCTCTCATGCTGGGCCTCCAAAAGCTGTACTGTGACCTGTGTGGACAGAAAACCTCACACCCGTTTCTTTGCTGGGCCTCTAACTGGCCAATCTGAACAGCATCTGATCTCACATGGCTTTTCAGGTGTGCCTGCAGGTCCTACCCCACTCTGGGCTCCCTCAGAGTCACATCGTTAGGAGACCCTGAGCAGCCCCTTTTCTTGACTCTAGACAGATCGACTGAAAGAGCAACGGCCTGTTCCCAGCCGTATTCTACACGCAATAAACACTTCCTTCTGAGAAACCTGTATGCAGGCCAAGAAGCAGTTAGAATCGGACATGGAACAACGGACTGGTTCCAAACTGGGAAAGGAGTACATCAAGGCTGCATTTTGTCACTCTGCTTATTTAATTTACATGTAGACTACATCATGAGAAATGCCACACTGGATGAAGCACAACCTGGAATCAAGATTGCTGGGAGAAATATCAATAACCTCAGATATGCAGATGACACCAACCTTATGGCAGAAAGCAAAGAGGAGCTAAAGAGCCTCTTGATGAAGGTGAAAGAGGAGAGTGAAAAAGCTGGCTTAAAACTCAATATTCAAAAAAACAAAGATCATGGCATCACACCCAGTCCCATCATTTCATGGCAAATAGATAGGGAAACAATGGAAACAGTGACAGACTTTATTTTCTTGGGCTCCAAAATCACTGCAGACAGTGACTGCAACCATGAAATGAAAAGACACTTAATTGCTCCTTGGAAGAAATCATGGGGTTGCAAAGAGTTGGACGCGACTGAGCTGAACTTGGAAGAAAAGCTATGACAAATCTAGACGGTGTATGGACATGAGAGTCGGACTATCAAGAAAGTTGAGTGCTGAAGAATTGATGCTTTTGAACTGTGGTGTTGGAGAAGATTATTCAGAGTCCCTTGAACTGCAAGGAGATCAAACTAGTCAATTCTAAAGGAAATCAATCCTGAATATTCATTGGAAAGACTGATGCTGAAATTCCAATAATTTGGCCACCTGATGTGAAAAGTTGACTCATTAGAAAAAACACTGATGGTGGGAAAGACTGAAGGTAGGAGAAGGGGATGACAGAGGACGAGATGGTTGGATGGCATCACCGACTCAATGGACATAAGTTTGAGCAAGCTCCGGGAGATGGTGAAGGACAGGGAAGCCTGGCGTGCTGCAGTCCATGGGGTCAAAAATAGTCAGACACAACTGAGCGAATGAATAACAAAGCCAGACAGTTTGGAACAAAGGGATCCCTGCTGCTGCTGCTAAGTCGCATCAGTCGTGTCCAATCCTGTGCGACCCCATAGACGGCAGCCCACCAGACTCTGCCGTCCCTGGGATTCTCCAGGCAAGAACACTGGAGTGGGTTGCCATTTCCTTCTCCAATGCATGAAAGTGAAAAGTGAAAGTGAAGTCGCTCAGTCGTGTCTGACTCTTCGCGACCTCATGGACTGTAGCCCACAGGCTCCTCCGTCCATGGGATTTTCCAGGCAAGAGTACTAGAGTGGGGTGCCATTGCCTTCTCCAGATGGGAGGGCTATAAATGCCCAACCTGTAAAAGTTAGCCTTAAGCCAGAAGCCACTTATCCTAACTAGAGACAAGATCTCATAAAGCTGGAAGCAGAAAAGGTTTGCAATCTCTTGTAGATAAATCCTTGAAACATGGCCTCTTGGTGCCCCATCAGTCTCCCTGTTAAACCCCTATTCTGCCAGTTGTTAAGTCAAATGGGGAATACAGGATGGCACAAGATCTAGGGGCAGGAAATGAGGCAGGGGTTCCTACACATCCCTCTGTGGCCAATCCTTGTTATATATGTCAGTCTAGAATCCTGAAGATGCCAAATGGTTCTCTGTGCTTGACCTCAAGGATGCCTTCTTTTGTACCCCAGTTCGTGCCTCATCTCAGTATCTGTTTGCCTTCGAGTGGCCTAACCTCCACCTGGGCCAAATGCAACAACAGACCTGAGCAGTACTGCCTCAAAGTTTTTGGGACAGCCCACATATGTTCACCCAGACCCCAGGGAAAGAACTAAGGGAAACACAGCTAAACAGAGGAGTTATTCTACAGTAGATGATATACTAACCATGAAGGAGTTATTCTACGGTATGTAGATAACACACTAACATGTAGACCCATCATGGAGCCCTCAGATCAGAACCCACTGAAATCCTTCATTTCCTTGGAGCCCAGGGCTGTAGGATCTCAGAGAAAAAGCACAATCAAGTTAAATATCTGGGATATATCATAAGCCCTGGAGGTAGATAGCTATCTCAACAGAGAAAACAAGCTGCTAGGACTAAGTGCTCCAAAGACAAAGAAACGTCTCTGTGTTTTTTTAAGCAGGGCAGGATTTTGCAGAATTTGATTTCCAGAATTTGGCCTAAAGGCTAAATCCCTATGGGTGAAGCCACTGCAGATCCAGATCCAGAACCATTACTCTGGACTGGGGAACACAGAAAAGCTTTTAATAATACCATCCAAGCCCCTGCTCTGCATCTCCCCAATAAAAAAACAATGTATCCATACATAGCTGAACACAGGGGACATTCTGGGAGTTCCCGTACAAAAGCTAAGAGAAGTTCCTCCGCCTCCAGGCTGTTTATTCTTCCGAACAACTAGAGTCTATGCCCCAAGGTTGGCCTGGATATGCCGCCAGGCGGCAGCTCCCCCACTTTATTGGTGGAAGAAGCTAACAAGCTTACCTTTGCACAGTCTCTGGAGGTCCAGACCCATCATTAAGTACAGGGGCTCCTAGACATTAAGGGCCACCCCTGGCTAACAGGAGGCCACTTTACTAAGGACCAGGCTTTGCTCCTTGACTGCCCAGAGCTGATCCTCTAACCTGCCACACCCTGACTCGGCTATCAGAATGCCCACAGAAAGCCCAGATGTAACACACTGCTGCTCTGGAACGTTGACCAGGTCTATGCCTGCAGGCCCGATCTTACAGAGGAGGCCACAGAAGACCCTGAGGAGCCTGGTTTACTGATGTGGCTGCAGCTTTCTTACAGATGGAGTCAAGAGGGCACGGCATGCTCTGGGCAGCACCCACAGTGCTATGGAACCAAAACCTCTGCATCCAACACTGGAGCCCAGAGGGCTGAGCTTATGGCCTGACTTGAGCCTTAACCTGAGGGGAAGGAAAAATTATACACAGAATCAAAATGTCTTCCTTGTCTTATGTCCATGCAGCTATATGGTAAGAAAAGAGAACTCTTAAATGCAAAAAATTCCCATGTAAAATATGGGGTGAGATTTTTACATCTCGCAGAAGTGGTTCAAAACCAAACACAACAGTCCAATAATTTTTTTTTAATCACAACACTTTAAATCACTATACTCCAATAAAAGTTTTAAAAACAAAAACCAACACAAACACAATTAGCAACAATCCTTGCTATACAATATGGGCGAGGACACTGAAAACTGGTTCTCTAGCTTATTCTTGTGGATCCCATAAGGTATATAAAACTTTCTGCCGTATGTAAATAGATAGCCAATGGAAATTTACTATGACTCAGGAAACTCAAACTGGGGCTCTGTAACAACCCAGAGGGTGGAAAGGCTGGGAGGTGGGAGGGAGGTTCAAAAAAGGGGAGACATATGTACATCTATGGTTAATTCATGTTGATATATGGCAGAAATTAAACAAATATTGTAAAGCAATAAAAAATAAACAAATATTAAAAAAACCCTTGCTGGCAGGAGGTTTCCGTTTCTCATAGCCCCCCTCTTTTCAGCCGTGCTGTCTATGCTGCATCTCGTTTACAGTGTTTCGTTGTCTTCCCTACTATTGTGACTCTGTCACTAAGACTTTTTGGTCCCACAAGGAGACCTGTGACCAACAGGTCCAGATCTTTCATTCTAAAAATAGACATTTTAAACTTTAACCCTGAGGCTAACAGAAATGCACAGCCAAGCAAGGACAGTGCCGCCTGCCCTGTCTGGCCAACAGTTTAAGGAGGCCCTTTCACAGTCACCCTGGTTCTTCCTCTTTCTAGGCCCTTTAATGGATATTGTTGTTTTCTCCCTTTTCAGGCCTTGTTTGTTTAACCTGGTTGAGTTTGTGTCTTTTAGGCTCCAACAGTTTGAAGTGAGGCTCATGATGATGCAAGGAATCCAGCCCATTCCAGGCGAGAGTGGAGTGGGTCCCTCCAGGTTCCTGCAACACTCAGTGAGGAGCTTCACACCTCCAGGGCAGGCTGGGGTGTGCGGCCCCTGTCAAGCAGGGTAAGGAATGAGGGTGTGGAGCCTCTCCGGGGAACCGGGCAGCCTGGGACCTGAGACCCTTCGCGGCAGTGCTGCAATGCTTGCACCTGGACAGATGACTCCTCGATCAACAAATACAAAGAAACTATTAGGGACTAAAAATAGCTGCCTGCAGGTGCAGTGTGGCAAATTATGGGCAAAAGATACAAAGAGACCAGAAAACCCAACTGCCATTTCTGAAGAGCTGGGCACAGGAGCAGGGTACTGAGCATGTCCTGCGTGGCAGCACCACCGAAGGGGCGGGCAAACCAGCCCAGCCATCCTGTGGCCCGAGCCCCCCCACGGAAGAAACCAGCTTGCCCCTTCCTGGGGAGTGAGCAAGGGGGCCTGCTCCTTGTGCTCGCTCCTCCTGCTGTAGTAGGGGCTCCAGTAGAGCCTTCTCTCCATTTCTCATCTGGCCTCTGGTCAACTGCTTGGAAGGGCCAAGAACCGTGGTCTTCCAGGGCACAAAATAACACCCCATCACTTGAAGACAGATTGTTAAGTGACACACATTTAAAAACCCTGACACAAAGAACAGAATACGAAACAAAAAATTAATAAAACAATAGAAATAAAATGAAATAATTAAATCACCAAAAAGATTCAAAAGCAGAAAAAAAAGAATAAAGAAGAGATGGGACCAGCAGAAAACAAAGAGCAGGGCAATGGCCACACCAAGTGTGAATGTGTCAATGTCTTGAACATTGTACAAAAGGCAGAGACCCAACTCTATGCTGCCTGTAAGAAAAACATGGGCTTCCTGGGTGGCTCAGTGGTAAAGAATCCACCTGCCAATGCAGGAGACATGGGTTCAATCCCTGGGCTGGGAAGATCCCTCGGAGGAAGAAAATGGCAACCCACTCTAGTATTCTTGCCTGGAAAATCCCATGGATAGAGGAGCCTGGAGGGCTACAGTCCATGAGGTCACAAAGAGTCGAACACGACTTAGTGACTAAACAATGACAACAAGAAATAAACTTTAAATATAACAACATTAACAGTTCAAAAGTGGAGAGAGTTGAGAACTGCACCATATTCACATTTACAAAGCTAGAGACTGTGGTATGGAGCTAACAGATCTAGTTTTTAATGTCAAAAGAATAAAGTTTAAAAATTCAAATTTTCTTTTTTATGAACCCAAATTGTGTTAGGTTGGTGCAAACATAATTGTAATTTTCACATTGTTGAAATTTGCCATTTGATAATGGAATCATTCTTAATAAATGTGGTTACGTTATACATCATTTTATTGCACATTTCTCATTTTATGTGACAATATTTGCTGTTTATATTTATTTTAGACTATGGAAATGATGTAAGACAAAAACGAAATTTGAGTGATTTTCTTATTCAAGTTCAAAATGGATAGTAAACAGGGGAGACAACTCACAACATCAACAACACCTCTGGCCCAGGAACTGCTAATGAATGTACAGTGCAGTGGTGGTTCAAGAAGTTTTGCAAAGGAGACGAGAGCCTTTTGATAAGGAGTAGTGGCCGGTCATCAGAAGTTGACAACAACCAACTGAGAGCAATCACTGAGGCTGATCCTCTTGTAATTGCATGAGAAGTTGCCGAAAGGAGCTCAACGCCAACCACTCTACAGTTGTTTGACATTTGAAGCAAACTGGAAAGGTGAAAAAGCTCGATAAGTGGGTGCCTCATGAGCTGACTTCAAATTAAAAAAAAATTCTCAGTTTGAAGTGTCGCCTTCTCTTATTCTACACAACAACAATGAACCATTTCTCAATCGGACTGTGACATGAGATGAAAAGTGGATTTTATACAAAAACTGGCAACGACTAGCTCAGCGGCTGGACCAAGAATCAGCTCCAAAGCACTTCCCAAACCCAAACTAGCCAAAAAAAGTGTCACGGTCACAGTTCGGTGGTCTGCTGTCCTTCTGATCCACTATAGCTTTCTGACTCCCAGTGAAACCATTTCAGCTGAGAAGTATGCTCAGCAGATCGATGAGACGCACTGAAACTGCACGGCCTGCAGCCGGTACTGGTCAACAGAAAGGGCTGTTATTCTCCACGACAACGCCTGGCCACAATGTTGCACAACCAACACTTCAAAAGTTGAACAAATTGGGCTACAAAGCTTTGTCTCTTCCACNAGATCTAGTTTTTAATGTCAAAAGAATAAAGTTTAAAAATTCAAATTTTCTTTTTTATGAACCCAAATTGTGTTAGGTTGGTGCAAACATAATTGTAATTTTCACATTGTTGAAATTTGCCATTTGATAATGGAATCATTCTTAATAAATGTGGTTACGTTATACATCATTTTATTGCACATTTCTCATTTTATGTGACAATATTTGCTGTTTATATTTATTTTAGACTATGGAAATGATGTAAGACAAAAACGAAATTTGAGTGATTTTCTTATTCAAGTTCAAAATGGATAGTAAACAGGGGAGACAACTCACAACATCAACAACACCTCTGGCCCAGGAACTGCTAATGAATGTACAGTGCAGTGGTGGTTCAAGAAGTTTTGCAAAGGAGACGAGAGCCTTTTGATAAGGAGTAGTGGCCGGTCATCAGAAGTTGACAACAACCAACTGAGAGCAATCACTGAGGCTGATCCTCTTGTAATTGCATGAGAAGTTGCCGAAAGGAGCTCAACGCCAACCACTCTACAGTTGTTTGACATTTGAAGCAAACTGGAAAGGTGAAAAAGCTCGATAAGTGGGTGCCTCATGAGCTGACTTCAAATTAAAAAAAAATTCTCAGTTTGAAGTGTCGCCTTCTCTTATTCTACACAACAACAATGAACCATTTCTCAATCGGACTGTGACATGAGATGAAAAGTGGATTTTATACAAAAACTGGCAACGACTAGCTCAGCGGCTGGACCAAGAATCAGCTCCAAAGCACTTCCCAAACCCAAACTAGCCAAAAAAAGTGTCACGGTCACAGTTCGGTGGTCTGCTGTCCTTCTGATCCACTATAGCTTTCTGACTCCCAGTGAAACCATTTCAGCTGAGAAGTATGCTCAGCAGATCGATGAGACGCACTGAAACTGCACGGCCTGCAGCCGGTACTGGTCAACAGAAAGGGCTGTTATTCTCCACGACAACGCCTGGCCACAATGTTGCACAACCAACACTTCAAAAGTTGAACAAATTGGGCTACAAAGCTTTGTCTCTTCCACCATATTTACTCGACCTGACAACCATTTTTTCAAGCATCTCGACAACTGTTTGCTGGGAAAACACTTCCACAACCAGCAGGATACAGAAAATGCTTTCTAAGAGTTCGTCAAATACTGAAACACGGATTTTTATGCTACACGAATAAGCAAACATTTTTTTTGGCAAAAGTGTGTTGACTTTAATAGTTACCATTTTGATTAATAAAGATGTGTTTGAGCCTAGTAATAATGATTTACAGTTCATGATCCAAACCACAATTACTTTTAACACGAACATAATACCACATTTCTTACCTGTGCAAATCATGAAATATAGTTTGTTTACAAAAAAGGGAAGCAAGTTAGAATCTAGGCTATTCTCCTATGAGACAAGGTAGATTTAAGGAAAGATTATTAGTAGGAATAAGATGGATCGCTTTATAATAATAAAGCAGGTCAGTAACAGTTGTTGGTGTCTACGTACCTAATGGCAATTTTAAAAATACATTTAGCAAAGACTGATTAACCTGCAAGGAGAAATAAACAAATCCATAATTTTAGTCAAAGATATGAATACCTCTCTCAATAACAGAGTAACTAGGCATAAAACCAGCAAGGACACAGTAAATTTGAACAAAACCATTAACACTTACATTTTTATATTGCATTGCATTAACATTTACAGAACACTACACAACAAAAGCAGAATACAGATAATTCTCAATTACAATGGGCATTCATCAAAGGTATACTCTACTTTGATCACAAAACAAGTATCAAAAAATAGAAAGGATTCAAGTCATACAAAATACAGCTGACCCTGCACAACACAGGAGTGAAGGATGCCGACACACCAGCCTTAGTGAGTCCACATGTGACTCACAGCCCACCCCTGTATCAGGCGCCTCTGTGCGTGCAGCTCCACACGCATGAATCCAGCCAACTGCGGATCGTGTAGCTCTATGGGATCTCCTATTAAAAATCCTGCATAGCAGTGAACCTGCACAGTTCAGATCCAAGTTGTTCAAGGGTCAACTGTGTGTTCTCACTTGTAATGGACATGAGAAACCAGTAACAGAAAGATTCTTTCAAAATCTCTTAAGTATTTGAGAAGTCAATAGTTGTTATCAAGATGTCAGAGTAAAAGGCTGTGTGCTCAAATTCTCCTGCAAGAATACCAAAACTGCAACTAGCTGTTGAACAACCACTGACAGGAGGAAGTTGGAACAACCAGAAAGATATCCCACAGCGAAGGACAAAGGAGAAGCTGCAACAGGATGGTAGGAGGGGCTCAATCACAATAAAATCAAATCCCACACCAGCTGGGTGGGCAACCCACAAAGTGGAGAACAATAATACCAAATAAACTCTCATACTATTGTAAAGGTTTTAGGCCCCACATCAGACTTCCCAAACTGGGGATCTGGCAAAGGGACTGGAAGCCCCAGGGACTCTGACTTTGAAGGACAGTGGGATTTGACTACAGAACTCCCACAGGTCTGGGGGAAACAGATTCTTGGAGAGCACAAACAAAATCCTGTGCACACCAGGACCCAGGAGAAAGGAACACTGGCCCTGCAAGACGGAGCCAGACCTGCCTGTGACTGAGAGTCTCCTGTGGAGGTGTGGGTTGGAAGGGTCCTGCTGCAGGGACAGGGGTGCTGGCTTCAGCAGTCCTAGGGAGTCGTGGCATATTGGCATAAGTCCTCTTGGAGGTCTTCAGTAGCCCTACCATAGAGCCTATAGATTCCAGGCCTGGGTCGTGCTAAGTCGCTTCAGTTGTGTCTGATTCTATAATCCTAAGGACCATAGCCCAAGAGGCTCCTTTGTCCCCAGGATTCTCCAGACAAGAACACTGGAGTGGGTTGCCATTCAGGCCAAACAACTAACAGGGAAGTAGCGGAGCCCCACCCATCAGCAGACAATTGGATTAAAGATTTACTGAGTAGCGCCTTGCCCACCAGAGCAAGACCCAGTTTTTCCCACGGTCAGTCCCTCCCATTAGAAGCCTGCACAAGCCTTCCTCGTCCATCAGATGGCAGAAAGAAAAAGTAAGAACTATAATCTCACAGCCTCCAGAACAAAAACCACAATTACCGAAAGCTAACCAAAATGATAAAATGGATCACAGTGTTGCATAACTCAATGAATGTATGAGCCATGCTGGGCAAGACCACCCAAGATAGACGGGTCATGGTGGAGAGTTCTGACAAGACGTGGTCCACTGGAGAAGGGAATGGCAAACCACGTCAGCATTCTTTCCTCAAGAACCCCATGAACAGTATGAAAAGGCAAAAAGGTATGACATGGGAAGAGGAGCCCTCCCAGGTCAGAAGGTGTCCAATATGCTACTGTGGAAGAGTGGAGAGTAATTATTAGGAGTAGAGAAGGAATGAAGCATCTGGGTCAAAGTGGAAAAATGCTCAGTTGTGGATGTGCGTGGTGGTGAACACAGTAAAAGTCTGATGCTGTAAAGAACAAAATTTCATGGGAACCTGGAATGTTAGGTCCGTGAAATAATGGTCAAACAGAAGATGACAAGAGTCAACACTGACATTTTAGGAACCAGTAACTAAAATGGATAGGAATAAGAGAAATTAATTTAGATGAATACTATATCTACTACAGTGGGCAAGAATCCCTTAGAAGAAATGGAGTATCCCTCATAGTCAACTAGAGTCCAAAATACAGTATCTGGGTGCAGTCTCAAAAATAACAGAATGATCTTTGTTCATTTCCAAGGCAAACCATTCATCATCACAGTAATCCAAGTCTATGCCCCAATCACTAGTGCCAAAGAAGCTGAAGTTGAATGATTCTATGAAGACCTAATAAGACCTTCTAGAATTAACACCCTCAAAAGATGTCCTTTTTATCATAGGAGACTGGAATGCAAAAGTAGGAAGTCAAGAGATACCTGGAGTAACACCCAAATTTGGCCTTGGAAGTACAAAATGAAGCAGGGCAAAGGCTAACAGAATTTTGTCAAGAGAACACACTGGTCATAGCAAATACCCTCTTCCAACAACACAAGAGATGATTCTACACATGGATATTACCAAATGGTCAATACTGAAATCAGACTGATTATATTCTTTGCACTCAAAAATGGAGAAGCTCTTATACAGTCAGCAAAAACAAGACCTGGAGCTGACTGTGGCTCAGATCATGAGCTCCTTATTGCAAAATTCAGGCTTAAACTGAATAAAGTAGGGGAAACCACTAAACCATTCAGATATGACCTAGATCAAATCCCTTATGATTACACAGTGGAGATGATAAAGAGATTCAAGGGATCAGATCTGGTAGACAGTGTACCTGAAGAACTATGGACAGAGGTTTATAACACTGTACAGGAAGTAGACCAAAACCATCCCCAAGAAAAAGAAACAAAAGAAGGCAAAGTGGTTGTCTGAGGAGGACTTACAAATAGCTGAGAAAAGAGAAGCAAAAGGCAAAGGATAAAGGGAAAGATAAACCCAACTGAAAGCAGAGTTCCAGAGAATAGCAAGGAGAAATAAGAAAGCCTTAAGTGAACAATGCAAAGAAATAGAGGAAAACAATAGAATGGAAAAGATAAAGAGATGTCTTTAAGAAAATTAGAGATACCAAGGGAACATTTCATGCAAAGATGGGCACAATACAAGACAGAAACAGCAAGGATCTAACAGAAGCAGAAGAGATGGGGGAAGTGGCAAGAATAAACAGAACTATACAAAAAAAGGTCTTAATGACCTAGATAATCACGATGGTGTGGTCACTCACCTAGAGATAGACATCCTAGAATGTGAAGTCAAGTGGGCCTTAGGAAGCATTATCACAAAGCTGAGGTGATAGAATTAAAGCTGAGCTATTTCAAATCCTAAAAAATGATGCTGTTAAAGTGATACACTCAGTATGCCAGCAAATTTGAAAAATTCAGTAGTGGCCACCGGAATGGAAAAGGTTCAGTTTTCATTCCAATCTGAAGAGGGGCAATGCCAAAGAATGTTCAAACTACTGTACAATTGTGCTCATTTCACATGCTAGGGAGGCAATGCTCAAAATCCTTCAAGTCAGGCTTCAACAGTTTGTGAACTGAGGACTTCCAGATGTTCAAGCCGGATTTAGAAAAGGCAGAGGAACCAGAGATCAAACTGCCAACATCTCTTGGATCACAGAAAAAACAAGAGAGTTTAAAAAAACATCTACTTCTGCTTCACTGACTATTCTAAAGCCTATGACTGTGTGGATCACAACAAACTGGAGAATTCTTAAAGAGACCACTTTACTTGTCTCCTGAGAAACCTGTATGCAGGTCAAGAAGAAACAGTTAGAACAAGACATGGAACAATGGACTGGTTCAATATCGGGAAAGGAGTACATTAAGGCTGTAAATTGTCACCTTGTTTATTTAACTTACATGAAGTACATCATGTGAAATGCCAGGCTGGATGAATCACAAGTTAGAATTAAGGTGGCTGGGAGAAATATCAACAACCTCAGATATGCAGATGATACCACTCTAACGGCAGAAAGTGAAGACAAACTAAAGACACTCTTGATGAAGGTGAAAAAGGGGAGTGAAAAAGCCGGCTTAAACCTCAACATTAAAAAAACTAAGATCATGGCATCCAGGCCCATCTATTTGCTATTTCATGGCAAACAGATGGGGAACAGTGACAGACTTTATTTTCTTGAGCTCCAATATCACAGCGAGTAGGGACTGCAGCCGTGAAACTAAAAGACGCCTGCTCCTTGGAAGAAAAAATATGACAAACCTACACAGCATATTAAAAAGCAGAGACATCATTTTGCTGACAAAGGTCCACATAGTCAAAGCTATAGTTTTTCCAGTAGTCATGTTCAGATATGACAGGTGGACCATAAAGAAGGCTGAGTGCCAAAGAACTCATGCTTTTGAACTGTAGTGCTGGACTCCAAGGAGATCAAACCAGTCAATCCTAAAAGAGATCAACCCTGAATGTTCATTGGAAGGACTGATGCCAAAGCTTAAGCTCCAGTACTCTGGCCACCTGATGCAAAGAGACAACTCTGGAAAACACTCTGATGCTGGGAAAGATTGACGGCAAAAGGAGAAGGGTGTAGCAGAGGATGAGATGGTTAAATCGCATCACCGACTCAACAGCCATGAATCTGAGCAAACTCCAGGAGACAGCGAAGGACAAAGGAGCCTGGTGTGCTGCAGTCCATGGGGTCACAGAGAGTCAGACATGACTGAGTGACTGAACAACCACCACCACCATACAACTGGACACGCAAACTAGAATAATGAGATGTCTCTCCAATTTAAGGTCCACACACGCCCTGAACATACTATGAACTGGCAAGGACACGGCTGAACTGGCATTCTGGTATACTTGTGATGAAGATGTAAAACGGAACAACTACTTGCAAAACAGTTTCTTAAAAAGATAACACAGGTGTGACATCACTAAAACTGGTGGAGCAGGAAGTCCAAAATTCCATCCCTCTGTTAAAAGCAACAATTAAGAGGGCAAAAATAATGTCAGACTTAACCTTTACAGATCTCTGGAAAGTAACTGAAAATTTTCAGTACCTGGGGATGCTTAACGCAGAAATAAGCTGCTAAACTCTGGTAATAGCACAGAAGAGCAGGAAGCTCCAGGAACTGCCCTCCACCTAAGTAAGTATTAGCTGGCAGAAACTGTCTGGCACTGTGACTGTTCTGTGTGTACGTGTGCAGCAGAGCTGGATGAAAAAGTGGGTATATATATTTAGGTAAATTCCAGCCTGTGGCGTGAAAGCAGCTGCTATCTCCCATCCCTGCCATGCAGGTGGCAGCCCATGTTTCTGCAGGAGCCTGTCAGAGCCAGAAAGAGCAAGAAAAACCTTTTCTCTACATACAGGGGTTCTAGGTTCTGGTTGCTAACCACTGCTTTTGAGGACTAAGGGGCCAGAACAGAGGACACTGGCCACTGTTTACTCCCATGGCTGAGGTGGATTCTTGGAGAGGTCAAGGGACAGTGTTTATTTTTGCTGGCATTCCCCCCCTTTGAGAGGCAAACATTTAAGGGAATCTTTGTCAGGTCATTGGCTGACTGCAGATATCATGGAACAGAGATTCTAGTGGCTGTACACTACAATAAATGTACAGAAATAGTTTGGAAAAGTCACCATTAATAAAACCAGCCCTGAAAAATTCAGTAATCCCTGAGGAATAAGAATGATTTTCGAAGCTGCCACAACATATTACTCAAAAAAACCCATTCTCAAGAAAAAAGTATAAAACACAGAAAATCTGTCAAATTCACAGGGGAAAATTTTTGACAGAAGCCATCCCTGAGGAAGCCCAGACACTGGAATTATTGGTCACAGATATTAAATATATTGTGCTAAATGTTTGATGAACTAAAGAAAATCACAAAGAACTACAGTAAAGCAGGAAAACAACATAGTAATAAAATCAAAACATGAATAAAAATACGGAAACTACAAACGGAACCAAACTCTGAAACCAAACAGTACAATAAAATAACTAAGACAGTGAGCTCACCTAAGTGGCTCACCAGCAAATTTGACTAGACAGAAGACTCGCAATCTTGGAGTTGACCAAAATTATTCAGTCTGAGGAGCAGAAAGAAAAAAGCATGAGTTAACATGAACACAGTCTTGGTGGGGCTTCCCTGGCCACCTAGCGGTTAAGCCTCCCTGCTTCCACTGCAGGGGGCGCAGGCTCAGACCATAGTCGGGGAACTAAGCTCCCACATGCTGTTTAGCACAGCCAAAAAAAAAAGAAAGAAAGAAAACGAACACAGCCTTGAGGTCATGTAGACACCATGAAGCATACCAACACATGCACTATAGGAATTCCTGAAAGAGGAGTAAGAAGAAAAAATATTACAGAAATGGCGCCAAATTCCCAACTTTGAGTAAACAAATGAGTACATATGTCCAAGATGCAATGAACTGCAAGTAGGGTAAACTCAGTCAGCCCACCACACACTATAATCAAATTGTGGGAAGACAAAGACAATATTGAAAGCAACATGAGAGAAAGTCAGGCAGCTAAATGTAAGTCAATGCAGTTAGAACACTCCCTCATGCCCTACACAAAATAAAACTCAAAATGACTTAGACTTAAATAGAAGACATGACACCATGAAACTTCAAGGAGGGAACCCAGGCAAAACATTCTCTGACATAAATTGTACCAATGGTTTCTTTGGGCAATATCCTAAAGCAATAGAAATAAAAACAAAAATAAACAAATGAGACTTAATCAAACTTAAGCTTCTGCACTGCAAAGGAAACCATAAACAAAATGAAAAGACAACTACAGAATGGGAGAAAATATCTGTAAATGATGCAACCCACAAGAGCTTAATTCCAAAATATACAAACAATTCATACAACTCAATAACAACAACAACAACAAAAACCCAATCGAAAAATGGCAGAAGACCCAAGTAGACATTTCTCCAAAGAAGAAATACAGATGGCCAATAGGCACATGAAAAGATGCTCAACATCACTAGTGATTAGAGAAATGCAAATCAAAACTACAATGAGATACAACTTCAAATCAATCAGAATGGCCATCATGAAAAAGTCTACAAGTAACAAATGCTGGAGAAGGTATGGAGGAAAGAGAGCCCTTGTGCCCTGTTGGTGGGAATGTAAGCTGGTGCAGCTACTACAGAAAACACGATGAAGGGCCCATAAAACAACAAAATCAGTTACCATGTGACCCAATCCCACTGCTGCTGCACACGCGGAGAGAAGTATAATACAGAAAGACACGCGCCCCTGTGTCCATACAGCGCTACTCACAATAGCCAGACATGGAGACACCTTCAAGTCCACTGACAGACGAGTGGATAAAGAAGATGTGGTGCAAATATACACAATAGAATACCGCTGAGCCACAAAAAATAGTGAGATAATACCATTTGCTACAACATGGATGCAACTAGAGATTATCACATTTCATTTCATTTCATTATCAGTGAAATAAGTTAGGAAGACAAAGACAAATACTGCATCACTTATATGTGGAATCCTGAATATCACACAAATCAATCTGGGAACAGAAACAGAATCACAGACATAGACTGGTGGCTGCCAAGGGGGAGGGGGTTGGAGGAGGGATGGAGGGGAAGGTTAGGGTTTAGCAGATGTAATCTTTTATATATAGAACACATAACAACATGGTCCTACTGTATAGCACAAAGAACTATACATGATATCCTATAATAAACCATAATGTAAAAGAATATTAAAAAGTATTTATAGACACATACACAGAATCACTTTGCTGTACACCAAAAATTAACACAACATAGTAAATCAATTATATTTCAATAAAATATATATCGATAAAGATATTTCCAGATAAGCAAAAGTTCATTCCCCGTAGACCCATAATACAGAGATGCTAATGGAGTCCTTGAGGGCAGGAAGAAAAGGATGGCAGACCATGATCCAAAGCTGTAATAAAGTAAGGAACACCAGTTCTGGAGGCTGGAAAGCCCAAGATTAAAGTGCTGGCAGACTGGTGAGGATTCTCTTTTTGACTTGCAAATGGCCAATTTCTTACTCTGTCCTCACATGGTGGAAAGAGAGAGCTTTTTCTCGTTTCTCCTCTTATTAAGAGGACTAGTCACATACTGAGAGCTCTATCCTCAATACTTAAATAGCCTCCAAAGGCTCCACCCCAAATACTATCCCACTGGGTGTCAGGCCTTCAACACATGCATTCTGGCGGACACAATTCAGTCAGTAGCAAATAGTAAGGGTAAACACATAGGTAAGCATAAAAGCCATGATTGGGGCTTCCCTGGTGGCTCAGCAGTAAAGAATCCACCTGCCATACAGGAGCCACAGGAGACCTGGGTTCAGTCCCTGAGTCAGGGAGATCCCCTGGAGAAAGGAATGGCAACCCACTTCAGATTCTTGCCTCCAGAATCTGATGGACAGAGGAGCCTGGTGGGCTACAGTCCATGGGGTAGCAGAGTTGGACACGACTGAAGATTCTGAGCATGTACACATGGCTGATCCATGCTGATATATGGCAGAAACCATCACAATATTGTAAAATAATTATTCTCCAATTAAAAATAAAATTAAATTTAAAAAATAAAAAAGGACACTACTGGTGTTAATCTTAAGAAGAAATTAGCAATGAATATTAAATGAAGAAAAGCTAAAAATAAAAAATATTTGAAAAGCCACTATTACTGTACTTTGGCTTATAACTCCACTTTTCCCTGTATTATTTTATAGACAAACACACAGGACAATTATTATAAGTCTTAAAATATATAAAGATGTATCTGTAAAAAAGATGTAATCTATTAAAATAACAATCTAAAGGAGAGATAAAGACATACAGGAGCAAAGTATATATTACTGAAACTAACGGTATTATTCAAATAATACAAACATGGTATTATTAAATTCCATTTAAATGATATTATTCAAGTAAGTTTAAGGTTGCCATAATATATGAACTATAATTCCCAAGGTAACCATGAACAAATCACTAAAAAAAATATGGGAAAAGAGAATGGAATCAAGACGTATGCTTAAAAAAATGAACTAAACACAAAAGCAGGCAGTAACAGAAGACCTGAGCAACATCAACAAAAACACAAGACATACATAAAACAAATGCTAAGTAAATCCAACAGAGAGCTCGGGTGGCTATACTAAAATCAGACAGAATAGAATATGACCTAAAATTGTTACCAGAATCAAAGAATGACATTATATATTGATTTTTAAAAAGTCAACCCGTCAAGGAGATATAACAATTATATACATACCAAATAACAGAGCCCCAAAATGCAAGAACTAAACATTGACAGAATTGAAGTGAGAAATAGACAATTCTTCAACAATCGTTGAAAAACTTCAATTTCTCACTTTCATAATGGGTGGAAATTCAGTAAGGATACAGAGAACCTGAAGACTATACACTAGTCAGATTTAACAGACATATAGAGAACAGTTCACCTAAAGCAGAACACACACTCTTCTCATATGCACATGGAGCAATCTCAAAGGAACAGGTCACTCACTGAGCACAAGACAACGGCTAATAAATCGGAAATGACTGGAACAACACAAATAATCTTCTCTGAGCATACTGGAATGAAGCTAGAAATCAATAACAGAAAGGAAAGTGGAAAATTCCAAACACGTGGAAATTAAAGAACACTTACGTAACCAACGAGTCAAAGAAGAAATCACAAGGGAAACTTTAAAAAATGCTTTGAGACTATAGAAAATGAAAAAACACAAAGGATGCGGTGACTGCAGAGGGACACTGAGGGACTCTTACAGCTGTAAATGACTGCTACATAAAAACAATGAAATCAATAAGCACATCTCGAGGAACAAGAAAAAGAGGAGAAAACTAAACTCACAGCTGCTAGAAGTGGAAAAGGATAAATATTGGAGTGGAGATACAGGAAATAAACAACAGAATCAGCAAAACAAGTTGGTTCTTTGAAAAGTTCAATAGAATGAACAATTCTCTATATAAGCTAAGAAAAAAGACTCGCATTACTATAAACAGGAGTGAACAAGCTGGCATTACTATGGATTTTGCAGAAACAAGGAAAGGTTATACAATAAACAATGCCATCATGTTAGAAAACCTAGACGAAAAGGACAAATACCTAGAAACACATAAACTACCCAAACTGATTAAAGAGGAAACAGAAATCTAAACAGACCTAAAAGAAATAAGGAGGCTAAGTCAGGAAACAAAAACAGCCCAAGCAAGCAAGCAAGCCCAGAATCAGATGACTTCACAGGTGAATTCTACCAAACAGTAAGGAATTAACCCCGATCCATACCACACTCTTCCAAGAAGTAGAAGGGGAAGGAACGTCACTGAAGTTACTCGACATGCCCTAAGTTATGAGGACAGCACAACCCTGATTCTAAAGTCAAAGACACCAAAACAAAATACTACAAACCAGGATCCTATGAAAACAGATGCAAGTATCCTCAAGAAAATACTATCAAATATCACTCACACGTGGAATCTAATGTTAAAAATTATATGAATGAATTTATTTACCAAACAGAAACAGACTTATAGACATCAAAACCAAATTTATGGTTACCAAAGGGGAGACAGGGGGTGGGGATAAATCAGGGTCTTGGGATTAAGATACACAAAATATCATGTATAATATAAATAATCAACAAGGACCTACTGTAAAGCAGAGAGAACTCTACTCAATATTCTGTGATAACCTCTATGAGAAAAGAATCTGAAAAAGAATGGATATATGTATAACTGAAACACTTTGCTGTACACTGAAACTAACACAACACTGTAAATCGTCTATAAATAAAATTCTTTTAAAAAAGAAAGAAAATACTAGCAAGTTGAATTCACTAGAGCATGAAAATGATTATACACTATGATCACGAGGGACTTAGCCAAGGAATAGAAGAGTGGTTCCACACACAAAAATCAATCAACGTAATATAGCGCATGAATAGAAGGAAGAAAAAACCACATGATCACCTCAATTAATACAGAAAAGACACAGTCAATAAAATCCAGCATCATTTCATGATAAAACACTTTTCAAACCAGGAATAGAAGGAGAGTACCTCAACATGTCCCTAAGCTAACATCCCAAATACCCAAAGCTAATACAATAATCAGTGATGAGAGACTGAAAGGTTTCCCTCTGAGATCTGGTGCAAGACAAGGAGGACTGCTTTCACCACTTCTATTTCCTGGTGGCTCAGACAGTAAAGGATCTGCCTGTAATACAGGAGACCCGGGTTCCATCCCTGGGTTGGGAAGATCCTCTGGAGAAGAGAATGGCAACCCACTCCAGTATTCTTGCCTGGACAATTCCATGGACAGAGAGCCCTGGCAGGCTACAGGCCCTGTGGTCACAAAGAGTCAAACACACGGAACGACTAACACACACACACATTCAACACTATAACTGAAATTCTAGTCAGAGAAAGAAATAAAAGGCATCCAAATTAGACAGGAAGAAGTAAAACTGTCTCTATAGGCAGATAAAGGACAGAAATGGTATGGTATGGATCTAACAGAAGCAGAAGATATTAAGAAGAGGTGGCAAGAATACACAGAAGAACTGTACAAAAAAGAACTTCACGACCCAGGTAATCATGATGGTGTGATCATTCACTTAGAGCTAGACATCCTGGAACGTGAAGTCAAGTGGGCCTTAGAAAGCATCACTACAAACAAAGCTAGTGGCGGTGATGGAATTCCAGTTGAGCTGTTTCAAATCCTGAAAGATGATGCTGTGAAAGTGCTGCACTCAATATGCCAGCAAATTTGGAAAACTCAGCAGTGGCCACAGGACTGGAAAAGGTCAGTTTTCATTCCAATCCCAAAGAAAGGCAATGCCAAAGAATGCTCAAACTACCGCACAATTGCACTCATCTCACATGCTAGTAAAGTAATGCTCAAAATTCTCCAAGCCAGGCTTCAGCAATACATGAACCGTGAACTTCCAGATATTCAAGCTGGTTTTAGAAAAGGCAGAGGAACCAGAAATCAAATTGCCAACATCTGCTGGATCATCGAAAAAGCAAGACAGTTTCAGAAAAACATCTATTTCTGCTTTATTGAGTATGCCAAAGCCTTTGACTGTGTGGATCACAATAAACTGTGGAAAATTCTGAAAGAGATGGGAATACCAGACCACCTGATCTGCCTCTTGAGAAACCTGTATGCAGGTCAGGAAGCAACAGTTAGAACTGGACATGGAACAACAGACTGGTTCCAAATAGGAAAAGGA
>SJYW01046047.1:2892933-2911706 GCA_006410735.1 Raphicerus campestris | reverse complement strand
GCTTGCGGTCAAGCAGGGGCCGGGGGCGGCTGTATCCCTCCGTGCCCGTGCACTGGGCAGCAGCCGACGGGGCAGCGCTCCTGGCATGCTAGGCCTCGGTTTCCCCATCTGTCCTCTGCGTCTAATAACCATTCCCTGCCGGGCCTGAGGGTGCACTGATGTGGCACCAGTGGGAACCTCCCCCAGACTCTGAACCCCAGGGGTGTGTGTGTGGGGGCTCACCATTAACCTGGCTGAGGCTCCAGTTCTGGGCCAGCTCTGGCACCCTGGGGCTCAGGTGGAAGTGGAAGGGAGCCCCGTGGGGGGGCAGGTCCTCATCCGTGGCCCCCAAGAGAAGGCCAGAACCCCGGTCTGGTGTGCTGCACAGGCTGCCCCACGGCGGAGACAGCTCAGGAGCGTGGTCGTTGACCTCCAGGATCTCAATGGACAGGGTCCCAGTGGCTGTGCTGGGTGGGGAGGCTGCAGGTGGGAGAGGCCTAGTGGGCCCTGGGCCCCTGCGGAGCCCCCACCCACCCTGTAAGTCTGCTGAGTGGAGCGCCCGGCTCTTGGCCCTTGGGCAGCAGCCGGGGCCTCAGCTTGGATTAGGGAGCCCAGGAACCAGGCTGGGCTCCCCACTCACCATCATCTTGGGCCAGGATGATGGCCCTGTACCAGCCATCCTTGAGGAAGGGGGATGAGGGGCTGAGCACTCGCTGGGTATGGACCCGGCCAGTGGCCCCGTCCACCTGCAGCCAGTCCTCGGGGTCATAGTCCTTGGAGTAGCTGTTGGGGAGGAGGGTGCAGAATGGCCCAGAGCCTGAGCAGGACTCCCAGAGGTGAGTGGTCATGTGTAGATGGGAGCACACTCACACACACACTTACACACACACACATACTCTCACACACACACACCCCTTTAAGGATAGTCCTCCCACAGCCTTTAGCTGGTGTTTTCTGTCCCAATCAACAGACGAAGAAACTGAGGCTTGGGGAGGGCAGGGAAGCTTCCCAGGGCCCCATGGCCACAGGTGACAGCCAAGACACAGTGGTGGGCACAATGGAGACAGACACAGATGAACAGGGCCAGGGCAGGGGGTGAAATCCAACACAGTGACAGCCAGTCCCAGGGAGCAAGGGCTCCCTGGAATGGACAGGGCCAGACACCCAGAGGCTGGCCAACTCAGACCAGCTGTGGAGGTGTGCGCCATCTGGAGCCCAGCCCTGCCTACAGGATGAGGTCGTGTGAACAAGCACACAGGCCCTTGAGAGCCCCTGAGCCCTCAGTGACCACGCAGAGAAGCCCTCCACCCTGGGACTTGGTCTCTCATGGGAAGAGAATCCTCAGGACACAGGGCTGCCTACCCTTAGCTCTGCTCCTACCCTGGCTGGGATGCAGAGGGGCGGGCCCTTACCTGAGCCTCTGCGGCTGTTGTGTGTCAGGGTCCCGGGCAGAGAAGGTGGCCACAGGCGTTCCTGGGGCGGCCCCCTCAGCTAAGCTGGTCCGCAGAGGGTTCTCCTGGAACACAGGTGCCTCGTTGACATCCCGCACCTGCACGCTGACCCTGGCCTGGCCCCGCTCGGCCTTGGGGGCAGCTGCCTGCAGGGGGGCCTCATTCTGCACGGCCACTTTGAGGTCATACCGCTCCCGACTCTCATAATCCAGGGGCTGTAGGGGGAAGCAGGGTGGCAGCCCATCAGGACTCTGGACCCCACATTCAGGGCACCCATAGCAGCTATAGGCTGGTGAGGCCTCTCCTGATATGTCCTCGGAGTGCCTTCTTTCCTTCTTCTTTGTAGCTTTGGAAAGATAGAAACTATGCAGAGAGAATAACGGGAAAATACTCTTGACACTCAAATGCCTCTGTCAGGTATTGTGAGGTCAGTTTCCATCCCCTGGCCAGGCTTCCTCCTCGGTGACTCAAGCAGTGATCTGGGTCTTATTGCTAAGAAGGTTATCTGATGGATGTGGTTGAACTGACCTGTACAACCAGCTGACTGTAAATAAAGATGATCCTGGAGAACCTGGGTGGGTCTCACGTGTGGGTAAATATCTGAGAGCAAACCTGAGGTTTCCCCTGGGAAAGTGGGATCCCGCCTCTGACACAGCCTCAACTCCTGACTCTGCAGCTTCTCACAGCCCTGTAGACTCTGGATTCATCAGCTGTCCTCACAACAACCTGGCTGGCCAGCTTGAGTCAGTCTCTTAAAGAAAGGTCTTCACATATCGATAGCTATATCTGTGTCTCTCTGCAGATGTGTGTAGGCACATGTTTGTAGGCATTGGTGTGTATGTGCATGTGTGCACATGTATCTTCTGCTGTTTTTGTCTCTGGTTGGCTGACACATGAGGTCTGTACTTGTGCACATTGATCACTTGCATTAAGAGGCAAAATGCCAGAAATAACACATGGGCTTGGGGGCTTCCCACTCCTTCCAGCCCCAGCCCTCTGTGGTCAGCGTGGCCCCAGCCCACAGTCCGTGTTCCCAGTTCCTTCGGCTCCCTTCTTAGGATGCATAGAGGGTCCAAACAGGCTTCCAGAGTGTGAGGAGAGGTGCCCTCCTCAGCTTACCTTCACCACGGACAGCACACCCTCGTTGGTCCTGGGGTCGGTGCGGATGGTGAACTGCCCATCGGGGTCGCCCTCCAGGATGGTGAACCGGGCTGCCCAGTTGGGGGAGCCGGGCAGGTCCCGGTCTTCCACCTCAAGTCGTCCCACGTCCACTCCGCTGACAGCCTCTGCGGCCTCCATGAAGAACTGTGGGAACCCAGCCCCATTATTCACCGGCAGGCAGGGGTGGGTAATGGTCCCCAGGGGGCTCACCCTCCTGCTACCTACATTTGGGGAGTCCAGGACCCAAGGAGTCCCCTCCAGGCTCAGCCATGCCCTGGGCGCATCTTCCCCAGGGGACAGGGCTGCCCCTACTCCCACCCAGGAGGAACTAGGGACACATCCTAACCCAAGGTCTTGGTGGTTTCCCTCCAGGGCCCTCCAGCTCCTGATATGCTCACAAGCCCCATGCTGGCCTCTAGCCAGGGGTCCTGCACAACCCACTCAGGGTGTCTCCTCTGAGCACCCAGCCTCCCCGACCTCTGACAACCAGGATGCGGGGAGGGCAGCCCCGGGCAACAGCAGGTAGAGGTGGCACCTGGTCCCCAGTGAACTCAGGGGCATTGTCATTGATGTCCTCCAGCGTGATGATGGCTGAGGCGGTGGCGGTAAGGCCGTCTCCAGACATGTCTGCCACCTGCAAAGTCAGATTGTACACGGCGACCACCTGGGGGCACAGTGACAGAGGGTCAGGAGACCCAGGTGGAGTGCAGGGCAAGGCTGGTTGGCCACCTTAGGGCCTGGGGAAAGGGCAGGCATATTCCAGAAGGCTCCAGCTCCTGTCCTGTTCCCAAGCTCTGGAGCAAGACAGGCTGCCTGTCCTCTGAGGGTTGGACGGCACCACTGCTGACCCCAGACTCTGCCCTAGCCTGTGAGTAGGCAAGAGATCAGCTGCCGAATCGGATAAATGTTTGGAGGACACGTGCTGCATATGAGGGTGGGTCTCCACCGCAGAGAGACAGGAGCAATGGCCAAGAGAGGACAACATAGTGACTGACCCTGGGGAAACCAAGGAGGATTTCCTGGAGGCACCAAAGCCACACAGGAGCCAGGCAGCAAGGGGCTGCAGGGGGCCCACAGAAAATAAGCAGACACTGTGGGGCCCAAGAGGTGAAGGGCTCCTTTGGTGGACCTAACCCAGGCCAGGGAGCCCAACTGCTTTGCAGGCAGTGGGGTAAGGGAGATTTTTTAACAGAAAAAAGGTGAGGGCCCCTCATGCTGTCTCTGCATCCAACTGCACAACCATCCACAACCATCCAGGGGTAGGTCTGCAGGAGCCCAGGGCAACCGTGAGTATCTGTGGTAGTCAGGCCCCTAGTCTGGACCACCCTGTCCAGCTGTTGAGGCACAACCATGTGGCCTCACCTCGCGGTCCAGGCCCACTTGCACTGTGCGGATCTCCCCTGTGAGTGGGTCGATGCTGAAGAGCTGGGGGCCGCCCTGCTCCAGGATGGAGTACCGCAGCGCTGCATTGTCTGTCTCCGGATCGTCCGCATCCGTGGCTTCAGCCCTGGTCACATAGGTCCCTGTGAAGGGCAGGGACGTGTGGGGGTGATGCCCAGGGGTGCCAGCCTCCAGCTCCAGGGTGCGTCACCCACTCCCCTGCGGCATTTAACTGTGCCAGTTCCAGGCCCTCAGTCAGCCTGTGCGCACATGAACATCCCAGCATCCTGGCTTGTGCTGCTTGTGGGGGAGGAGGTGGGGTGTCCAGTGCACACAGCTGACACCTGTCTCCCATAGGATCCCAAGATGGACCAGGTGAGCTCACTGGGAACCAGCCCCTGGGGAGGCAGCCGGTGCACCCGCCACTGAGCAGGCCCTGACCTCAGCCCCACATGCAGAGTGAAGCAGTGCCCAGGTTGTACCTGTATTTTAGGGCAAACATGGCCCCACATCTCAGGAGAGAGGGGCACATGGACCCCCCCCCCCCAGGCACTCGGCACCTGTGTCCACCTGTGTTCCCAGACTCGGGGGGGGGGAGGTTCACCAGGCCGTGGAGACATCTCAGCACCTGTGCCCACCTTGCTTTTCCTCTGCAGCAATTCAGGCCTGACCCCCACCCCAGTTCACGTGTACTAAGTGAACCCAGTGAGGTGGGCTGGCCTTCGGCCATCTGGGGAGCTGCCCCCAAACCTGTGACTGGGTTCACCACAGACCCTCCTGGGCCCTGTCAGGTCATCTGAGAGTCACACTGGTGTCTGATGAGCAGTAATGACCCAACCACTGGCCTAGCCTTAGAGGTGGGGGGCTACCAACCAGGTAACTCCTGGTACAATGCTGGACCCCAGGCTGAAGCCAAAAAGAATGCTTAGAACAGGCACTGGGGTGCAAGTGAATGCTTCCTAAAGCACCTGCCACGCTATCTATGATCGAGCAAGTGAGCAAACTTATAAAAGTAGCCCAGCTTCTCACCATCAGAGAAGGGGACCCAGAAGGGACCCAGAAGGGACTCAGCAGAGCTGGTCTGGAAGTGGAAGTGCCAGGGAGGACTCGTGACTTGTAATGAAGGTAGAAACACATACAAACATGGCTGTGAGTGAGCACACATATATGCACAAACACACATCCAAGCACGCACACTCTGGACTCTATATACATGAGCAGCTCTGGCTGCTGAAAGGGCCTGGGCTGCTTTGATGAGTTTCTGATCAGCGAAGCTTTTAGCTTCAAAATAATGGTGCAAAGAATTATAACTCATTGAATGAAGAGAGGCTCCGAAAAGGCAGACCAATACATAAAAACAAAATACATATGAGACAGGCTGGGACCTGGGACCCAGTGCTGCAGTGCTTGCATCTGGATAGACTTCTCCTCGATCAACAAATACAAAGAAACTATAAGGGACTGAAAGCTGCATGCCTGTGTGCATGTGCAGTGGGTCAAATTATGGACAAGATTTTAAAAAGACCAAACCCCCACCACCACCACTTCAAAAGGGTTTGAAGCAAAAGTAGGGTACTGTACATGCCCCCTGCACTCAAGATCCATTAAGGGGTGGGCAAACCATTTAAGCCACAACCTCCCACCTGGCCCCTGAACCCTGGATACCCCTCCCCTCACCCCATACAAGGAACAAGCTTGCCCCTACTTGGGGAGTGAGCAAGGAAACCTGTTTCTTGTATTTGCCCGCCTCCTGTGGCTGCAGGAGCCTCAGTAAAGCCTTGACTGAATTTCTTGCCCTGGCCTTTGAATAACTTCTATTGATTAAGGAGGCCAAGCACCTTGGTGGGTGACACATAAACGCATACATTCATAAAGGGAGGACTGAAAGTTCTATCACATAATAGAAAGCCAAGTGATGACAAAGAGGAAAAGATGGAACTAGAACCCTGTCACTTCTCAACCATTGGGACAGTTAATACCTGGCAGGCAGGAGCCTCAGGGACACCAAAGCTGCTGCATCAGCATGAGGGGACACCTGCACCGTCTCAAAGGATCTCCACGAAGAGAAAAGTACAACAATCACAGCAGAGACGCCTGGTGGACACCCTCTTCACTACGGGCCAAAGTCGGGCATCTCCGGGAACAGGACCTATGTGTCTCCTGAGGGGGTCCAGCCACACAGCCCCATTCAGAGACAAGGTTCACAGTGACTATACATGCCTCAGGATGTCAGTGTTGTTACCAATGAGGCGAGAGACTTTTCACAATGAAAAGTACAAAACCTCGGTGAGAGAAGTTGGAGTAAACATAAATAAATGGACACACAGCCCATGATCATGGGTTGGAAGACTTGCGGCCAAGTTGTCAGTACCACCCAGAGTGACCTACAGATTCAATGTAAGCCCTCTCAAGATCCCAAGGATGTTTCCTTGACATTTAAAAAAAAAATCATTCTAAAGTTCCTGTCTAACTCAAGGGACCCTGAGCAGCCAAAACAATCTTGAAAAAAGAACAAAGTTAAGAGGACATACTTTCTGATTTCAAAGCTTTCTCCACAGGTACAGTAATCTGTGCGCATCTGCCATCAAGACAGACACACAGACCAATGGAACAGAACTGAGACTCCAAGAATAAGCCTCCCCCACTCTGGGCGTGTGAGGCTACACGAGACGCCAGGACTGTTCAACAGGGAGCAGGCCGTCTCCCAGCAAACGGTGCTGTGAAAGCTGAATATCCCCCTGCAGAAGGATGGAGCTGGACCTGGAATTACTTATCACCACATACAAAAAACAACTCAAAGTGGATCAAGTCTAAATGTACAACCCAAAACTATAAAACTCCTAGAAGAAAACACAGCACAAAAGCTTTACAATGCTGGATTTGGCAATGATTTCTTGTTTACGATAATGAAGGCACAGTCAACAGCAACAAAAACAGATGAACTGGACTTCATGATGCATCAGAAATGCATCAAAAGACACCATCGACAGAGCAAAAAGACAACCTGTGAGATCTACAGAACATTTTCAAATCATCTATCTGTTAAGGGATACGGGATCTGATATCCAAGATGTAGAGAACCCATAAAACTCAACCACACAAACAAACACACAACCCTATTCAAAAATGGGCAAAAGACTGAACAGTCCTTTCTCCAAGGAAGATGTACAATGGTCAATAAACACATGAACAAATGCTCAACATGACTAATCGCTGGGGAAAAGCAAATGAGAACCACATGAGATCTCCCCTCACACCAGCCACACAACCAGGGATTGAACTTGGGGACCCTGCTTTGTCAGCAGCCTCACAGGATGGCTGCTAACAACACAACAACAAAACAGAAAACTGCAGGTACTGGTGAGGATGTGCAGAAACTGGCACCCTCCTACACTGCTGGTGGGAATGAAAAATGGTGCAGCCATGACGGAGAGCACTATGGAAGATCCTCAAAAAGTTACAAGTAGAACTGCTACATGATCTAGAAATCTCACCTGGGTATGTACCCAGAGGAATTGAAAGAAGGGTCTCAAAGACATATTTGTACACCCATGTCCAGTACAGCACTACTCACAACAGCTAAAAAGTGAAAGCAACCCAAGTGTCCACTGAAGAATAAGCAGATCAGCCAAATGCGGTACAAACATCCAGCAAGTATTATTCAGGCTTGAAAAGGAAGGTAATGCTGACCTGGGCACCACACTGACGAACCTTGAGGACATGACACTCAGTGAAATATGCCAGACATGGATGGACACATGCTGTGTGATTTCACCCATACACAGTCAAGTCATGCACGAAAAAGTGGCCAGTAGGTGCCGGGGGCTGAAGTGGGGAAATGGAGAGCTAGTATTTAATGGAGACAGAGTTTTGGTTTGGGAAAATGAGAAAATTCTATGGTGGTGGTAGTTGCACAGCAATGTGAATGGACTTAGAGCCACTTAGAAAGGGTTATGAAGGTAAATTTTCTTACATGCATTTTGCTACAATAAAAGTTTGCAAAACAAAAGGCAGCGTTGTGAAGACTAGTGGCCTAGGAACTGTCCCCAACAAGGGCGCATGAGCAGGTAGGGGTGTCAGTCTTGCCCCACAACCAGAACAAGGGGGAATCCTTAAGATCACCCCTATATGAACATGCCAGATGGTGGGATACCATCCCCCAGGGAGCGGCCCCCAGGGAGGTGTATACACAGGGGCTCCCCTGGTACAGCAGGAGGAGTGGCCCATGGAAGCAGGAAGAGGGGCTGAGGTCGCCGCAGCCACTGGTACCCACATGGGGGAATGAGCCCTTCCCCACGCACCCACTGAGGCTGTAGGCGAGATGTTACCGTGTCAGTGTCGCCCTCCTGATGATGGCGACACTAAGTCAGGAAGTGTGGGCTCTGAAGGCCTCATGTCTGTAACCAGGTCCAGACAGGAAGGATGGGAAACAAGGAAATAGTGGTTGAGGCAAACACGATACACAGTGCACCTCTCTGAGGCCTATAGAAGGATTTGGGGCAACTTTCCCCAAACTCTGAAACCATGTCAGAAGGAGAAATTAGAAGTACAAAAAAAATTATTGTAAGTCTTGAAAAGCACAAAATGGGATGAAATAAATACATGTGGGGACTTCTCTGGTGGTCCAGTGGCTAAGACTCTCGGCTCACAAAGCAGGGGCCCCATGCCACAAGAAAGAGTTCAGTGCGGAAACTGAAGACCCTGTATGCTGCAACTAAGACCTGGCACCGTCAGATTAAACATGCACACACGCATGTGGCAAAGGAGGGGCATGCCTCAGTGGTGCTCTGCAGCACGACTGGCTGGGGATCAGACTGGAGCCCCTGGGACCAGGGTGGGAGGGGCAGGGATAGACTGCTGTCTGCAATGTCTGTCTTCCTTGGAACAGAATCAGGCCAGCGAGTCCATCCTGTGAGGACTCAGGAGGGGTAGAGGGTGGAGGGTTCTGCAATCAAAGTGTAGAATTAATAAGCAGTAAAGGCAGTGACGATAATGAGCAGGGGGTCTCCTCTTGGGCCTGAGACTGTTTTGGAAGGAACAGAGGTGCTGGTTTCACAAGACTGAATGTGGTAAACGCCAGTGAATATTCACTTCAAAATGTGTACTTTTACCTTATGTGAATTCACCTCTATTCAGAAGTGGGGAAGAGGAAGGAGGGGTTGGGGAGAGGGGAAGGGCAGGAGGCAGAAGTAGGAGGGGAGGGCAATAGAAAACACCAGAGGTTTGCTATCCAGCACCTGCCATCTCTGCATTTTGGAAGACTGGGGCACTGAAATTTATACTGCAACAGAAAGTGACTTGAGTCGACCCGTGGAAATTCCCTCCATGCTGGAGACTCTCTGAAGGACCTCTCAAGTTCTCACTGACGGGAAATCCTGGACTTCTGACCACGAGTGCCCATGGCAAAGCCCCCTCCCCAACTGGGTCCCCACCCGGCTCACCTGGGACAGCACCCTCCAGCACCCGGCCAGTGAACACCTCCTGCCTGAAGACAGGTCGGTTGTCGTTCTGGTCCACAACCACGATCTCCAGGTCCGTGGGCTCCTCCAGGGTGGAGCCCCCCAGGTCCAGAGCAAAGGCCCTGAGCTAGTGAAGCAGACAGCAAGGGCTGGCACTGTGGCCCCCAATTTCCAGTAGCTCCCACAAGGGCGACAGGGAGAGTGAGAGCCGATTTTGCTTCCTGCAGCAAACAGGTGAAAAGCGGCCCGGCAGGGCAGGAGGGATTTTCCCACCAGGGGGCGCCTGCGTCCTCCCAGCAAGCTGGCCGGCCACCAAGCCTGTCTGCTTTTTGGGAAGTCACAGCCTTTGTTAAGTGTGGCTGGAGCGCTTCTTAAGTGCTTCTGGTCTCGGGGCCCTTTTTCTGTAAACGGTTTTGGTTGCTTTTGAAGTTTCCTCTCCATACGTGACTTGTTAAATTAAGCCACCTCCTGTCCTTTTGGAGGATGGACTTGATACAACTTCCAGGGAAATACGCTCTCTGACTCAGTGTAAGAGAACAAGCCTCGCAAAGTCTGGCGACGACTCAGGGAACATGAAAACAAAGTCTGAAGCTCCCTCCCTAGGCTAGGCTTGGGGGCTGAGCTTCTGTTTATAGGAGACTCGGATGAGTTCCAGGTTCCCCTCTTCCACGCCTGGCTCACCCAGTCCTGACTCCCCTCCCCGCGCCCTTCCTCTCAAGCTCCACAATCCCAACACCTCCAAGGGGCAGGTTCCATGCCACCCACCCCACCCTGACGGTCACTATTGGGCAGCTGCATTGTGGGTGGCCAATTCCGTGGGATTCTCCACAGCGTCCTGTCCACGCCACACTTAGCAGGCTGGGGGGAGAACCCGCCACAGCTGGGAAAGCTGATGCCCACCCTGCTTCCGGCTGCCCAGTCCTCCTGGGCAGGACTCCCCTCAGCCTGCTCACACGCATCTGTCCAATGGGCGAGCGACCCTGAACACCTGCCTCTGTGTGAATGGGTCCCAAATCCTGCCCGCGCCCCTCAACTAAGGACGCTAGTCTTGCAAGTAGGGGTGTGTGGGGGGGGGCCCGGCGGGCTGTCTCTTATACACATCTGTCACGTATGGAGAGGAAACTTCAAAAGCAACCAAAACCGTTTACAGAAAAAGGGCCCCGAGACCAGAAGCACTTAAGAAGCGCTCCAGCCACACTTAACAAAGGCTGTGACTTCCCAAAAAGCAGACAGGCTTGGTGGCCGGCCAGCTTGCTGGGAGGACGCAGGCGCCCCCTGGTGGGAAAATCCCTCCTGCCCTGCCGGGCCGCTTTTCACCTGTTTGCTGCAGGAAGCAAAATCGGCTCTCACTCTCCCTGTCGCCCTTGTGGGAGCTACTGGAAATTGGGGGCCACAGTGCCAGCCCTTGCTGTCTGCTTCACTAGCTCAGGGCCTTTGCTCTGGACCTGGGGGGCTCCACCCTGGAGGAGCCCACGGACCTGGAGATCGTGGTTGTGGACCAGAACGACAACCGACCTGTCTTCAGGCAGGAGGTGTTCACTGGCCGGGTGCTGGAGGGTGCTGTCCCAGGTGAGCCGGGTGGGGACCCAGTTGGGGAGNGTTAAGGGATACGGGATCTGATATCCAAGATGTAGAGAACCCATAAAACTCAACCACACAAACAAACACACAACCCTATTCAAAAATGGGCAAAAGACTGAACAGTCCTTTCTCCAAGGAAGATGTACAATGGTCAATAAACACATGAACAAATGCTCAACATGACTAATCGCTGGGGAAAAGCAAATGAGAACCACATGAGATCTCCCCTCACACCAGCCACACAACCAGGGATTGAACTTGGGGACCCTGCTTTGTCAGCAGCCTCACAGGATGGCTGCTAACAACACAACAACAAAACAGAAAACTGCAGGTACTGGTGAGGATGTGCAGAAACTGGCACCCTCCTACACTGCTGGTGGGAATGAAAAATGGTGCAGCCATGACGGAGAGCACTATGGAAGATCCTCAAAAAGTTACAAGTAGAACTGCTACATGATCTAGAAATCTCACCTGGGTATGTACCCAGAGGAATTGAAAGAAGGGTCTCAAAGACATATTTGTACACCCATGTCCAGTACAGCACTACTCACAACAGCTAAAAAGTGAAAGCAACCCAAGTGTCCACTGAAGAATAAGCAGATCAGCCAAATGCGGTACAAACATCCAGCAAGTATTATTCAGGCTTGAAAAGGAAGGTAATGCTGACCTGGGCACCACACTGACGAACCTTGAGGACATGACACTCAGTGAAATATGCCAGACATGGATGGACACATGCTGTGTGATTTCACCCATACACAGTCAAGTCATGCACGAAAAAGTGGCCAGTAGGTGCCGGGGGCTGAAGTGGGGAAATGGAGAGCTAGTATTTAATGGAGACAGAGTTTTGGTTTGGGAAAATGAGAAAATTCTATGGTGGTGGTAGTTGCACAGCAATGTGAATGGACTTAGAGCCACTTAGAAAGGGTTATGAAGGTAAATTTTCTTACATGCATTTTGCTACAATAAAAGTTTGCAAAACAAAAGGCAGCGTTGTGAAGACTAGTGGCCTAGGAACTGTCCCCAACAAGGGCGCATGAGCAGGTAGGGGTGTCAGTCTTGCCCCACAACCAGAACAAGGGGGAATCCTTAAGATCACCCCTATATGAACATGCCAGATGGTGGGATACCATCCCCCAGGGAGCGGCCCCCAGGGAGGTGTATACACAGGGGCTCCCCTGGTACAGCAGGAGGAGTGGCCCATGGAAGCAGGAAGAGGGGCTGAGGTCGCCGCAGCCACTGGTACCCACATGGGGGAATGAGCCCTTCCCCACGCACCCACTGAGGCTGTAGGCGAGATGTTACCGTGTCAGTGTCGCCCTCCTGATGATGGCGACACTAAGTCAGGAAGTGTGGGCTCTGAAGGCCTCATGTCTGTAACCAGGTCCAGACAGGAAGGATGGGAAACAAGGAAATAGTGGTTGAGGCAAACACGATACACAGTGCACCTCTCTGAGGCCTATAGAAGGATTTGGGGCAACTTTCCCCAAACTCTGAAACCATGTCAGAAGGAGAAATTAGAAGTACAAAAAAAATTATTGTAAGTCTTGAAAAGCACAAAATGGGATGAAATAAATACATGTGGGGACTTCTCTGGTGGTCCAGTGGCTAAGACTCTCGGCTCACAAAGCAGGGGCCCCATGCCACAAGAAAGAGTTCAGTGCGGAAACTGAAGACCCTGTATGCTGCAACTAAGACCTGGCACCGTCAGATTAAACATGCACACACGCATGTGGCAAAGGAGGGGCATGCCTCAGTGGTGCTCTGCAGCACGACTGGCTGGGGATCAGACTGGAGCCCCTGGGACCAGGGTGGGAGGGGCAGGGATAGACTGCTGTCTGCAATGTCTGTCTTCCTTGGAACAGAATCAGGCCAGCGAGTCCATCCTGTGAGGACTCAGGAGGGGTAGAGGGTGGAGGGTTCTGCAATCAAAGTGTAGAATTAATAAGCAGTAAAGGCAGTGACGATAATGAGCAGGGGGTCTCCTCTTGGGCCTGAGACTGTTTTGGAAGGAACAGAGGTGCTGGTTTCACAAGACTGAATGTGGTAAACGCCAGTGAATATTCACTTCAAAATGTGTACTTTTACCTTATGTGAATTCACCTCTATTCAGAAGTGGGGAAGAGGAAGGAGGGGTTGGGGAGAGGGGAAGGGCAGGAGGCAGAAGTAGGAGGGGAGGGCAATAGAAAACACCAGAGGTTTGCTATCCAGCACCTGCCATCTCTGCATTTTGGAAGACTGGGGCACTGAAATTTATACTGCAACAGAAAGTGACTTGAGTCGACCCGTGGAAATTCCCTCCATGCTGGAGACTCTCTGAAGGACCTCTCAAGTTCTCACTGACGGGAAATCCTGGACTTCTGACCACGAGTGCCCATGGCAAAGCCCCCTCCCCAACTGGGTCCCCACCCGGCTCACCTGGGACAGCACCCTCCAGCACCCGGCCAGTGAACACCTCCTGCCTGAAGACAGGTCGGTTGTCGTTCTGGTCCACAACCACGATCTCCAGGTCCGTGGGCTCCTCCAGGGTGGAGCCCCCCAGGTCCAGAGCAAAGGCCCTGAGCTAGTGAAGCAGACAGCAAGGGCTGGCACTGTGGCCCCCAATTTCCAGTAGCTCCCACAAGGGCGACAGGGAGAGTGAGAGCCGATTTTGCTTCCTGCAGCAAACAGGTGAAAAGCGGCCCGGCAGGGCAGGAGGGATTTTCCCACCAGGGGGCGCCTGCGTCCTCCCAGCAAGCTGGCCGGCCACCAAGCCTGTCTGCTTTTTGGGAAGTCACAGCCTTTGTTAAGTGTGGCTGGAGCGCTTCTTAAGTGCTTCTGGTCTCGGGGCCCTTTTTCTGTAAACGGTTTTGGTTGCTTTTGAAGTTTCCTCTCCATACGTGACTTGTTAAATTAAGCCACCTCCTGTCCTTTTGGAGGATGGACTTGATACAACTTCCAGGGAAATACGCTCTCTGACTCAGTGTAAGAGAACAAGCCTCGCAAAGTCTGGCGACGACTCAGGGAACATGAAAACAAAGTCTGAAGCTCCCTCCCTAGGCTAGGCTTGGGGGCTGAGCTTCTGTTTATAGGAGACTCGGATGAGTTCCAGGTTCCCCTCTTCCACGCCTGGCTCACCCAGTCCTGACTCCCCTCCCCGCGCCCTTCCTCTCAAGCTCCACAATCCCAACACCTCCAAGGGGCAGGTTCCATGCCACCCACCCCACCCTGACGGTCACTATTGGGCAGCTGCATTGTGGGTGGCCAATTCCGTGGGATTCTCCACAGCGTCCTGTCCACGCCACACTTAGCAGGCTGGGGGGAGAACCCGCCACAGCTGGGAAAGCTGATGCCCACCCTGCTTCCGGCTGCCCAGTCCTCCTGGGCAGGACTCCCCTCAGCCTGCTCACACGCATCTGTCCAATGGGCGAGCGACCCTGAACACCTGCCTCTGTGTGAATGGGTCCCAAATCCTGCCCGCGCCCCTCAACTAAGGACGCTAGTCTTGCAAGTAGGGGTGTGTGGGGGGGGGCCCGGCGGGCTGTCTCTTATACACATCTGTCACGTATGGAGAGGAAACTTCAAAAGCAACCAAAACCGTTTACAGAAAAAGGGCCCCGAGACCAGAAGCACTTAAGAAGCGCTCCAGCCACACTTAACAAAGGCTGTGACTTCCCAAAAAGCAGACAGGCTTGGTGGCCGGCCAGCTTGCTGGGAGGACGCAGGCGCCCCCTGGTGGGAAAATCCCTCCTGCCCTGCCGGGCCGCTTTTCACCTGTTTGCTGCAGGAAGCAAAATCGGCTCTCACTCTCCCTGTCGCCCTTGTGGGAGCTACTGGAAATTGGGGGCCACAGTGCCAGCCCTTGCTGTCTGCTTCACTAGCTCAGGGCCTTTGCTCTGGACCTGGGGGGCTCCACCCTGGAGGAGCCCACGGACCTGGAGATCGTGGTTGTGGACCAGAACGACAACCGACCTGTCTTCAGGCAGGAGGTGTTCACTGGCCGGGTGCTGGAGGGTGCTGTCCCAGGTGANGGGCAATAGAAAACACCAGAGGTTTGCTATCCAGCACCTGCCATCTCTGCATTTTGGAAGACTGGGGCACTGAAATTTATACTGCAACAGAAAGTGACTTGAGTCGACCCGTGGAAATTCCCTCCATGCTGGAGACTCTCTGAAGGACCTCTCAAGTTCTCACTGACGGGAAATCCTGGACTTCTGACCACGAGTGCCCATGGCAAAGCCCCCTCCCCAACTGGGTCCCCACCCGGCTCACCTGGGACAGCACCCTCCAGCACCCGGCCAGTGAACACCTCCTGCCTGAAGACAGGTCGGTTGTCGTTCTGGTCCACAACCACGATCTCCAGGTCCGTGGGCTCCTCCAGGGTGGAGCCCCCCAGGTCCAGAGCAAAGGCCCTGAGCTAGTGAAGCAGACAGCAAGGGCTGGCACTGTGGCCCCCAATTTCCAGTAGCTCCCACAAGGGCGACAGGGAGAGTGAGAGCCGATTTTGCTTCCTGCAGCAAACAGGTGAAAAGCGGCCCGGCAGGGCAGGAGGGATTTTCCCACCAGGGGGCGCCTGGGTCCTCCCAGCAAGCTGGCCGGCCACCAAGCCTGTCTGCTTTTTGGGAAGTCACAGCCTTTGTTAAGTGTGGCTGGAGCGCTTCTTAAGTGCTTCTGGTCTCGGGGCCCTTTTTCTGTAAACGGTTTTGGTTGCTTTTGAAGTTTCCTCTCCATACGTGACTTGTTAAATTAAGCCACCTCCTGTCCTTTTGGAGGATGGACTTGATACAACTTCCAGGGAAATACGCTCTCTGACTCAGTGTAAGAGAACAAGCCTCGCAAAGTCTGGCGACGACTCAGGGAACATGAAAACAAAGTCTGAAGCTCCCTCCCTAGGCTAGGCTTGGGGGCTGAGCTTCTGTTTATAGGAGACTCGGATGAGTTCCAGGTTCCCCTCTTCCACGCCTGGCTCACCCAGTCCTGACTCCCCTCCCCGCGCCCTTCCTCTCAAGCTCCACAATCCCAACACCTCCAAGGGGCAGGTTCCATGCCACCCACCCCACCCTGACGGTCACTATTGGGCAGCTGCATTGTGGGTGGCCAATTCCGTGGGATTCTCCACAGCGTCCTGTCCACGCCACACTTAGCAGGCTGGGGGGAGAACCCGCCACAGCTGGGAAAGCTGATGCCCACCCTGCTTCCGGCTGCCCAGTCCTCCTGGGCAGGACTCCCCTCAGCCTGCTCACACGCATCTGTCCAATGGGCGAGCGACCCTGAACACCTGCCTCTGTGTGAATGGGTCCCAAATCCTGCCCGCGCCCCTCAACTAAGGACGCTAGTCTTGCAAGTAGGGGTGTGTGGGGGGGGGCCCGGCGGGCTGTCTCTTATACACATCTGTCACGTATGGAGAGGAAACTTCAAAAGCAACCAAAACCGTTTACAGAAAAAGGGCCCCGAGACCAGAAGCACTTAAGAAGCGCTCCAGCCACACTTAACAAAGGCTGTGACTTCCCAAAAAGCAGACAGGCTTGGTGGCCGGCCAGCTTGCTGGGAGGACGCAGGCGCCCCCTGGTGGGAAAATCCCTCCTGCCCTGCCGGGCCGCTTTTCACCTGTTTGCTGCAGGAAGCAAAATCGGCTCTCACTCTCCCTGTCGCCCTTGTGGGAGCTACTGGAAATTGGGGGCCACAGTGCCAGCCCTTGCTGTCTGCTTCACTAGCTCAGGGCCTTTGCTCTGGACCTGGGGGGCTCCACCCTGGAGGAGCCCACGGACCTGGAGATCGTGGTTGTGGACCAGAACGACAACCGACCTGTCTTCAGGCAGGAGGTGTTCACTGGCCGGGTGCTGGAGGGTGCTGTCCCAGGTGAGCCGGGTGGGGACCCAGTTGGGGAGGGGGCTTTGCCATGGGCACTCGTGGTCAGAAGTCCAGGATTTCCCGTCAGTGAGAACTTGAGAGGTCCTTCAGAGAGTCTCCAGCATGGAGGGAATTTCCACGGGTCGACTCAAGTCACTTTCTGTTGCAGTATAAATTTCAGTGCCCCAGTCTTCCAAAATGCAGAGATGGCAGGTGCTGGATAGCAAACCTCTGGTGTTTTCTATTGCCCTCCCCTCCTACTTCTGCCTCCTGCCCTTCCCCTCTCCCCAACCCCTCCTTCCTCTTCCCCACTTCTGAATAGAGGTGAATTCACATAAGGTAAAAGTACACATTTTGAAGTGAATATTCAGTGGCGTTTACCACATTCAGTCTTGTGAAACCAGCACCTCTGTTCCTTCCAAAACAGTCTCAGGCCCAAGAGGAGACCCCCTGCTCATTATCGTCACTGCCTTTACTGCTTATTAATTCTACACTTTGATTGCAGAACCCTCCACCCTCTACCCCTCCTGAGTTCTCACAGGATGGACTCGCTGGCCTGATTCTGTTCCAAGGAAGACAGACATTGCAGACAGCAGTCTATCCCTGCCCCTCCCACCCTGGTCCCAGGGGCTCCAGTCTGATCCCCAGCCAGTCGTGCTGCAGAGCACCACTGAGGCATGCCCCTCCTTTGCCACATGCGTGTGTGCATGTTTAATCTGACGGTGCCAGGTCTTAGTTGCAGCATACAGGGTCTTCAGTTTCCGCACTGAACTCTTTCTTGTGGCATGGGGCCCCTGCTTTGTGAGCCGAGAGTCTTAGCCACTGGACCACCAGAGAAGTCCCCACATGTATTTATTTCATCCCATTTTGTGCTTTTCAAGACTTACAATAATTTTTTTTGTACTTCTAATTTCTCCTTCTGACATGGTTTCAGAGTTTGGGGAAAGTTGCCCCAAATCCTTCTATAGGCCTCAGAGAGGTGCACTGTGTATCGTGTTTGCCTCAACCACTATTTCCTTGTTTCCCATCCTTCCTGTCTGGACCTGGTTACAGACATGAGGCCTTCAGAGCCCACACTTCCTGACTTAGTGTCGCCATCATCAGGAGGGCGACACTGACACGGTAACATCTCGCCTACAGCCTCAGTGGGTGCGTGGGGAAGGGCTCATTCCCCCATGTGGGTACCAGTGGCTGCGGCGACCTCAGCCCCTCTTCCTGCTTCCATGGGCCACTCCTCCTGCTGTACCAGGGGAGCCCCTGTGTATACACCTCCCTGGGGGCCGCTCCCTGGGGGATGGTATCCCACCATCTGGCATGTTCATATAGGGGTGATCTTAAGGATTCCCCCTTGTTCTGGTTGTGGGGCAAGACTGACACCCCTACCTGCTCATGCGCCCTTGTTGGGGACAGTTCCTAGGCCACTAGTCTTCACAACGCTGCCTTTTGTTTTGCAAACTTTTATTGTAGCAAAATGCATGTAAGAAAATTTACCTTCATAACCCTTTCTAAGTGGCTCTAAGTCCATTCACATTGCTGTGCAACTACCACCACCATAGAATTTTCTCATTTTCCCAAACCAAAACTCTGTCTCCATTAAATACTAGCTCTCCATTTCCCCACTTCAGCCCCCGGCACCTACTGGCCACTTTTTCGTGCATGACTTGACTGTGTATGGGTGAAATCACACAGCATGTGTCCATCCATGTCTGGCATATTTCACTGAGTGTCATGTCCTCAAGGTTCGTCAGTGTGGTGCCCAGGTCAGCATTACCTTCCTTTTCAAGCCTGAATAATACTTGCTGGATGTTTGTACCGCATTTGGCTGATCTGCTTATTCTTCAGTGGACACTTGGGTTGCTTTCACTTTTTAGCTGTTGTGAGTAGTGCTGTACTGGACATGGGTGTACAAATATGTCTTTGAGACCCTTCTTTC
>SJYW01046047.1:2821238-2867738 GCA_006410735.1 Raphicerus campestris | reverse complement strand
GCTCTTCTCATGAGATGGCCAAAGTACTGGAGTTTCAGCTTTAGCATCATTCCTTCCAAAGAAATCCCAGGGCTGATCTCCTTCAGAATGGACTGGTTGGATCTCCTTGCAGTCCAAGGGACTCTCAAGAGTCTCCTCCAACACCACAGTTCAAAAGCATCAATTTTTCGGCGCTCAGCCTTCTTCACAGTCCAACTCTCACATCCATACATGACCACAGGAAAAACTATAGCCTTGACTAGACGGACCTTAGTCGACAAAGTAATGTCTCTGCTTTTGAATATGCTATCTAGGTTGGTCATAACTTTTCTTCCAAGGGGTAAGCGTCTTTTAATTTCATGGCTGCAGTCACCATCTGCAGTGATTTGGGAGCCCCAGAAAATAAAGTCTGACACTGTTTCCCCATCTATTTCCCATAAAGTGATGGGACTGGATGCCATGATCTTCATTTTCTGAACGTTGAGCCTTAAGCCAACTTTTTCACTCTCCTCTTTTACTTTCATCAAGAGGCTTTTTAGTTCCTCTTCACTTTCTGCCATAAGGGTGGATATTTCTCCCGGCAATCTTGATTCTGGCTTGTGCTTCTTCCAGCCCAGTGTTTCTCAGGATGTACTCTGCATAGAAGTTAAATAAGTAGGGTGATAATATACAGCCTTGATATACTCTTTTTCCTATTTGGAACCAGTCTGTTGTTCCATGTCCAGGTCTAACTGTTGCTTCCTGACCTGCATACAGGTTTCTCAAGAGGCAGGTCAGGTGGTCTGGTATTCCCATCTCTTTCAGAATTTTCCACAGTTTATTGTGATCCACACAGTCAAAGGCTTTGGTATAGTCAATAAAGCAAAAACAGATGTTTTTCTGGAACTCTCTTGCTTTTTCTATGATCCAGTGGATGTTGGCAATTTGATCTCTGGTTCCTCTGTTTTTTCTAAAACTAGCTTGAACATCAGGAAGTTCACGGTTCATGTATTGCTGAAGCCTGGCTTGCAGAATTTTGAGCATTACTTTACTAGCATGTGAGATGAGTGCAATTGTGCAGTAGTTTGAGCATTCTTTGGCATTGCCTTTCTTTGGGATTGGAATGAAAACTGACCTTTTCCAGTCCTGGGGCCATTGCTGAGTTGTCAAAATTTAAGTCCTGTCCAAATCTGTGGGACCCCATGGACTGCAGCACGCCAGGCTTCCCTGTTCTCTCCTATCTCCTGGAGTTTGCTCAGATTCATGTCCATTGAGGTGGTGATGCCATCTAACCATTTCATTCTCTGTCACCCCCTTCTTTTGCATTCAATCTTTCCTATGGCCCCATCAGGGTCATTTCCAATGAGTGGGCTCTTTGCATCAGGTGACCAAAGTATTGCAGCTTCAGCATCAGTCCTTATAAGGAATATTCAGAGTTTATTCCATTTAGGATTGACTGGTTTTCTCTCCTTGCAGTTCAGGGACTCTTGAGTCTTCTCCAGCACCACTGTTTGAAAGCATGAGTTCTTCAGTGCTCAGTCTTCTTTGCAGTCCACTGTCACATCCATACATGACTACTGGAAAAACCATATGGAAAAACCATTGACTATATGGACATTTGTTACCCAAGTAATGTCTCTGCTTTTTAATACATAGTCTAGGTTTGTCACAGTTTTTCTTTTGATTTCGTGGCTGTAGTCACTGTCTCCAGTGATTTTGGAGCCCAAGAAAAGAAAATCTGTCACTGCATCCACTTTTCTCCTTCTATTTGCCACAAAATAACAGGATCAGATGCCATGACCTTAGTTTTTTGAATGTTGGGTTTTAAGCCAGCTTTTTCACTTTCTTTTTGTGCTCCTGGTGGGGCGTGAAGAAAATGTCAGGAGAAACCCATGGTGCTGCCTGGGGCTCTTGGTTCCAATGTGGAGCTCCTGGGGCCAGTGCAGAAGCGTCTCTTCTTGCACCCTCATCAAGAGGCTCTTTAGTTCCTCTTTAATTTCTGCCACAAGAGTGGTATCATCTGCAAATCTGAGGTTGTTGGTATTTCTCCTGGCAATCTTGATTCCAGGTTGTGACTCATCCAGCCCAGCATTTTGCAGGATGTACTCTGCACATAAGTTAAATAAGCAGGGTGACAATATACAGTCTTGTTATACCCCTTTCCCAATTTTGAACTAGTCCATTGTTCCATGTCTGGTTCTAACTGTTGTTTCTTGACCTGCATACAGGTTTTTCAGGAGGCAGGTAAGGCGGTCTGGTATTCCCATCTCTTTAAGAATTTCATACAGTTTGTTGTGATCCGCACAAAGATTTTTGTGTAGTCAATGAAGCAGATCTTTTTCTGGAATACCTTTGCTTTCTCTATGATCCAATGATGGACTCTGGCAAACAAGGCCACTCAGTGGCTGATCCTTCTGGCCTGGGGAGAGGGGAGGGGAGGTCAGGGGCTGTTCCCGGGCACCACGGGTGCCACAGGCTCCCTGGGCTGTAGGGTACTAGTCCTTTCATCTGCCTCTCGGCTCTTCCCAGGCATTCCAGAGACGCCACTAGTGCAGCTGTCCTTGGTTCCTCCCCAGTCAGAGCTGGTGAGGGCCAGGAGGAATGGAGGGGTGCTGGCATGGGAGGGGAACATGTGGCGCGCCAGGAGGGACCTCCAGAAGGAACGTGGGGTTCCCGTCTGCCCAGGCAGACTCTCTCCCCCCATCCCCAGCCTGCCCAACTGGGCACCAGTGACACTTTCTCTCAACTAGTACAGAGAGGACTAGTGACAAACTTGGGAGCAAAGGATCCCAAACTGCCACATAAACCACACTGACCGCCATTCAGATTAAATCAACCACTGTAAGAAGACTCCGCCCTGCCCACCCTGAGGTCAGGGAAGCATGCCGCCCTGCCCACTCCCCCGAGGGCGGCAGCTCACTGCCCCGCCCACTCAGCAGGCGTGGGCCCCGGGGTGGGGTCTCCGGGCCCTGCGCATCCCTCTCCTGGGACCCACCTGAGGAGGAAGATGCGGGCTGGATGGGCTTGGGGACCCGAGCCCTTCCTGTCGGCCTTTCTCCACCAGACACAGGACCCTGGCAGGATGTCCAGGGACAGACCTGCACTGGCTGGAGCTGCAGGCCTGGGGGTGGGGGTGGGCGGGGCCCTACAGAGCAGCGCCCAGCTAGCAGCAGCCTTCTAGCCTCTAATGAAGAGTCGTACATTTCAGCCACTCTCCTTGGTCCTGAAGTCTTGCTCGCTCCTGAAAGCTGGGAGCCTGTGCACACCTGGCAGGTATCCGAGGCCCACCTCCGCCCCTTTCCCCACACGTTCTAGAGACCAGAACTTCCCAGACTGTCATGCGTGCCCTGTGCCTCCCCTCCTGCCAGTTCTTTGGACCTGCCCCCACCCAGGCCCTCAGGGCTGCATCCTAGGCGTGAGTGAGGCAGACACTTAATGGTGTCCAGGACGAGGAAAACCATTTTAGCAACAGAGGAGCAGACAGCCCGTCCATCATTCAAGTGAGGAAAAGTAGAGACTTGTATACACCCTCAGCCACGTTACTGAAACAACTGCAGAGAATTTCGGGTTAAAATGAAATGCCATTGAGCCAAGAGTGGATAAAATTTCAGTAACTTTAATGAGTGACTATGGAAAAGCATAGTACTTTTAAATTTATTGCTTTTGTCTGTGCGGGTCTCCGCTGCTGCGCTGGCTTTTCTCTGGTCACAGGGAGCGGGCTACTCTCCAGCTGTGGTGTGCAGACTTCTCATTGCTGTGGCTTCTCAAGGTGTGCAGCCTCAGGAGTTGCAGCTCCCAGGATCCAGAGCTCAGGCTCAGTAGCTGTGGCACACAGGCTTAGTTGCCTCTAGGCCTGTGCGACCCTCTCAATTCAGTGATCCAGGGATCAAACCCATGCCCCTGTACTGGCAGGTGGACTCTTAACCACTGGACAACCAGGGAAGCCCTACAGCCCATTAATTTCTGTATCAAAACCAAAACTGAACTGTTAGAGAAACCTATTGAGATGGCAGTGGGGCAGGTACTGGCAGACATCATCCTGGCCATGGGGGAGCCCTGTGCTGCATAACTGTGAAGAACTCAGACTTTTTCAGTTCACTTGCTCAGTCGTGTCTGACTCTGCAACTCCATGGACTGCAGCACGCCAGGTCTCCCTATCCAGCATCAACTCTCCGAACTTGTTCAAACTCAAGTCCATAGAGTCGGTGATGCCATCCAACCATCTCGTCCTCTGTCGTCCCCTTCTCCTGCCTTCAATATTTCCCAGCATCAGGGTCTTTTCAAATGAGTCAGTCCTTCGCATCAGATGGCCAAAGTATTGGAGCTTCAGTTTCAGCATCAGTCCTTCCAATGAATATCTAGGACTGATTTCCTTTAGGATGGACTGGTTGGATCTCCTTGCAGTCCAAGGGACTCTCAGTAGTCTTCTCCAACACCACAGTTCAAANAGTGCTCAGTCTTCTTTGCAGTCCACTGTCACATCCATACATGACTACTGGAAAAACCATATGGAAAAACCATTGACTATATGGACATTTGTTACCCAAGTAATGTCTCTGCTTTTTAATACATAGTCTAGGTTTGTCACAGTTTTTCTTTTGATTTCGTGGCTGTAGTCACTGTCTCCAGTGATTTTGGAGCCCAAGAAAAGAAAATCTGTCACTGCATCCACTTTTCTCCTTCTATTTGCCACAAAATAACAGGATCAGATGCCATGACCTTAGTTTTTTGAATGTTGGGTTTTAAGCCAGCTTTTTCACTTTCTTTTTGTGCTCCTGGTGGGGCGTGAAGAAAATGTCAGGAGAAACCCATGGTGCTGCCTGGGGCTCTTGGTTCCAATGTGGAGCTCCTGGGGCCAGTGCAGAAGCGTCTCTTCTTGCACCCTCATCAAGAGGCTCTTTAGTTCCTCTTTAATTTCTGCCACAAGAGTGGTATCATCTGCAAATCTGAGGTTGTTGGTATTTCTCCTGGCAATCTTGATTCCAGGTTGTGACTCATCCAGCCCAGCATTTTGCAGGATGTACTCTGCACATAAGTTAAATAAGCAGGGTGACAATATACAGTCTTGTTATACCCCTTTCCCAATTTTGAACTAGTCCATTGTTCCATGTCTGGTTCTAACTGTTGTTTCTTGACCTGCATACAGGTTTTTCAGGAGGCAGGTAAGGCGGTCTGGTATTCCCATCTCTTTAAGAATTTCATACAGTTTGTTGTGATCCGCACAAAGATTTTTGTGTAGTCAATGAAGCAGATCTTTTTCTGGAATACCTTTGCTTTCTCTATGATCCAATGATGGACTCTGGCAAACAAGGCCACTCAGTGGCTGATCCTTCTGGCCTGGGGAGAGGGGAGGGGAGGTCAGGGGCTGTTCCCGGGCACCACGGGTGCCACAGGCTCCCTGGGCTGTAGGGTACTAGTCCTTTCATCTGCCTCTCGGCTCTTCCCAGGCATTCCAGAGACGCCACTAGTGCAGCTGTCCTTGGTTCCTCCCCAGTCAGAGCTGGTGAGGGCCAGGAGGAATGGAGGGGTGCTGGCATGGGAGGGGAACATGTGGCGCGCCAGGAGGGACCTCCAGAAGGAACGTGGGGTTCCCGTCTGCCCAGGCAGACTCTCTCCCCCCATCCCCAGCCTGCCCAACTGGGCACCAGTGACACTTTCTCTCAACTAGTACAGAGAGGACTAGTGACAAACTTGGGAGCAAAGGATCCCAAACTGCCACATAAACCACACTGACCGCCATTCAGATTAAATCAACCACTGTAAGAAGACTCCGCCCTGCCCACCCTGAGGTCAGGGAAGCATGCCGCCCTGCCCACTCCCCCGAGGGCGGCAGCTCACTGCCCCGCCCACTCAGCAGGCGTGGGCCCCGGGGTGGGGTCTCCGGGCCCTGCGCATCCCTCTCCTGGGACCCACCTGAGGAGGAAGATGCGGGCTGGATGGGCTTGGGGACCCGAGCCCTTCCTGTCGGCCTTTCTCCACCAGACACAGGACCCTGGCAGGATGTCCAGGGACAGACCTGCACTGGCTGGAGCTGCAGGCCTGGGGGTGGGGGTGGGCGGGGCCCTACAGAGCAGCGCCCAGCTAGCAGCAGCCTTCTAGCCTCTAATGAAGAGTCGTACATTTCAGCCACTCTCCTTGGTCCTGAAGTCTTGCTCGCTCCTGAAAGCTGGGAGCCTGTGCACACCTGGCAGGTATCCGAGGCCCACCTCCGCCCCTTTCCCCACACGTTCTAGAGACCAGAACTTCCCAGACTGTCATGCGTGCCCTGTGCCTCCCCTCCTGCCAGTCCTTTGGACCTGCCCCCACCCAGGCCCTCAGGGCTGCATCCTAGGCGTGAGTGAGGCAGACACTTAATGGTGTCCAGGACGAGGAAAACCATTTTAGCAACAGAGGAGCAGACAGCCCGTCCATCATTCAAGTGAGGAAAAGTAGAGACTTGTATACACCCTCAGCCACGTTACTGAAACAACTGCAGAGAATTTCGGGTTAAAATGAAATGCCATTGAGCCAAGAGTGGATAAAATTTCAGTAACTTTAATGAGTGACTATGGAAAAGCATAGTACTTTTAAATTTATTGCTTTTGTCTGTGCGGGTCTCCGCTGCTGCGCTGGCTTTTCTCTGGTCACAGGGAGCGGGCTACTCTCCAGCTGTGGTGTGCAGACTTCTCATTGCTGTGGCTTCTCAAGGTGTGCAGCCTCAGGAGTTGCAGCTCCCAGGATCCAGAGCTCAGGCTCAGTAGCTGTGGCACACAGGCTTAGTTGCCTCTAGGCCTGTGCGACCCTCTCAATTCAGTGATCCAGGGATCAAACCCATGCCCCTGTACTGGCAGGTGGACTCTTAACCACTGGACAACCAGGGAAGCCCTACAGCCCATTAATTTCTGTATCAAAACCAAAACTGAACTGTTAGAGAAACCTATTGAGATGGCAGTGGGGCAGGTACTGGCAGACATCATCCTGGCCATGGGGGAGCCCTGTGCTGCATAACTGTGAAGAACTCAGACTTTTTCAGTTCACTTGCTCAGTCGTGTCTGACTCTGCAACTCCATGGACTGCAGCACGCCAGGTCTCCCTATCCAGCATCAACTCTCCGAACTTGTTCAAACTCAAGTCCATAGAGTCGGTGATGCCATCCAACCATCTCGTCCTCTGTCGTCCCCTTCTCCTGCCTTCAATATTTCCCAGCATCAGGGTCTTTTCAAATGAGTCAGTCCTTCGCATCAGATGGCCAAAGTATTGGAGCTTCAGTTTCAGCATCAGTCCTTCCAATGAATATCTAGGACTGATTTCCTTTAGGATGGACTGGTTGGATCTCCTTGCAGTCCAAGGGACTCTCAGTAGTCTTCTCCAACACCACAGTTCAAAGGCATCAATTCTTCGGTGCTCAGCTTTCTTTATAGTCCAACTCTCACATTCATACATGACTACTGGAAAAACGATAGCTTTGATTATCAGACCTTTGTTGGCAAAGTAATGTCTCTGCTTTTTAATATTAGCAAGTATTTAAACATCTTAAGGGTACTCAAAAAACAGAACTTTATAATTTCCAAACAAACAAAGAGAAAAAAGTAGAGAAGTTTATTACTACAATGAAAGAGAAGGCAAAACAGCAACCCCACATCCCTAAGGTGGCGGCAGAGAACACAACTAGGGACTGTGGAGATAAATACAAAGACATCAACAGTAACAATAAATGCACTGCACTTACTCACTAAAGAAGACACTGGAGTAAAAACGTCAGACCTAGATGCGCTGCTCACAAGACAGTACAGCTACATGGGGGCGGGGTGTGAAGGAGCCCAGGGACAGAACAAACCCCAACCCCAGAAGCTGGGCAGCAGTACTGAACTCAGACAGCTTGTGACTTAACAGGGAAACAGAGATAGAGAGAGACTCCATATGTAATTTGAAATGTGGTGTTGGAGAAGACTCTTGTGAGTCCCTTGGACTGTGGAGATCAAACCAGTCCATCCTAAAGGAAATCAGTCCTGAATATTCATTGAAAGGACTGATGCTGACACTGAAGCTCCAATACTTTGGCCACCTGATGTAAAAAACTGACTCATTGGAAAAGACCCTGATGCTGGGAAAGATTGAAGGTAGGAGGAAAAGGGGACGACAGAAGGTGAGATGGTTGGATGGCATCACTGACTTGATGGACATGAGTTTGAGCAAGCTCCGGGAGTAGGTGATAGACAGGGAAGCCTGGCGTGCTGCAGTCCATGGGGTCGCAGAAAGTCAGCCTCATGACTGAGCGACTGAATTGAACTGATATGTAATAATGGGGTATGGCCAGGGGCTAAGCACCTACTGCTGAAACAAGTCAGAAGAGCAGCCTCCTGAAGGGACAGAAGTTGTTGCTGTGAAGGGGGCGCAGGAGGTACCAGGAACTCCAAAGCACTGGAGCCCTATGGCCCACATTCTCGGGGTCACTGAAGAGACCAGTGGGGAAACGGTGGACACAGGATGTGCTTTCATCACTCATGGGTTAAGAGAGTAAATCAAAGCAGCAGACTTCTCTGGTGGTCCAGTGATTAAAAATCGGCTCGATCCCTGGTTAAGGATGATTCCACATGCTGTGGAGCAGCTAAGCCCAGGAGCCCCAACTACTGAGTCTGTGCTCAAGTCCGTGCACTGCCATGAGAGAAGCAGCCACCACGAGAAGCCCGTGCACCACAACTAGAGAGTTGCCCTGGCTCGCCGAAACTAGAGAAAGCCTGCACGCAGCAACAAAGACCCAGTGCCACCAAAAACAAAGCAAACTTTAAAAAAAATTAAGGAAAAAAAATTAAAGCAGAAGTGACCCAGAGTTTGGAGCTGAGTGGGGAGGGAGGCACCCAGGTAGGGGCTAGGAGAACAGCCAGGTGATGACAGTGAGGGCAGGGCCAGTCAGCCACCAGGAAGAGACGCTAAAGAAACAGAAGAAATCGGGAGAAGGGTGAGCCAACAAAAAGGAGAGACAACCAGATGCACCAGCAAGACTGGAAAGTGACCTCATGCCAGTAGGTCTGAAACCTGGATGAAGTAAATGGCTTTATAGAAGATTCAGGTCATTAAATAGAAGTAACATCTCTGAATAAACCCATAACCCCTGAAGAGCCCAAATCCATCACCAAAGACAGCCCAGCCCGACCGAGGAGACCACTGGCCCTGGGGTCTCAGGCCAGCCTCACCCTCCCTCAGAGCCCTAAGTGAGACCCCTGGCCAGTGTATGGGGACTCCATCTCCAGGTGTCTGTGGCAGGTTTGGCATGGTGAAGGCAGCTCTCTCCCCCTCTAACCTTACAAGAACCTAATTATAGGGGTGACATCACTAGGCAGCTGAAACTGACTCCTGATTCACACTCTCCTGAGTGGACACCATGCCTTGTCCAACCTGTCAATGCTTTTCCTGGACAAAAAAGAAGTAAACACTAAAGAACTAAGCACTTAAAGACGACTAGTTCTCACCCCGCAGCCCCCTCAGCCAGAGTCGGCCAGTGGGATCAGGTGAAGAGCCGGCGGCCTGAGAACAGCGGGAGCCAGAGGCCCAGTGCTGCCCAAGAGGACAGGCCACTGGCCAGCACCCAGCCGGGGAGGCCAGCCTGCTGCATAGGCAGTGACTGTGCATGGCCAGGCCTCTCTCGGGAGGGTGCTGAGGTGGATGTGCCCGGGGCTGGCCTCAGGCAGTCTCAGGCCGCACACACAGGGTGGGGCAGGGGCCCTGGCCCCACATGCTTCCCACCTGGGCCTCGGCTCTGTCCTGGTTCCCGCTCAGCCTCCCCACGACCCTTGGGCCTCCCAGGGCACCTCTGCCTTTGGCTAGGGAGGGCAGGGGGGCCTGGGGCCGGGCAGCAGGGGCCAATGGGGGTCTGGGAAGGAGAGAGACATCCAGACAAAGACCGGAGTGGGCTGGGGGTGTTGCAGAGGAACAGTACAGGGGAAGGGAGGGGTCAAGGGTCAGGGGTGCAGTAGTGGGGCCATTCATGGTCAACCTCTGGCTACTGAGCACTCTGGACCCTGAGGATGGTGGGATCCAGGCTGCAGCCATGACTGGAAACAAGTGGCCCCAGAGCCCTAGATACTGGTCCCCAGCCCAACCTGGTCTAGGTGGCCACTCTGGGGCCAAGAGTCAGGCACTCCCTGCCCTCTGGTCGCCTGAGCCCTGGCCCTGGCCCTGAAGGCCTAGTGAGCCTCAGCCAAGGCCACAGGTGCTGGACACCTCACAGTCACCCACTCTTGTGGGAAATGCCCTCCCAGGGCCGCTGTCCACCTTGCCCCACAGTGTGCACACACGTGCGGACTGCGCCCTCCCCATGCGAAGGCGGGGACCACACAGACCCAGGCAGGATTGCCGGATAGGCACTGGCTTCTCTGCGAGGGCTTTATTGAGTTTCCAGGGAGACCGGCTTCCCCGAGATACGTCTGGACACACAGGGACCTGGGGGTTAGGGGTGCAGAGCACATGGAACTGTGGGGTGTGGCTGCAGCCACAATGCCATTGCAGGTTTACGGTGGTTTCATTCTGGCTGCGTGGGAGGCTGGCTCACTGGTTCCCAGCCTCGGGGGTGCCCTTCTCATGCGGGTAAAGCTGCCGGATGAGGTCTCGCTTGTTGACCTTCCCCATCTGGTTCCGCGGAATCTCCTCCACCAGCAGCAGCTCTGAGGGCACAGCGTACGGGGCCAGGACGCCTCTGCAGAGACAAGGGGCCTGAGTGCAGGGGCCGCGGGGATGGTTGGCACCTTTCAGGGGTGGTTGGCACCTCACACACCCCTGGGTATCCTGACCATGCATGCACACCGGCCAGCACTGCCCTGCCCACACCAGAGCCGATGCCCACGGAGTGGGAGGGGCCCCGTTGATGAGGCCTCCTGTGAACAGCCCCAGTCGGCGCTGGAGCCCACGCTGAGGCTGCAGGCATCACGGCTATCCTGAGCAGAGCTCCTGGCGCCATGGCCACACATGGGCCCCTTTGTAAGAGACCAGCAGAAGCACAGGTGCTGCCGGGGCCAGGGGGGCGACAGAGGCAGGACGCATAGCCTGAACCCCAACCCACAGTCACCAAAACAGGAACAGAAGTCACAGGCATGGAGAGGAGCAGTCTAAAAGCCTGTGAGCTCGCCATTTCTGAGAACACACTTGGAGAGCATCAGCTCAGCAAGTGGCCTGGGAGGAATCGGTCAGGGCAAAGTGCCACCTGAGTGGGAACCCCGCAGAGCTGAGCTGTTTGTTCCAGAGCTTCCCTGCAGGGAAATCCCCACTGTTCAGCCCCTTGGGAGCATCATCCTTGCTCGATACCTGATCCCACAGAGCTCCATCTGGGCACGGGATTCTTGAACTAACCCCCCACCCCTGCCCAGGGGGTGTAAGCCCCACATGGGCCTCTGTGACTGGACAGTGTGATGGGCAGGTCATGTCCAGACCTGGGAATGTGGCACTGCTGCCCAGCTCCAAGCAACGTGCACCCCTAGTGTCACAGTGCCTGAGCTGGGAGGGGGTGGCTGCCAGCTTCCCCCAGCTCCGCTAAGAGCACAGCAGTCTGGGGGAAGGGGCAGGATGGACCTTTACTGGGGGGCAGACAGACTGTGAGGCAAGAATCTTCAGGAATGAAAAAACAGCAGGGGAAGGGAAAACATTATTTTAAAATAACTTTTAAAAAAGACTCTTATATGGCAACAGACAAGACATAGAAACAGAAGCTTCACTGAGCCAGTGTCAAGAAGGACTGGAGTGAGACCCCTCCTGCATACTCCCCCACCAGGGGTATAGACAGATCTGGAGCCAGCCCTGCCCTCTGAGAGGAGGACCTTTGCCCTCCCTCCACGGGGTGGGCAGTTGTGGGGTCACTATCTATGGCTGCCTCGTGTGAGGACACAAAGCCCAGGGTCCCAGCTGCCCCAGGCCCACCCTGCGGGGAGCATCTCCCAGGACCCCAAGCTCTCGGCAGGCAGCAGACCCCATGGAGGGATGCCAGGAGCCTAGGGTGACAAGGAGCAGCTCTAATGCCGGGAGACTCGCTCTCAACACAGGATGGTGAACTCTGCCTTTTAACAAAGCAACTGTTTAACCAAAGCAGCAAAGCCAACTAGAATCCTGCTCACGCCTTTGTGAAACTATAATGTTCCAGCTGTGATTCTGCAAATCCAGGGGAATCTAATAGCCCAGCTGTGCTGCCTGATAAACAAGGACTCCGACTACTCCCAAGACCCCGCTGGGAGAGCCACAAGTATCTTCAGTGTCGAGGAGGCAGCAGAAGTGGGGGGTGGGGTGGAGAGGGGAGAGGGAGGAATCTCCTACATCTAAGATAAAGAACCTGGGGACAGAACTAACAGCTTCTTTCTGAGCTCAGCCAGCAGAGAGCACCCAGGGGCCCCTGTGATGCCCCGAGCTCAGTGGTGCCCCCAGCCTGCTCAGCCTGCCCAGCCTGCCCCAGCATCCTCTGAGCAGGGCTCTGCGAATGGACCTTCCCTGACGAGGTCCCTCCTACACCCAGGAGAGGACACAGGTGCATACGAGTCCCCCATCTGCCTCAGAACCTGCCTTGGAAGCTCAGACCTGAGTCAGGGGTCAGGGTTCTACATCTGCTCCTGCCATCACAACTCAGCCTTCTTGGGGTCCTTCACGCCTCACATGTGTCTTTGTGGGGGAGGGAACAGCTCCTTAAGGACTACCTTCACACCTTATGTCTATGTATGTGGGGGCAGCTCCTGTAAGGACCACATTGCCCGCTAGCCATCACTATACAGCTGTCTTGGGGTCCTTCACACCTCGAGTGTCTGTGTGTATGGCAGGGTGGGGAGCAGCTCCCATAAGGACCACATAGCTCAGCTCTCACCTGGCCCACTCCTTGAGCTCCCAGTGGGACAGCGAGTGGCCCTCTTGAAGGGTCACCACTGCGGTAACCCGCTGGCCCCATGTCATGTCTGGAACTCCAATCACAGCCACGTCTGTGGAGGAAGCAGAGGGAGGGATCTCAGGACACAAGAGGACGAGCACTGAAGGCTGCAGGAAGGACCCGGAGAAGCCTGAGTGGCCAGAAACGCGGGCACAGGGAACCCTGGGGTGTCAGGACAGCCCGGGACACCACCACACTTGACCACAGGGTCACGGCTTGCACTGGCCAGCCTGGACCTGAGACAGGGAGCGGGGAGGGGAGCGGAGGACCTGAAGGTGTGCCCCGACACACACAGGAAGCCACATGTGGACCAGTCCCAAGACGGCTCGGGAAGCCAAGGGCAGCTGCGTCAGCTGAAGGGCAGGGCCACAGGGCCACTCACCGGTGATGCTGGGGTGGGCCAGCAGAAGCCGCTCCACCTCCAGGGCGCTGACCTTGTAGCCACCGCTCTTGATGATATCCACAGAGGTGCGGCCACGGATCCAGTAGCTGCCATCCTTGAACACTGCTGTGTCACCTGGGGAGAGGCCTGGGTCAGCTGGTTGGGTGTGGCCCCGTGACTCGGGGTGCCTACATCTCTCTGGAACAAGCTGGCCAGTGGCACGTGGACAGCTGAGGGCCTTGCGTGATGCGCACATAGACGCCTCTGCAGCCACATCCCACAAGGACCATTGTGAAATAGCCCACAGCTTCCCAGGACCACAGAGGCAGGAGATACAACCCATGGGGCCTCCCTGGGTTCCAGCCACAGAAGGGCCTGGCATGGGCATCAGGGTAGACCCTTCCCAACAAGGCGTGGGCCACACGTGGTGTCACGTGGGGGATCTGGCAGGAGGAAGGGACTCCCCTGCCACGCTCAGTGTGGGTGCTTCCCACCCCAGCAAGGGCGCAGGACATATGCCCGCTGGGGCATCATGGGCACAGGGGGAGCAGGGCTGAGGGTGAATGTGCTCACACAAGTGTGCATGCATGTGTGAGACGGCACATGGGAATGCCCGCCCGTGCTCTGAGAGCTGCACTGACGCACCACCGTCTGCTCTCACACACTTCACGTGGGTGATTAGCTGGAATAAATCAATATTTCATGATACATTGCCGTCCAATGCAGGAGGCCCATCCATCAGCCCGCTCTCCCGGAGCCCAGCCGCATGGGGCGCTCCAGCCTATTAAACAAGATGGATGGCTGTGCCCGGCTGGCTGCGGCGGGAGCTGGGCTCCTGAGGTGGGGGCCCTCCTGTCCAACATGAAGCAGGATGAAGGGGAGGCCTGGGAGCCACCGCGGTCCCTGGATGTGTGATGGGTGGTGGATGGCGGGGAAGGACGCGTGTGACGGAGTGACAGGCAGGTTGTAGGGACAGGATGCAGGGTGCCCCATCCCCCGAGGCCCACTAGGGCCCCGGCTATGCGGCTCCGGCTCTGGCTGTGTCCCCTCCACACTGGACGGCTTCTCCATCCCTGAGTATCAACCCCAGCCCAGGGTGGTCCCTCCTGCGGCTTCCAGACCTGGCTCCTACAGGCCTCCACCTGCCAGAGACCCAGGGGTGTGGGGGTCACTGCCCTGCCCTGGGCTCCGCATCCCACACCTGGTCCTGCCAGGGACACCCCCAATGCCCACACCAAGGCTAAGGTGGCCTCAGGGCTCCTAGCCACAACACCTGCACCCTCCTTGCTCTGATGTCAACTAAACCCAGGGTGAGAGCTCCCAATGGCCACACCCACATCCTCCAGCAGACCCCCAGCCATACCCCTCGCCCAGGGGCGCTCACACCCACCGCCCATCTGCAGTATCTGCTTCTCCACCTGTCCCCCACTCTGCTCAGACATCACTACCATGGCCTCACCAGCTGCCTGCCACCCCCTTGACCCTGCACACAAGGTGGTCCACTTACTGACCTCCTCCAGCCACATGAAGAGCAGTGAGACTAGGGTCTTTGAGCAAAGCCAGCCCCAAGATGGCAGGGCTGGTGGAAGGACACACGGACGCCGGACTCGGGGAGGTCCCGGCTCTGTGTGCTGAGTGAGGGAGGCCCTGCTACTCCCTGGGGTCACTGTCAGGCAGGAAGTAAGGATACACATCATGGAGGTCCTCGATTACCGAGTGGCCCCAAATTGGTCACAACATCCTCATAAGAGGGAGGAAGACAGAGACTTGAGACAGACAGACGGACGCAGAACATGAGGATGGAGGCAGAAGGTCCCAGAGGGTCTGTGCCCCTCAGTGTGGCCCAGCAGGAGGCCAAGGAGAACAGGAAAAGGAAAGCGGACATGACACCTCCCTTGAGCAGGGCCTCAACACACAGCTCAGATTGCTCCCTCTTGGAATAAAGTCAACAGCAACTGGCTTTTTTAAGGCACCAAAGCTATGCATAGGGGACGGGAGAGGGCATGCTGGGGAGAAGACAGGCAGCTGGGAGGCAGGGAGACAGACTCTGCGGGCCATTTACGGCTGGGCGGGCAGGTGCCCTGGGGGAGGCGCAGAGGGTGGCTGAGAGCAGGGTGCAGGGGCAATGGCCCTCAGTGCATGGCCACCACCTGCACTCTGGGGACAGAGGGGGTGGACGGTGGCATGGAGCCCAGGCCCAATCCATCTCCTGCTCTCAACCCCTGACCCCCGCTGGACATCGGAGAGGAGAACTCAGCCATCAAGCACGCTAGTGAGACGAGGACAGTCAGAGCCCCAGAGGCACGGGGCTTGTCGACCAAAGGGCTCCCAGGGCAAAGGGACTCGAGAGAGAGGAAAGGTCATAATGTACCAAGAGCAACGCGGCTGCATCCAGCAGCGCCCCCGGAAGCTCTGGCCCAGCCCGGCCTAGCCAGACAAGTATGCCGGTGGACACAGTTCTCCGGAGCGCAGCTGCTGCTGCCCGCTTCAGAGGCTCCTGGGAACATGGCCTGAGCCGAGGACAACACAGGGGTGCAGGGACGGACGTGACCCTGGAGGAAGGAGGAGGTGGGTGGGAGCTGTATGCTGGTGTGCGGGAGGGGGAGCACTGGGGGATCTCTTGTGGGGGCTGGACAGACCAGCACGTCAACTCAGGAAGCCCCAGTGTGTCCGTGAGTATCTGGCAGTCCCTGGGTGGCCTCCAGCCGCCAGCGTGGACAAAGCTGGGGTACGAGGGCTCCTCCCCAAATCTGACAGATGGCTGGAGTCTCCCAGCTGCCCGTATGGGGCCTTGATGAAAACAAGGACCTTCTGCCAGAGGCCTGGGCCAGCCTGGGCAGACACAGAGGCCAAAGGGCAGCACAGAGACCCAGCAGGAGCGAGACCGGATGGGACGTGCCATCCGCACAAGAGCCGTGCCAGGCGAAGCAAAGCGGGGTGTGCCAGAAGAACATAGAGAAGCAGATCTCGGCGACCACTGGGGACAAACGGTTTCATGCAAGACACAAAGTAAAGTTCACATAAAGGGACGGCTGCCAGGCTGCACCACAGTCCACCACACAGGTTGTGCCCCGTGGGGTGGCGGGGCCAGTGGGTCAGCAGCCTTCCCGCACCGCGCGTCCTGGGGGTCTGGAGGGCCCTGCCGGGGGGGCAGGCATGCGCTAGTTGTTCACGGTCAGTAGATGCGAAGGGGTCGACATCCTCCAGCTACACACGCTGTCACATCCTAACAAGAAACCCCCTCTTTTCAATACGCTGCCTGATTCCTGACTGTTGGTCACAATGGATGCACAGGTTATGGAAAAAATGTGTCAGAGCTCAGTGTGCACCAGGTGAGCACTGGGCAGGTGAGCACAGGGCAGGTGAGCCTGGCGCACTGTGAGCGCCAGGCAGGGGGGCCTTTGTCTCAGACAATTGAGAGCATCTCACCTTCACAGGTGGCGGTGGAGCTCACCCAGGAAATTCTGCCAAGAGAAACAAAGGACTAGAGGGTAGTGACAGCAGCTGCTGTCCTGAGCGGACAGTGAGAGGTCTGCTCGCTCACCACAGCTAGAGAAAAGCCTGCCCACCAGCGAAGACCCAACATAGCCAACATTAAACATATGAAAAAAGAGACAAAGTCTCTACCCTTTAAAGGTAGAGGACAGCAGCTAGTGTCCTGCGCATGGTGCGCAAACTCGTCTGTGACGGCCGCACACGCCCGCGGACACGTGTGTGTGGCACATGCCAGCAGGGCTCCCTGAGGCTGGGGTCACTCGGGCTGTGGGTGTGGGAGGCTCGTGATCCTCTGCGGGTTGGACACACCCAAGGGGTCCATGAACCCAGCAAGCAAACGAGGGGTCTATAAACATCGGAGCCTACACCTCTGTCTGTGAATGGATTCCCAGGAGCCCTCCTGACATGCACCCCGCCCGTGGGAGCCAAGCACCCACCTCGCAGCACTGAGCGTCAGCTCCAGAAGAGTCTCTGCCAGTTTGGTGGATGGAGTAGGTCTCCATACTTGTCTTTCACCACTGGGAAGTGAAACAGTTTCTGCATTTTTATGGCCGACTGCACTTCCCCTCCACCTGCGTATGGTCTTATTTTCCTCCTGGGCTCTGGGCGCAGGGGGCCATGCTCTCGGCCTGGGTCAGCGCTCATGTCCTGGGCTCCCCAACCTCTCAGTGGACCCCACGCTCAGCCGAGTGTGTGCAGGGCCAGGAAAGGCTCCCTTCTGTTTTTTGCTGGTGAATCTTCTTTTTTAGATAAATACTCTTTAAGGTTTTTCTCTGGTAATATCATTGTGTGCTTATTAACAGAAGAAAAAGGGATCATCAGATCAGTGCCAAGGTACCCTGTTACATTCTGGTGGGCTTCTTACGCACCCTTCCCCAGTTACCTGAGCTTCTACAAATGTGTGGATTTATCATCAGGGATGTTCCATCTCCTATGTCACTAACAGCACATTGTGTGAGGAGACCGCTAAAGGGTAGAGACTGTCTCTTTTTTCAGATGTTTAACTTCGGCTATGCTGGGTCTTCGCTGGTGGGCAGGCTTTTCTCTAGCTGTGGCGAGCGAGTAGACCTCTCGCTGTGGTGGCCTCTCTTCCTTCAGAGTCTGGGCTCTAGGGCACATGGGGTCAGTGGTTATGGTGCATGGGCTCAGCTCCTCCATGGCATGTGGGATCCTGCCGAGTCAGGGATGGACCCGTGTCTGTTGGCAGGCAGATTCTTTACTCTTGGGCCACCAGAGAAGCCCCAGGAGATCTTCTCTAGAATAAGGCAGAGGCGACGTTTGTTTCCTTGTTCAGTTGCCAGTTGCTCTACTGCATCCAGAGGGCAGGACAATTGCAGCGCTGGCTCGGCTCAGTTCTGCGTTCCCATATGCATGCCGTGTCCTCACGTCTGTCCCGTGTCCTCGGCTGTGTCTTGGTCATCATCTGTCCCAGGCTGTCTGTGTCCTCATCTCCCTCTTTAGCTTCATCCTGTGTCCTTACATTCATCTGTCCCACATCCTCGTTTTCAACAGCGGGGTCAGTGTAGAGCCCTGAGGAGGGAGTTCTGGCATCACCGTTTCCCAACCCGGGGGCCAGCACTGAGGCCGTGTGCACACACGTGTGGAAGGTGGGACGCATTTAGGGTCATCATCGGGGGCGGTCCAGGAGGGAGGGCTCTGATTTCCTGCCTGAGCAGCAGCCAGGACCCCAGGGGCTGGTAGGGAGCTCCTGGCGATGGAAACTGGGCTCTGTGCAGGCTGGGGAGGAAGGCCTCTCTCCCCTCATCCTCTGAGAAGTCCCGGACGCAGTCCCCTGCAGCCTGGGCCAGAATGTGTGTGGCAGGAGGGCTGGTCGGGGAAAGGGTTAAGTTTAATTCATCCTGATTTCTACTTAATATCCCACTCGCTTGCCCCGCAGGAGCAGCAGCTGTGAGCTGATTGCTGCGCACATTATGCAGCCTGTATCACTAATGGCCTGTGACAAAGGCACGCGGCTTCCAGGCCTCACCCCCGAGAGCCAATTAAACACACAGACTCCCTTCCTGTTTGCTGCGCATTACAATGAAATTAAACTGAATTTCAAAATCATTTTCTCCTAAAGACATCTCTTTACGATAATTAATGCATGCTATTCCTTTCAACTGAAATATTCATCACGACCAGGGACTGAGACGTGTTATGCTGACTGCCCCTCACTGCACGCTGCCGGCCCGGTGTGCGCGAGCCCTGCTATTGGCAAAGTCCACAGGGCTTTGGTTCCTGTGCTTTTAAAGAAAAAGACTGCAGCTTTAGCTGAGTTTAAAAATAAAGGAAGATGGCCACAAAGAAGTCAGATTTCCAAGTCAGGATGCTCAGAGGGCTCCAGGAGGGACACACAAAAGTAGGATGAGCTTAAAGTTGTATTTCTTAAACCCTGCATTTCAAGGGCAGCAGTAATCTTGTTGCCACCAGGCCGGCCTGTACGAATTCAATGTTTACAAAGGGAAGCTGGAATGCATGAACAGCTGCCCCAGCCCTAGGGCCCAACCACTGATCCCTCTGCCGGCACTAGCCAGGGGCCCTGGAGCAGGCCTCTGCTCTGCTCCGGGGAACTCTCATCTGCCCCCTCCCCTTCGAGTCCCACCTGACTGGCCCCCAGCACCCCAGGACTGCTGGGGGGTATGCAGATGGCCCTGCTCTGTCACCCGGTGACCTGAGGCCCATGATGGTGGCAGACTGGAGAGTGAATTCTACCCTGAGAACCCATGCTGACTGAGCCCATGAAGACTCATGTGTGGGCCTTGGCCAGGAGCGGTTCCCAGGGGGTCACCAGGCCAAGGGCACGCCCATCGCCTCTCTCACCCCCAGATGGACCCGTGTGCCCTCACGGCTGTGCATCACTCTCTCCTCAGCTCTGCTGCCCACAGAGGAACTGCCAAGAGGTGCGTTTCTAATTAGGAGGCTGTCTCACGATGACAGAGGAGCAGGCCTTTCTTTTGGGAAAATATTGCTTTAAGATTATTAAGATAATTGTGACATAATGCATGCTCAGCATGCAAGGTTTAGAAATTCAGACAGGCAACAAGCAAAGGACAAATGCCCGGAGCCCCTCTCCTGGCTGTCAGGAACTGCTGGGAGTGTCCTGTGTGAGCACACACCAGTGAATCCCATGCAGCTACAAACTCAAACACTCCCAGTAGCTGCTGAATTGGCCTCATACGTAACAGGACCACTGGGACCCAGGAGAGGGGCAGGGGGCACGGGGTCAGGGGTGAGGCACCTAGAGCAGTCTCTGGGTGCACGGACATCGGGGGACCCCGGCTGCCCTTGCACAGGGCCCCAGGCTCTGGCGACACACACTGTGCATGCAGGTGACAGAGAGCAGACTTCAGGGGACCAAACCAAACTGCAAGCAAACGCCTTCTGTGCGGCTGGGGGAGGGGGGATGGGAAGCAGGGGGAGTGGGGATGGGAAGGCAGGGAGGGTCTCTGATGTGGAGAGCAGCGGTCCCTTGGGAGGGGAATCCTGACCCTCGAGGGACAGACAGATCACCACGTGCAGGGAGTCCGGGCAAGGGACAGGGCTAGAGTCTGGCTGCAGGGCTGGGGGAAGCTGGCCCCTGAGGCACACAGCTTCAGGATCTTCTCTCCAGAGGCTGCAGCGAACTAGGGTACAGTGTCGGGGGTGCAGCTTTAAAGACAGGAGATGCAAAGTGCCCCCTTCCCCTCTCCAGGGAGGATTCTGGGGGTGTCCTGCTGCAGCAGTACTGGCTCCCCTTCGTCCCCTCTGGACCCACTCGCCTACCTGTTTTGAACCAGCCATCTGAGGTGAAGGCGGCTTTCGTTTCCTCCGGCTTGTCCCAGTATTCTCGGAATACGGAGGGGCCCCTGACCAGGAGTTCGCCCTCCTTCTCCTCGAACCCTGGGGTCACCTGTGGTGAGAGAGAAAGGTAGGCGTCAGAGTTCACCTCTCCAGGCTGGTCTCTACCACCCCGGCTTCTCCCGAGGCCCACACACTCTCCTGAGATTAGACGCTTTGATGGGAAGCACCAACCAGTTTTCATGCCCCCCTCAGAAACGCTGCCCAAGGCCTCTGTGCCCACGCGGTCCCAGAGCTCACAGCCCAGCATGATTGGCCTGTCTGTCCACTTCTGAGGGCCATGCTCCTGTGAAACTGTCTTCAGGGTGTCTCTTAGACCGACCTCAGACACGGGAGAAGTGGGCAGCTGCCCACATCCGCCACTGCTGCTGGGAAGAACTTGGGGTCGGCAGCTTTGCAGGGCGGGAAGGGGGCCCATGGGGGTTATGGGGGGAGGAGTTGGGTGCCTGGGAGAGCCAGGCGGTCATGAGAAGGGACCCTAGAGTCTCCCTGCTGTGGGCACGGTGAGGGTAGAAGGAAGCTGAGTGTTCTAAGACATGGAGTCGGGGTCTGTGATGCCAGAAAAGGACAGAGCAAAGATGGAGCCACGTTCAGTGGGGCCTCACTGGCTCTGTGCTCACGGCTCAGCTGACAGCAATGTAACTATGACCCACGGGACCAAGTGCCCCCGGAAAACCCCGCTCAGCTCATCAGCTCCCACCTGGGATGAACTTTTCAGGCGGGGAGAACATCCCCCTATTTTAAAGAAAAGAGACCCTTGGAAATGTGCTGTAAAATCATCTGAGTTGTCTGAGGCATGGATGGAAAGCTGAATGCCCCTGGGACAGACACAGCGGGTGGACAGCGAGGGGACCCTCCCCACCGCCTGGCTCCCACACAGGAGTGATGTCACCCAGGGGGACTGGGCTGCATGTTCCGGGTCAGCAGGGCTTCTGCCATCCAGTCTGCTCAGAGGAGGTGTTTGTTTTTTCAATTACACCACAGACTTTATTTGAATTTCACCATTTTTCCCACTGCCATCCTTCATCTGCTGCACTGCTAACGTCGGCCTGGCCACAGGGTGCCATGTCTGCAGCGCAGGTATGCACAATAAAGCAGAGGCCGTGAAAATGAAACTGACATGGAAACCGACCCCAGAGATGGCAGGTTGCAGACTTAGACCAACTAGATAACAGCAACAGAAAAATACCGACCTCTCCATTGGACGTGAACAAGATCTAGCGTCTCATAACACAATACTCAGAGTATCTAGGACACAATACAAAATTGGCACGTGAAATGCCAAGAAAGTGCCAACTCTTATGGGAAAAGGGCATCAGTATGGGACAGCACCAGATGGGACAGGTGCTGGGTGTGCCTAAGAAAGACGCTAAAGCACAGATTATCAACATGCTCCAAAAGGTAACGGCAAACACTGCAAATATGTGGGAACACAAAGTTTCGTCAGAGAAATAAAAGACACAGGGCAGAACCAAATGGAAGTTTTAGAACTAAAACTATAACAACAGAAACAAGGAAAACTTACTGAATGGGCTCCCTGGTGGCTCAGATGGCAAAGAAGCCGCCTGCAGTGTTGGAGACCTGGGTTAAATCCCTGGGTTGGGAAGATCCCTTGGAGAAGGAAATGGCAACCCACTCCTGTATTCTTGCCTGGGAAATCCCACAGACAGAGAAGCCTGGTGGGTTACAGTCATGGGGTCACAAAGAGTTCGACATGACTAAGTGACTAATGGCGGCTGAGAGGAGCTACCACATGCCCGAGATCAGGGGAGGTGGCTGAGAGGAGCAACCCCACATCCAAGGAGAGGCGGCTGCATGGGCACAGGAGGGCCAAGAGGAGCTATTCCACATCCAAGGTCAGGAGGAGCAGCTGTGAGGAGATATCCCTCATCCAAGGTAAGGAGCAGCGGCTGCACTTTGCTGGAGCAGCCATGAAGAGATACCCCACGTCCAAGGTAAGAGAAACCCAAATAAGACGGTAGGTGTTGTAAGAGGGCATCAGAGGGTAAACACACTGAAACCATAATCACAGAAAAAGAAAACTAGCCAATCTGATCACCCGGACCACAGCCTTGTCTAACTCAATGAAACTAAGCCATGCCGTGTGGGGCCACCCAAGACAGGAGGGTCATGGTGGAGAGGTCTGATAGAATGTGGCCCACTGGAGAAGGGAATGGCAAACCACTTCAGTATTCTTGCCTGGAGAACCCCATGAAAAGGCAAAATGATAGGATACTGAAAGGGTAACTCCCCAGGTCAGTAGGTGCCCAATATGTACCAAAGATCAGTGGAGAAATAACTCCAGAAAGAATGAAGGGATGGAGCCAAAGCAAAAACAACACTCAGTTGTGGATGTGACTGGTGATAGAAGCAAGGTTCAAAGCTGTAAAGAGCAACATGGCATAGGAACCTGGAATGTCAGCTCCATGAATCAAGGCAAATTGGAAGTGGTCAAACAGGAGATGGCAAGAGTGAACATCAACATTCTAGGAATCAGTGAACTAAAATGGACTGGAATGGGTGAATTTAACTCAGATGACCATTATATCTACTACTATGGGAAGGAATCCCTTAGAAGAAATGGAGTAGCCATCACGGTCAACAGAAGAGTCCGAAATGCAGTACTTGGATGCAATCTCAAAAATGACAGAATGATATCTGTTCATTTCCAAGGCAAACGATTCAATATCACAGTAATCCAAGCCTATGCCCCAACCAGTAACGCTGAAGAAGCTGAAGTTGAATGGTTCTGTGAAGACCTACAAGACCTTTTAGAACTAACACCCAAAAAAGATGTCCTTTTCATTATAGGGGACTGGAATGCAAAAGTAGGAAGTCAAGAAACACCTGGAGTAACAGGTAAATTTGGCTTTGGAGTACGGAATGAAGCAGGGCAAAGGCTAATAGAGTTTTGCCAAGAGAATGCACTGGTCATAACTAACATTCTCTTCCAACAACACAAGAGAAGACTCTACACATGAACATCACCAGATGGTCAACACTGAAATCAGATTGATTATATTCTTTGCAGCCAAAGATGGAGAAGCTCTATACAGTCAGCAAAAACAAGACCGGGAGCTGACTGTAGCTCAGATCACGAACTCCTTATTGCCAAATTCAGACTTAAATTGAAGAAAGTGGGAAAAACCATTAGACCGTTCAGGTATGACCTAAATCAAATCCCTTATGATTATACAGTGGAAGTGAAAAACAGATTTAAGGGCCTAGATCTGACAGAGTGCCTGAAGAACTATGGACGGAGGTTCGTGACATTGTACAGGATACAGGAATCAAGACCATCCCCATGGAAAAGAAATGCAGAAAAGCAAAATGGCTGTCTGAGGAAGCCTTACAAATAGCTGTGAAAAGAAGAGAAGCAAAAAGCAAAGGAGAAAAGGAAAGATATAAGCATCTGAATGCAGAGTTTCAAAGGATAGCAAGGAGAGATAAGAAAGCCTTCCTCAGTGATCAATGCAAAGAAATAGAGGAAAACAACAAAATGGGAAAGACCAGAGATCTCTTCAAGAAAATGAGAGATTCCAAGGGAACATTTCATNTGAGCAGCAGCCAGGACCCCAGGGGCTGGTAGGGAGCTCCTGGCGATGGAAACTGGGCTCTGTGCAGGCTGGGGAGGAAGGCCTCTCTCCCCTCATCCTCTGAGAAGTCCCGGACGCAGTCCCCTGCAGCCTGGGCCAGAATGTGTGTGGCAGGAGGGCTGGTCGGGGAAAGGGTTAAGTTTAATTCATCCTGATTTCTACTTAATATCCCACTCGCTTGCCCCGCAGGAGCAGCAGCTGTGAGCTGATTGCTGCGCACATTATGCAGCCTGTATCACTAATGGCCTGTGACAAAGGCACGCGGCTTCCAGGCCTCACCCCCGAGAGCCAATTAAACACACAGACTCCCTTCCTGTTTGCTGCGCATTACAATGAAATTAAACTGAATTTCAAAATCATTTTCTCCTAAAGACATCTCTTTACGATAATTAATGCATGCTATTCCTTTCAACTGAAATATTCATCACGACCAGGGACTGAGACGTGTTATGCTGACTGCCCCTCACTGCACGCTGCCGGCCCGGTGTGCACGAGCCCTGCTATTGGCAAAGTCCACAGGGCTTTGGTTCCTGTGCTTTTAAAGAAAAAGACTGCAGCTTTAGCTGAGTTTAAAAATAAAGGAAGATGGCCACAAAGAAGTCAGATTTCCAAGTCAGGATGCTCAGAGGGCTCCAGGAGGGACACACAAAAGTAGGATGAGCTTAAAGTTGTATTTCTTAAACCCTGCATTTCAAGGGCAGCAGTAATCTTGTTGCCACCAGGCCGGCCTGTACGAATTCAATGTTTACAAAGGGAAGCTGGAATGCATGAACAGCTGCCCCAGCCCTAGGGCCCAACCACTGATCCCTCTGCCGGCACTAGCCAGGGGCCCTGGAGCAGGCCTCTGCTCTGCTCCGGGGAACTCTCATCTGCCCCCTCCCCTTCGAGTCCCACCTGACTGGCCCCCAGCACCCCAGGACTGCTGGGGGGTATGCAGATGGCCCTGCTCTGTCACCCGGTGACCTGAGGCCCATGATGGTGGCAGACTGGAGAGTGAATTCTACCCTGAGAACCCATGCTGACTGAGCCCATGAAGACTCATGTGTGGGCCTTGGCCAGGAGCGGTTCCCAGGGGGTCACCAGGCCAAGGGCACGCCCATCGCCTCTCTCACCCCCAGATGGACCCGTGTGCCCTCACGGCTGTGCATCACTCTCTCCTCAGCTCTGCTGCCCACAGAGGAACTGCCAAGAGGTGCGTTTCTAATTAGGAGGCTGTCTCACGATGACAGAGGAGCAGGCCTTTCTTTTGGGAAAATATTGCTTTAAGATTATTAAGATAATTGTGACATAATGCATGCTCAGCATGCAAGGTTTAGAAATTCAGACAGGCAACAAGCAAAGGACAAATGCCCGGAGCCCCTCTCCTGGCTGTCAGGAACTGCTGGGAGTGTCCTGTGTGAGCACACACCAGTGAATCCCATGCAGCTACAAACTCAAACACTCCCAGTAGCTGCTGAATTGGCCTCATACGTAACAGGACCACTGGGACCCAGGAGAGGGGCAGGGGGCACGGGGTCAGGGGTGAGGCACCTAGAGCAGTCTCTGGGTGCACGGACATCGGGGGACCCCGGCTGCCCTTGCACAGGGCCCCAGGCTCTGGCGACACACACTGTGCATGCAGGTGACAGAGAGCAGACTTCAGGGGACCAAACCAAACTGCAAGCAAACGCCTTCTGTGCGGCTGGGGGAGGGGGGATGGGAAGCAGGGGGAGTGGGGATGGGAAGGCAGGGAGGGTCTCTGATGTGGAGAGCAGCGGTCCCTTGGGAGGGGAATCCTGACCCTCGAGGGACAGACAGATCACCACGTGCAGGGAGTCCGGGCAAGGGACAGGGCTAGAGTCTGGCTGCAGGGCTGGGGGAAGCTGGCCCCTGAGGCACACAGCTTCAGGATCTTCTCTCCAGAGGCTGCAGCGAACTAGGGTACAGTGTCGGGGGTGCAGCTTTAAAGACAGGAGATGCAAAGTGCCCCCTTCCCCTCTCCAGGGAGGATTCTGGGGGTGTCCTGCTGCAGCAGTACTGGCTCCCCTTCGTCCCCTCTGGACCCACTCGCCTACCTGTTTTGAACCAGCCATCTGAGGTGAAGGCGGCTTTCGTTTCCTCTGGCTTGTCCCAGTATTCTCGGAATACGGAGGGGCCCCTGACCAGGAGTTCGCCCTCCTTCTCCTCGAACCCTGGGGTCACCTGTGGTGAGAGAGAAAGGTAGGCGTCAGAGTTCACCTCTCCAGGCTGGTCTCTACCACCCCGGCTTCTCCCGAGGCCCACACACTCTCCTGAGATTAGACGCTTTGATGGGAAGCACCAACCAGTTTTCATGCCCCCCTCAGAAACGCTGCCCAAGGCCTCTGTGCCCACGCCGTCCCAGAGCTCACAGCCCAGCATGATTGGCCTGTCTGTCCACTTCTGAGGGCCATGCTCCTGTGAAACTGTCTTCAGGGTGTCTCTTAGACCGACCTCAGACACGGGAGAAGTGGGCAGCTGCCCACATCCGCCACCGCTGCTGGGAAGAACTTGGGGTCGGCAGCTTTGCAGGGCGGGAAGGGGGCCCATGGGGGTTATGGGGGGAGGAGTTGGGTGCCTGGGAGAGCCAGGCGGTCATGAGAAGGGACCCTAGAGTCTCCCTGCTGTGGGCACGGTGAGGGTAGAAGGAAGCTGAGTGTTCTAAGACATGGAGTCGGGGTCTGTGATGCCAGAAAAGGACAGAGCAAAGATGGAGCCACGTTCAGTGGGGCCTCACTGGCTCTGTGCTCACGGCTCAGCTGACAGCAATGTAACTATGACCCACGGGACCAAGTGCCCCCGGAAAACCCCGCTCAGCTCATCAGCTCCCACCTGGGATGAACTTTTCAGGCGGGGAGAACATCCCCCTATTTTAAAGAAAAGAGACCCTTGGAAATGTGCTGTAAAATCATCTGAGTTGTCTGAGGCATGGATGGAAAGCTGAATGCCCCTGGGACAGACACAGCGGGTGGACAGCGAGGGGACCCTCCCCACCGCCTGGCTCCCACACAGGAGTGATGTCACCCAGGGGGACTGGGCTGCATGTTCCGGGTCAGCAGGGCTTCTGCCATCCAGTCTGCTCAGAGGAGGTGTTTGTTTTTTCAATTACACCACAGACTTTATTTGAATTTCACCATTTTTCCCACTGCCATCCTTCATCTGCTGCACTGCTAACGTCGGCCTGGCCACAGGGTGCCATGTCTGCAGCGCAGGTATGCACAATAAAGCAGAGGCCGTGAAAATGAAACTGACATGGAAACTGACCCCAGAGATGGCAGGTTGCAGACTTAGACCAACTAGATAACAGCAACAGAAAAATACCGACCTCTCCATTGGACGTGAACAAGATCTAGCGTCTCATAACACAATACTCAGAGTATCTAGGACACAATACAAAATTGGCACGTGAAATGCCAAGAAAGTGCCAACTCTTATGGGAAAAGGGCATCAGTATGGGACAGCACCAGATGGGACAGGTGCTGGGTGTGCCTAAGAAAGACGCTAAAGCACAGATTATCAACATGCTCCAAAAGGTAACGGCAAACACTGCAAATATGTGGGAACACAAAGTTTCGTCAGAGAAATAAAAGACACAGGGCAGAACCAAATGGAAGTTTTAGAACTAAAACTATAACAACAGAAACAAGGAAAACTTACTGAATGGGCTCCCTGGTGGCTCAGATGGCAAAGAAGCCGCCTGCAGTGTTGGAGACCTGGGTTAAATCCCTGGGTTGGGAAGATCCCTTGGAGAAGGAAATGGCAACCCACTCCTGTATTCTTGCCTGGGAAATCCCACAGACAGAGAAGCCTGGTGGGTTACAGTCATGGGGTCACAAAGAGTTCGACATGACTAAGTGACTAATGGCGGCTGAGAGGAGCTACCACATGCCCGAGATCAGGGGAGGTGGCTGAGAGGAGCAACCCCACATCCAAGGAGAGGCGGCTGCATGGGCACAGGAGGGCCAAGAGGAGCTATTCCACATCCAAGGTCAGGAGGAGCAGCTGTGAGGAGATATCCCTCATCCAAGGTAAGGAGCAGCGGCTGCACTTTGCTGGAGCAGCCATGAAGAGATACCCCACGTCCAAGGTAAGAGAAACCCAAATAAGACGGTAGGTGTTGTAAGAGGGCATCAGAGGGTAAACACACTGAAACCATAATCACAGAAAAAGAAAACTAGCCAATCTGATCACCCGGACCACAGCCTTGTCTAACTCAATGAAACTAAGCCATGCCGTGTGGGGCCACCCAAGACAGGAGGGTCATGGTGGAGAGGTCTGATAGAATGTGGCCCACTGGAGAAGGGAATGGCAAACCACTTCAGTATTCTTGCCTGGAGAACCCCATGAAAAGGCAAAATGATAGGATACTGAAAGGGTAACTCCCCAGGTCAGTNAGGTCTGATAGAATGTGGCCCACTGGAGAAGGGAATGGCAAACCACTTCAGTATTCTTGCCTGGAGAACCCCATGAAAAGGCAAAATGATAGGATACTGAAAGGGTAACTCCCCAGGTCAGTAGGTGCCCAATATGTACCAAAGATCAGTGGAGAAATAACTCCAGAAAGAATGAAGGGATGGAGCCAAAGCAAAAACAACACTCAGTTGTGGATGTGACTNTAAAGAAAGCTGAGTGCAGAAGAATTGATGCTTTTGAACTGTGGTGTTGGAGAAGACTCTTGAGAGTCCCTTGGACTGCAAGGAGATCCAACCAGTCCACCCTAAAGGAGATCAGTCCTGAATATTCATTGGAAGGACTGATGCTGAAGCTAAAACTCCAATACTTTGGCCACCTGTAGCGAAGAACTGACTCAGTTGAAAAAAATCCTGATGCTGGGAAAGATTGAAGGTGGGAGGAGGAGAGGACGGAGGATGAGATGGTTGGATGGCATCACCAACTCAACGGACATGAATTTGAGTGAACTCCAGGAATCGGTGATGGACAGGGAGGCCTGGCGTGCTGCAGTCCATGGGGTTAAAAAGAGTCAGACACAATTGAGTGACTGAACTGAAAGTTAAAAAATGAATTTACCAAGATACAAAGTGAATAGCTTGAATCAATCCTATTTCTGTATACTAGGGACAAATAATTAGAAACAAAAACCAAAAAAATTCTGCACTTACAATCATTAAAAAAGAGAAAAAGGAGTAAGAGATGGAGAAAGGAGGAAATATTCAGGTATGAATCTAACAGAACATGTACAGCAGCAGCATGCTGAAGATCTCACTCACACAACCCCTGCCANGCACTTACAATCATTAAAAAAGAGAAAAAGGAGTAAGAGATGGAGAAAGGAGGAAATATTCAGGTATGAATCTAACAGAACATGTACAGCAGCAGCATGCTGAAGATCTCACTCACACAACCCCTGCCAAAGCAGAACTCAGTAAATGGGGAGGTGTACCACGTTTACAGATTGAAAGAATCCTCAGAGTAGAGATGTCAGCTCTCCCCAAACTGATATATAGCTGAATGCAATTTTCATCATGCTCCCAAAAGAATTTTTTGTAGATATAGGCAAACTATTTCTAAAATGGTACAGGAAAGCAAAATAACTAGAACAGCCAAAAAATCTTTGAATAAGAATAAAGTTGCTAGATTAACACTACAATTTTGAGATTTACTATAAAGTCACAGTGGTCAAGACTGTGGTACTGCAGAAGAACAGATACACATATCAGTGGAAGAAAATATATCTGGGGTCTCAGCAGTAAAGAATTCATCTGCAATGCAGGAGTCATGGGTTCGGTTCCTGGGTGTGGAAGATCCACTGGAGAAGGAAACTAGCCCACTCTAGTATTCTTGCCTGGGAAATCCCAGAGGAGATGGACAGAGGAGCCTGGCAGGCTACCCTTGGGGTGCAAAAGAGTCAGACAGGACTGAGCAACTAAACAACAACACATATATTCAAATAGGTAGTTCAGTTCAGTTCAGTCACTCAGCCGTGTCCGACTCTTTGCGACCCCATGAATCGCAGCATGCCAGGCCTCCCTGTCCATTACCAACTCCTGGAGTTCACTCAAACTCATGTCCATCGAGTCAGTGATGCCATCCAGCCATCTCATCCTCTGTTGTCCCCTTCTCCTCGTGCCCCCAATCCCTCCCAGCATCAGAGTCTTTTCCAATGAGTCAACTCTTCGCATGAGGTGGCCAAAGTACTGGAGTTTCAGCTTCAGCATCATTCCCTCCAAAGAAATCCCAGGGCTGATCTCCTTCAGAATGGACTGGTTGGATCTCCTTGCAGTCCAAGGACTCTCAAGAGTCTTCTCCAACACCACAGTTCAAAAGCATCAATTCTTCGGCACTCAGCTTTCTTCACAGTCCAACTCTCACGTCCACACATGACCACTGGAAAAACCATAGCCTTGACTAGATGGACCTCTACTGGGAAAGTAATATCTCTGCTTTTAAATATTTTGTCTAGGTTGGTCATAACTTTTCTTCCAAGGAGTAAGCGTCTTTTAATTTCATGGCTACGGTCCCCATCTGCAGTGATTTTGGAGCCCCCCAAAATAAACACTGCTTCTAGTGTTTCCCCATCTATTTCCCATGAAGTGATGGGACCAGATGCCATGATCTTTGTTTTCTGAATGTTGAGCTTTAAGCCAACTTTTTCACTCTCTTCTTTCACTTTCATCAAGAGGCTTTTTAGTTCCTCTTCACTTTCTGCCATAAGGGTGGTGTCATCTGCATATCTGAGGTTATTGAGGTTTCTCCCAGCAATCTTCATTCCAGCTTGTACTTCTTCCAGCCCAGCGTTTCTCAGGATGTACTCTGCATATAATTTAATTAAGCAAGGTGACAATATATAGCCTTGATGCACTCCTTTTCCTGTTTGGAACCAGTCTGTTGTCCCATGTCCAGTTCTAACTGTTGCTTCCTGACCTGCATATAGGTTTCTCAAGAGGGAGGCAGGTGGTCTGGTATTTCCATCTCTTACAGAATTTTCCAGTTTATTGTGATCCACAGGTGTATACTTTACAAACAAGAAAGAGAAGTCTTCTCAGCAAATAGCGTATGAACAACTGGATCTCCATATGGAAAAAACAAGACCCCTGATGAACCTTCAGGGGAGGAAGTCGCCACGTGGTGTCACTGCATGGAGGTGGGGTGGCAGGGTGTGCAGGCAGTGAGCCAAGGACCGGCAAGAGTGGACGCCCGCCTGGGCCCACCGTCAGGAGGGTGAGCCCGTGTGCATAGGGAAGGACAGGCGCACTGGGCACAGGCCAGTGGGCTTTCCTGACTCAGGTATTTTTGTAACTTTCCTGTAAGTTTGAAGCGATTTTCAATTAGATGTTAACAAAACCCCTGAACCACATCACCAGTAGGTCCCCTGACTTCTGAACATTACAGTCCCTCCTGTCTGGACTGTGTGGAGTGTGGGCAGCCATCAGATGAGAGCTGGAGGGGTTTGCTGCGAGTCCCGGGTCAGGGATAAACCAGAACTTTTCAGCAACGTGTTCAGACCAGATGCGCACCTGGGAACCCGCGTCCTCCTCTACTGCCATCAGCAGTGCACAGTACCTGTGTCCAGCTCCCCGCAGCAAGGCCTGAGCCCGGGTGCCATGCCTCTGGGCCTCACCCTGGCCATTTTGTCCCGCTAAGCGCCGGAAGCCAGGTGGAGGCTCCATTCAGGTTTTCTCCATGCCTCTGCATGGAGACTCGCTTTATTTGCTCTACAGGGTCCCTACAGGGGCAGGGTGGTCAGAAGTACCCCGAGTCCCACCCAGCCTCGGAGTGGGAGCGCTGCCACCCCTCTCGTGAGCACAAGCATGGCGGGGGGCACGTGGTAGAAGGGGCAAAAGACCTGCTGGTGAGCGATCCAGACAGCTCCATTCCCACGGGCCCTTTGACTGAACTGGAAACGCTCCAGAGCACGACACATAGAGCTCCAAGTCCCAAGCTTCCTCACCTCTGCTGTCCCCAGGGCCCTGGAACCCCCACCCCTGTGGACCACTCACTTCCTTCTCTGACTGTCAAGGTGCTCAGGGCCCTGGCTGCCACTTCGGAGCCTCCTACTCTGAGCATGTTTCAGTGAGGAGGGCCCTACAGGCTGGAGCAGGAGCTAGCATAGGGGGCGGGCTGCTTGCCCCACAGGCACAAAGTCATTAGGCTTGGCTGTGACTGACAAGGGACCTGCTCCCCACCCCGCCTTCTCTTCAGCAGGTCTCGAGATATCTCACAGAAAGGTGCTCAGGCACCTGGAGGAGGGTGGTGCAAGGGCCCCCATGCTGTCTGTGCTGCTGGTGCCTATAGGCCCAACTACCCAGACAGTTCCTCTGCTGGGGAGACCTCCTCCAGTGTGGGGTCCCTGGAAAAACACCAAAAATGGCGGTGGGCTGAGCATCCAAGGTGGGGTGCAGGGAGAAGGGTGTGGGGGGAAGCTGTCCCGATACTGCAGGGAGGGCTGGACGTTGGGGTAGGTGACTTGGGTGTGGGCAGGAGTCCATGAGGAGGCAGAGGGGACCTCAGGGAACAGGCCAAGAGCTAGAAAAGGATCCTGGAATATGAGTGTGGCTGTTGGCCCTGGACCAGCTGGGCTGATGCTAGAGCCCAGGCAGAGCGTGGTCAGGGAGTCATGACCAGAGCTGGGGACCTCTAGGCCGCCCTGAAAGCTGCCCACACACTGTGGACGTGAACAAGGCTGGTCTAGAGGCCCATCATGCCTGGGAGGAGAGGCCGAGACGGCACGAGTCCAGCAAAAGCAACCCAGGTGAGAGATTCTTGAGTTAAAGGAACACATACTTCTTGATTGTGGAGTTCTATACCAAGGTCATCTCCAGAACAACCGAGTCCCATAGCAACCATTGCCATGAGCCCCCAGGATCTAAACCAGCAGCTCCCTGACCTCATATTAGCTAAAAATACCTACCTTAGAGCACCCTAACCAATCACCTAATGCCACTCTTCCAGCAGGACCTTTTTCTTGAGGCTGCAAAAACTGGCTACTAGCCCACGAAAGGTCTAAGATCACCGTCTCCCATCCTAATAAACTCCATTTTCCTCTCATTCTGCCTCTTGTCTGAAAATTCTTTTCCAACTCATGCCCAGACCATGGCACTGATGTCATGTTTCATAAAATCACAGTAAAAACTACCCAAGTTCCCCCCACGTGCTCGATCTTAGACATTCAATAACCATCTCCTGGATGCTGCCATCTCCCATGACGAGATTGAGGTCCACAAGGGCAGGGATGCCTGGGGCCCTCCAGGCACAGGTGAGGGGTGGGGTGGGGGGCACAAGGAGTGACGCTAGAGTACAGGCAGGAAGAAAAAAAACGCTAAAATGAGGAACCCCTGCTACTTTCAGCTTTAACAGAAGTCCACAGTATAAAGAGCTGCTGTAGATAAAACAATCTCTTAAAAATTCCACTTCCCACCAATCCCAACCTTTTCCGTGACCCTGATCACTGGTGAGCAGCAGGCCTGTGGCTGTGAAAGTCCTCACTGAAACGAGACCACAGTCCTTGCTTCCCTTCACCTCCGGATCTTAGAACAACACAGACAGCAGACAGTGGCTTCCCAAGCAGGAATCTCCATTTCAAATGAATTTTTTCCAAAGGGGTGACTGTTACGCTGGGGGGCCAGTCTCACCATCAGCTCGGGCTGTCCTAGCTGAGGTCCTCCTAACCCCCTTCAACATGGCTCAGAGCAAGGAGCTGGGGAGAAACCTGGCCTCACTCTGCTCTGCACTGTCCGCATGGCGGGCATTGCCCTGAACACCAGCAGTGCCCGGAGTCAAGGCCCACCAGCACTGCTGTGGTCCAGGGGCTGCCCGCACAGCAGGGACTTTGCCTCTGCCACTGGCCTGCTGGGTGGTAATGGCCGTGCAATGCCCACGTGCCACCAGTGTGAACAGACTCACCTTGGTGTCCTTCTCATTTCCCTCTGCATGGATAATGTAGGGAGAGCCGTCCTTCTGTGGGTTTTCCGACACAATGCGCACCTCGATGCCAGGCAGCGGGATCCCCACAGAGCCTACAAGGGGCGGGGAGGCATGAGTAACAGAGGTGGTCAGTAGGATTCTGGAGAGTACCTGCATGCAGAGGTGCTGGGAGCTACCTGACGTCATGTGGGCACACCGGGGTGGGGTAGGAGGAGACCCACGGACCGTCTCATGCACAGACAGGGGAATACCACCTAGGGTCAGGTGCACACTGAGGGGCAAAGCACCAGCAGCCAAGAGCAGAGCCTTAGGTGGGACCACAGAGCAGCAGCTGGGGCTCCAAAAGCCCTAGAAGGTCTTCAGGTCACCTTGGTGGTCGCCCAGCACCTAGAGCCGGATGCAGGGCACGTCTGCCTCATTAGCACCTGTCTGGGTAGTCAGGGCCTAGGTGACTGTAATTTGTCTCTGGTGAGGGGCAAGAGTGGAATGGGTGTGGGGCAGGGGCAGTGGGCATCCTCACAGCAGGAGTGATGCAGCTAGCATTCTGGCTCACTTATTAGATCCCTGTAGTTTGCTCAGTGCATTCGTCCGCATAGTTACAATCAACTTTTGAACCTGCAAAAGTGAGGGCAGGTGGCGGCCGCGACAACACTGTAATGAATAGCTGAGGCGAGACAGAGCCTCCAGGGCCAGAGGCCTGGTGTCTGAACCTTCACTTCAAGGTTTCAGGTCCTTCACTTTAACATTTGTCACAGGATAAAAACCCACTTCATGGCAAAGAGATGGGGAATCAGTGGAAACAGTGTCAGATTATTTTTCTGGGCTCCAAAATCACTGCAGATGGTAACTGCAGTCATGAAATTAAAAGATGCTTACTCTTTGGAAGGAAAGTTATGACCAACCTAGATAGCATACTGAAAAGANAGTCCACAGTATAAAGAGCTGCTGTAGATAAAACAATCTCTTAAAAATTCCACTTCCCACCAATCCCAACCTTTTCCGTGACCCTGATCACTGGTGAGCAGCAGGCCTGTGGCTGTGAAAGTCCTCACTGAAACGAGACCACAGTCCTTGCTTCCCTTCACCTCCGGATCTTAGAACAACACAGACAGCAGACAGTGGCTTCCCAAGCAGGAATCTCCATTTCAAATGAATTTTTTCCAAAGGGGTGACTGTTACGCTGGGGGGCCAGTCTCACCATCAGCTCGGGCTGTCCTAGCTGAGGTCCTCCTAACCCCCTTCAACATGGCTCAGAGCAAGGAGCTGGGGAGAAACCTGGCCTCACTCTGCTCTGCACTGTCCGCATGGCGGGCATTGCCCTGAACACCAGCAGTGCCCGGAGTCAAGGCCCACCAGCACTGCTGTGGTCCAGGGGCTGCCCGCACAGCAGGGACTTTGCCTCTGCCACTGGCCTGCTGGGTGGTAATGGCCGTGCAATGCCCACGTGCCACCAGTGTGAACAGACTCACCTTGGTGTCCTTCTCATTTCCCTCTGCATGGATAATGTAGGGAGAGCCGTCCTTCTGTGGGTTTTCCGACACAATGCGCACCTCGATGCCAGGCAGCGGGATCCCCACAGAGCCTACAAGGGGCGGGGAGGCATGAGTAACAGAGGTGGTCAGTAGGATTCTGGAGAGTACCTGCATGCAGAGGTGCTGGGAGCTACCTGACGTCATGTGGGCACACCGGGGTGGGGTAGGGGGAGACCCACGGACCGTCTCATGCACAGACAGGGGAATACCACCTAGGGTCAGGTGCACACTGAGGGGCAAAGCACCAGCAGCCAAGAGCAGAGCCTTAGGTGGGACCACAGAGCAGCAGCTGGGGCTCCAAAAGCCCTAGAAGGTCTTCAGGTCACCTTGGTGGTCGCCCAGCACCTAGAGCCGGATGCAGGGCACGTCTGCCTCATTAGCACCTGTCTGGGTAGTCAGGGCCTAGGTGACTGTAATTTGTCTCTGGTGAGGGGCAAGAGTGGAATGGGTGTGGGGCAGGGGCAGTGGGCATCCTCACAGCAGGAGTGATGCAGCTAGCATTCTGGCTCACTTATTAGATCCCTGTAGTTTGCTCAGTGCATTCGTCCGCATAGTTACAATCAACTTTTGAACCTGCAAAAGTGAGGGCAGGTGGCGGCCGCGACAACACTGTAATGAATAGCTGAGGCGAGACAGAGCCTCCAGGGCCAGAGGCCTGGTGTCTGAACCTTCACTTCAAGGTTTCAGGTCCTTCACTTTAACATTTGTCACAGGATAAAAACCCACTTCATGGCAAAGAGATGGGGAATCAGTGGAAACAGTGTCAGATTATTTTTCTGGGCTCCAAAATCACTGCAGATGGTAACTGCAGTCATGAAATTAAAAGATGCTTACTCTTTGGAAGGAAAGTTATGACCAACCTAGATAGCATACTGAAAAGAAGACATTACTTTGTCAACAAAGGTCTGTCTAGTCAAGGCTATGGTTTTTCCAGTGGTCATGTATGGATGTAAGAGTTGGACTGTGAAGAAAGCTGAGTGCCGAAGAATTGATGCTTTTGAACTGTGGTGTTGGAGAAGACTCTTGAGAGTCCCTTAGACTGCAAGGAGATCCAACCAGTCCATCGTAAAGGAGATCAGTCCTAGGTGTTCATTGGAAGGATTGATGTTGAAGATAAAACGCCAATACTTTGGCCACCTGATATGAAGAGCTGACTCATTTGAAAAGACCCTGATCCTGGGAAAGATTGAAGGTGGGAGGAGAAGGGGATGATGGAGGATGAGATGGCTGGATGGCATTACTGACTCAATGGACGTGGGTTTGGGAGGACTCCAGGAGTTGGTGATGGACAGGGAGGCCTGGCATGCTGCAGTCCATGGAATCGCAAATAGTCGGACATGATTGAGCGATTGAACTGAACTGAAAATCACCCAGGAAACCCAGTTGGCAAACTCAAACTGACCAGTATTCTGGGATCCACACTCTAGGGAGAGTCTGTGACCAGGTCTCAGTTTGCTAGATGGTGACGTCTTGTTCATTTCAGCCTGTCTTTTAAGGTTCTAGGGGCCTCCTCCTCTTTTGCTCCCAAAGGTTTTTAAAACTGAAGCAAAATCTATATATGACGCAGTTATTTAGTATAAGGCATAGAACTAGTGGCATTTAGCACATTCACAATGTTGTGCAAGCAGCACCTCTATCTAGTTCCAGAACTTTCTATCAGCCCAGAAAGAAACCTGTCCCACACGATGTTGATGTAACCCCTCCCACATGGTGTGAACATGACCGGCCTGCCCACAGTGTGTGACGCAGCCCCATCCATGCTAAGTTGCTTCAGTTGTGTCCGACTCTGCACAACCCCATAGACGGCAGCCCACCAGGCTCCCCGCCCCTGGGATTCTCCAGGCAAGAACACTGGAGTAGGTTGCCATTTCCTTCTCCAATGCATGAAAGTGAAAAGTGAAAGTGAAGTCACTCAGTTGTGTCCAACTCTTCGCGACCCCATGGACTGCAGCCTACCAGGCTCCTCCGTCCATGGGATTTTCCAAGCAAGAGTACTGGAGTGGGTTGCCATCACCTTCTCTGAGCCCCTTCCATACTGTGTGACAAAGCCCTCCCACGCTGCATGGACGTGGTCCCACCCACAGTGTGTGACGCAACCCCTCTCATACTATGGGACGTGACTCCTCCCACACTGTTTGGACACGGCCCCTCCCACAACACGGAACATGACCTCTCCTGGGTGACACAGCCCTGCCCACAGAGGGGCGTGACCCCTCCCATAGAGCAGGGATGCGGCCCCTCCCACAACATGGAGGCGTAGTCCCGCTCTTTGCCGTGCGACGAAGCCCCTCCCACACTGCATGGACTTTTCCTGTCCACCAAGGAGCATGCTGGCTGTGGTCAGGGTCACTCCATCCTTATGCTTCCCTTTAAAATGGGTGTCAGCTGTGTCCGGGTGTCTTATGGCCCCTCCTGTTTTCTGGGGCGGGAGGCTGTGCTGCACTGGGTCCTGGGGTGCCTGTTTGGCCGGGCCCAGTAAGTGCTGACAGCCTCCCGTCAGTGCGTGGCCAGGTCACCCCCGGGGCCTCACCCTAGGAGGGCGCTGGCACAGGTTCCTCTGTCCCCGGCCTCTGCCTCTACCCCAAGTGTGCTCCACACCTTCCCACAGACACCTGAGTGGCCCTGTGCTGCTGAATCCCATCCTGGCCCTGGTCCCAGCTCCCAGCCTGAGCTTGCTCTTGGTCTTGACCAGGAGATTCTCTGCCCACCTCTTGGCCCCTCTCTTACCCCAGACCTGGCTGTCTTTGGTGGCAACAGAGCATGAACACCTGCTCAAGCCTCAGGGCCCTCATCTGTCAGGGGTAATATCAACTCTGCTTCGGGACTGTTCTGTGCACAGTTCACACCCACCTCGTGACCTAGCAGTTGCATTCTGAGGCATCTGCCCACGAGATGTAAGGACATGTTCACACAGCAGCCTGCACACAAACCTTCACAACAGCCTGACTAGTAACTGTCCAAGACTGGACACAATCCAGTATCCATCGGTGGTGGACAGGTTAGCAAAAAGCAGCCCATGAACACCATAGATGATGCTTGGCACAGGATGTGTCTCAGACTCGTCCTGCCACGTGAGAGAAGACAGACCCCAAAGGCAGGTCCAGAGGCTGAGTCTGTGTGGCGGTCCAGGAGATGCCCAGCTACAGGGAGTGCAACCAGGGACCTGCTCGCTGGCCAGGGAGGAGGTGCTGACCACAAAATGGGGAGGCTCTTGAGGTGACTCAGAGTCGTCTACCTGACAGTGATGGCGGACATACTGAGAACTCACAGACCAGCCCCTAAGAAGGGTGCCTTTTACTGTCCATGCAAGACAACTGAATGGACAGACAGAAGTACAGGCACAGAATCACCTTAGATTTATTTCTGAGACTCCTCCTGTGTTTTGGACAAACTGGAGGAGACAGGCCACGAGGGCTGGAAAAGAGCCCAGAACAGAACAGACTCACATCTCAGGCTTCGGACTCTGCCCTCAGGTTCCCTCTCAGGGATCTGAGACCTGAAGGCTGTTTGTGTGGAATGCCCTAGAGAAGGAGGGACAGGAAGACCAAAGGGCAGGAGGCCTCCCAGAGCAGCAGGCCATCCAGAGGCACGTAGGTCACCAAGCACAGGTGGGGGCCCTTCCTCCCTTGCCCCCCACACCCGCCATCTCCTCTGTTGCCACTGCCCTTGTGTCACTCAGGGCACCTGGATGGGAGGCTCTGGGCCACAGGTGACCTGGTCTGGAGGGAGCAGCACCCAGCCTGGGGGTGCTCTACCAAGCACATGGCATCCGGGTCACATGGAATCCAGGGTCACCTGGGAAGGCTCCCCTAACCCAGCAGAGCAGCATCGCCTGTAGATTGGTCCACCCGAGGACCCAGAGCAGAGGGAGGACACAGCTGGCAGGCGCTACTCATACCTGGCAGGCGAGCTGCGGTCAGGGGGTTGGACAGGGCCATGCCAATCTCCGTCATCCCGTACCTCTCCAGCAGAGTGTGGCCGGTGATGCCCTTCCATTTCTCCAGCACTGGCAGAGGCAGCGCAGCAGAGCCCGAGACCATCAACCTGCCCAGCACAACCACAGGCACCTCAGTCTTTCAGGAGCACATGGCTGCTTCAGCACAGTGCACGCCATCCTTGTCCTGAGGGGCCCAGAGCAGTGCTTTGTAGGAGGGTGGCACCCTCACAGAGGGCACCAGTTCCACCAAGCATCTTACAGAAGAGGAGCAGAGAGTGGTGAAACGGGAGCAGAAGGCCCAGATCAGATATTCATCTCGGGCAGTCAAGAACTCTCTCCAGGAAACCCTTCCTGAGCTCCTAAGAACCAGGAATCAGATACACAGAGGGTGCGAAGTTCATGGCTGTCCAGGCTCTCGGTGCACGTGTCATCAGACCTGTAAAGACCTGCCAAACTAGTCACTTCCGAACCTGCACTCTCAGGTGAACTGGGCAACTACAAACGGAGAGGAGCCGTGGTCTGCAGACTCGTGGGAACATGGAGACCAAACGCGCTACAGATGGGGCCACAGAGCTAGCATGTCTGTTAGGAAGGGTATCTGCGTGGGGGTTGGGGGGCTGCCGAGAGCCTGCAGATGTGGGCTCAGATAGGACATTCTCACCCTCATCCTTCAGGCTCCACTGGAAGACGGGTGGGCAGACAGAGATAGACGGAGAGAGGGACCCAGAGACAGAGCAAAGACACGGATGCAGAACCCAGGCAGCTGCGCTGGGAATACAGGTGTGTTAAGAGAGACGTAGAGACACATTTTAAAGTACAAAGAACACAGTGCTTCCTAAAACTTAGTAGAACTGACTCACTAAAAATGAGTTACATCTGCTGATCTTTAGGACTTTCCAGATGGGAAGGTGGACTATACTCACTGACCTGATTTTTTCTTCACAAACTGCACGCACGAAATCCTGGACATGAGGCTGGGTAAAATGCTTGTCATAATAATCCATCAACTTGCTATAGATGGTAGGCACTGCCATAAATACATTAATCCGGGGAGCTTCAGAACTTAAGAACTTCTCCCAAACCTAAAAAGAGAAAAGGATGCAAACAGCAAAAAGACTAGAAGACACATTTGCACAGACAGGTGTGTAAGCCTTCAGTTCCAGGAATAGTGCTCTCAACAGAAGACCCCCTTTTCTCAAGTGTCAGAGTGTCTCACTTTCACAGGGTGACAGAAGCTCCTGGCTCTCATGGAGTCATTGTGCAGGGGACCCTGGCGTCTGGTCTGAGGTGGAAGAGGATGGAGGGGGGCAGGGGATGGGTCCTGGCTCAGGGACTGGCCTCACATCCACCATCAGGCGAGAGGTGGCACCTCAGACTTTTCCAGCCATGCAGAAGAGCTTGGACGTAGCCGGGCAAGGGGCCATGCAGGCTGGAGCGCAGCACAGACCACGCACGATGGGGGCAGAGGGTGGTGCTGTTGTATCCAAAGAAGTCACGTCAATTTTGTATTTTACTCTCTTTAACAGATGTTTCTTGTTTTAATATAGAGATGCTTCAAGTTTTTCAGCTCACACTGACAAAGTGCTTGTGTGTGCTCACCCTCATTTCCATGGAGCCACTGCACCAGCACCTGGTCAGGGTGGGACAGGGGTTCAGCACACTCCACACAGATAACCTCTCCCACAGGCAGCCCCCGCCCCGGCTCCTAATCAGACACTAGTAACTAGTTCCTCACCTGAGCTACTCCACAGGAAAGGCGTGCCTGTGTAGGGAGAAAACTGTATCGTTCTTTTACAGACAACCCCACCCCATTATAAAGCCTGTATGAAAAGAAGAAAAGTCAATAGGAGCAGACCCTCAGAATACACATGTTGAAAACTATGGAAAGGAGTATAAATTATTAGATAGGTTAAGAAATTTGGAGAAGATGAATGAATTGGGGGATGATCAAGGATTTCATCAGAGAAGTAGGAATACAAGAGAACCATTATAAGCTGGAAAGTACATTATGCGAAACTAGGAATTCACTGCAAACACTAACAGACTAGACACAGCAGAGAAAAGACAGAAGTTAGGCACAAGTCAATGGAAACGAAACAGAAATACATACAGGAGAGAAGAGGAAAAAGAAGAGTGTCACCACATGTAGGACGAGATGACACAGCATGACACGTCAGGAGAGACAGCATGCTCGGTCAGTAGAGATGCATCCACGTCCATGGATGGGAAGACCCAGTGTTGCTAAGACAGCAGTTCTTCCCAAACCCCAGCACGCTCTGATTTGCAGAAATCAACAGGCTGACCCTACATTTTACAGGAAAAGGTAGAGGACTCGGAGTCGTCAAAACAAACGTGAAAAGGAGGGAGGAAAGTGAAGAATGCCCCCAAACTGACTCCAGAGCACTACACTCAACAGCATGTGATGCTGGTGTAAGGTCAGACACACAGACCACTGGAGCAGACAAGACTCCAGAAACAATTGATATGATGATGGCCAACTGATCTGTGACGGGGCACCAGATCACTCCAGTAGGACAATCTTTCCGACCAACAGTGCAGAGACAACTGAATATCCACATCCAAAAAGAGGAATTCTAGACCTATTTCTCACCATACCTAAGAATTAATCCAAAGTGGGTCAGAGACCTAAACGTATCAGCTAAAACCATAAAACTTCAAGGAAAAAACATAGGAGAAAATCTTCATGCCTTTTGGTTAGGTGAGGATTTCTTAGGTGTGGCAGCAAAAACATGATTAAGAAATGAAAATAACTGATAATATAGATTTCATCAAAAAAATTAAAAGCATGTGTGCTTCAAAAGATGTCATTAAGAAAATGAGAAGACAAGCCAAAATGGGAGAAAATACCTGCAAAACCATTTATGTGATGAGGAACTAGCATCCAGAATAAACAAACTTAAGAAGTCAAACAACCTGACTTCAAAATGGGCAAAACATCTGAATAGACAGTTCACCAAAGAAGATACACAGATGTCAATAAGACCATGAAAAAATGCTCACTATCCTCGGTCATCAGGGAAATGCAAACTTAAACCGCAATGAGATAACGAATGCTGGTGAGAATGTGGGGGAGCTGGAGTCCTCATGCACTGTTGGTGAGAACGTGAACACTACTGGCACTCTGGGAAACAGTCTGGCATCACATCTCTAGAAGTAGAAGGGACAGCAAGACACACTAGACGACACCACGGGGACATACTCCACCAGACCAGATGCTGGGTGGGCCCGATGCAATCACATGGTTCTTACGGGAGGGAGGCAGCGGGGGGTTTGACCACAGAAGGGACGGCGGCCATGAGGACGCGGAAGCAGAGGCTAGCGTGATGCAGGTGCCTCCACGATCTGGGAGAGGCAGGAGCAGATCCTGCTGGGGCCTCTAGACAGAGTCAGGCCCAAGACACCTGGACCCCAGCTCTGTGAGACCCTTCTGGACTTGGACTTTCCAAAATGACAGAATAACTTGTGCTGCCTGAAGCTCTGACTCAGGATCCCTGGCTCCAGCAGCAACAGGAAACTCCCTGTTGGGTGCCTGTGGCCCCCCACCCCCACCCCGCAGGAGGTGCTGGGCCCATAGGGGCCCAGCTGGCAACACTGAGAGCTCATCCCCGACTTACCAACTGAGCACTGAACTCGGGCAGCATCACACAGGTGGCCCCTACCCAGAGTGGGCACAGCAGCTTGTTGACCACACCATGGACGTGGTGCAGCGGGAGGACATGGAGGATCACGTCTTCCTTTGTCCAGGCCCACTTGTGGACCAGCCCCATCACCTGCAGGATGACAGCACAGCCTCAGGGCAGGAGGGCTGGCCTCCCTAGCCAAGGTGAGGAGAGGGAGACCTGCTGGCCCGCCCTTGGCGCATCCCGGGGAGCTGATAACAAAATGACCTGGGGCTGTCTGTCCAGCCACCAACCCTTCTGTTGGAGAGCAGGGCTGCAACCCTTAGATTTGGAGCAGGACCTTAGATTTGGAGGCCCAAGGCCTCTGTAGACTCTGGGCAGCCCTCCCCCAAGGTGGTCAGAGAATCTACAGGTGCTTCCTGTAGATTCAAGCCCAGGCTTGAATCCAGCTGCCAGTCTGACCCTGCTGATTCCAGCACCTCTTTCTCCCCTACTCCACCAAAATATCCTGAGTCACTGCTGAGCCCATCCTCATGCATGCTGCGGTGACTGCCACCCCCTAGAAATACTGGTCCAGAGATGGCGTCTCCTGGGAGACAGAGACAGTCTGTAATCTCGCTTGGCCTGCAGCCAGCCCAACTCTGTTCATGCTGACTTACAGACTGAATTAGCCACATCTCTGGCCTCCCTCTGGTGGATCTGAACTTCTATTTCCCACTTCTGCTGTATACGCACATACTTTTTGGAAGTAAGAAGAGTATAAACTACAGATGAATAAAGCAGCTGCGGAGCTTTACAACACAGTAACTGAGTATGCGGAGTAATACCTGAGCCGTGGCACGCACCCCCTGCTCTCTTGCTTCCCAAAGAAGCTGCACTTCAAGGTGCTGAGAACACCGTCCTGGTACTCACTGGTAGCTGGTTTCTTTGAAAACCTTCCCCCATGTACAGTAGCCCATCCTGTGCTGGAGGAGCCTGGGGGGCCCATAACCCTGGCACCTTGGCACAGCGCCCCTACATGGCCAGTGGGGCTGGTGGTCCCACGGCCCTGGCCCTACATCTCCGGGTGTTTCCAGCAGGGTGGGGGTGATGGTGAGAGCTGTTACGGGCCTGTAAAGAGAAGGCCACCAGGAAGGCACTTGTCTGGCCATGGCTGTTGCAGGGTCTGACTGCAGGGACCCAGCTCACCCCTCTCAAAGGTGGTGGCCCAGTCACTCACCACGGCCCTGATGTTGTCATGGGTGCTCAGGACGCCCTTGGGCCTCCCCGTGGTCCCACTGGTGTAGATGATCATGGCGCCCCGGTCTCTCCAGTCCCACTCCGGCACCAGGCCCTCTTCAGGGTCCTCGGCCACCCCATGGTAGACTGTGGGCGGGAGAGGCAGGAGCGGGACTCCGAGCTTCTGGGCCACCGGGCTTAGGAGCTCCACGTGCTCTGGGCTGGCAAGGACCACGGAGCTGCGCGAGTCCTGGATGAAGTACTCCAGCTGGGCCCGGGGGTGCTTCCTGTAAAGGGGGACGGCCACGCCGCCACTCATCCACGCGGCCCACTGTGCCACCACGAAGGAGACATCGTTGGAGCACAGGAGGGAGACCCGCTCCTCCCGGAGGTCCCCGTCAGCATGTGCACAGAGCTGGCAGATCTCCTGGGACAGGCGGCGGCTGCGTGAATAGAGGTCCTTGTACGTGTGGTGGCCGTGCTGGTCGACGAGGGCGAGCCTGTCCCCGAAGGCTGGGGCGTGGCTGAAGACCGGGGCACTGCAGTCTGAGTATGTGGCTGGGGCCGTGTGCAGGAGGCCACTTGCTCTACGTGTCCAGGGGGCCAGCCGGCGGGAAGTCACGGCCCAGGCCAGGCGCCGGAGGACCATCCCCATGTGTGGCGATGGCATTGCGGTAGCAGATGCCAGCCGGTGGTACCTGGGAGGGAAAAGAGGGCACTGAGGTCACAGCCTGCCCTGGCCTGACTCCCATGGTGGCCAGGAGAGGCAGCCTCACCTCGTTGGGGGTCGTCCCAAGACAGGAAATACTAACGCCCTCTCAATGCATGCCTTTGGAACTTAAATGGCTTTTAATTTAATCTCATTATGTGAAGGATTTTAAAAACATACAAGATTCTAAAACGATGAACTAAACTAGGTAAGTCAAGGAGAAACAGCTGCTTACATCCCTCCACGACATGAACGTGGAGACTGGGGATGCACAGGAGGAGGGCTGACTGTGAGGTTGCTTGGATTTCCAGCTGTGTGGGGTTGGCGCCTTAACCCCCACCCCAGCCCCCAAACCGTGCTCCCTCGCCCTCAGCAGGGGCCTGGAGGCTCCAGCGAGCCGGATGCAGACACAGGGCTCACTTCTGCTCCAGACACTCACCCCGCTGAGGTCACCCAGGAACTTGTCTAAAGCAGAGCAGACCCTCAGAAGCAGCACACTCACAGTCTGTGCGTCTGTTCTTTAAGCTAGAAGAGAACTCCCTCCTTCTCCTTCACAACCTGATGACAAAACAATGACCAACACAGCCAGAAAGAGGGCCGTGACCCACCACACGCACCTGGAATTCTTCAGACTGCTTGTGAGGGCGAAGCCTGGGGAAGGGCTTAGCCCGACTCTGTGCCCTGCCCTAGGACCCCACCCACCCTGGGTGTCCAGGGACCTGGGCATACCCTCTCCACGCCTCCCCGCAACTGGAGCAGTCAGGAACCCACCTGCCACCCAGTATCACTGAAGATGGTTCCCTCCCAGCACCAGGGCGGGCTGCGAGGTCCACAGACCACTGCCTGCCCTGTCTCAAGGCCCAACTCTTCCACCTGGGTGCTCTTGGCCAGAGCAGCATCCCTGACCAGGAGATGATGGGTAGACCAGCTTTCTGAGTTGTTCCCAAAGGATTTTAAAAAAATATTTATTAAAGGCTGCAGTGGGTGTTAGTTGCAGCATGTAGGATCTAGTCCCCTGATCAGGGATTGAACCCAGGCCTCCTGTACTGGGAGCAGAGTCTTAGCCACTGGACCACAAGGGAAGTTCTCCTAGAGAATTTTTAACAAGTGTTATTTGACAGCAGTACTACATTTAATATATCATGATGTGTTTTCATCTTCTACTGCCTTGATCAGGAAACAGGGCAACCTTTGGTAACCCTATCTCACCCCTGAGAAAATTCCAAGTCAGCCTGCTCCTAAATCAGAGCCCAGAGTCCAGCCAGAGCCTTTCACCCCCAGCCATCGTTCCCCATCAGCCACCATGCCAGACCCCATGTCCTCCTCGACCACGAGAGCACAAGGAAATGGGCTGATCCTGGCTGCACTGTGGGGGGAAGCATCTCTCCGTGTTTGAGGGACAGAGGACAGGTGCAGGGACCCCAGAGGGCTCTTCTGAATGT
>SJYW01046047.1:2799483-2817154 GCA_006410735.1 Raphicerus campestris | reverse complement strand
GTCACTCCCTTCCCTGGATTCAGGATCCTGTTCCTGACAAGCCTTTCTCTGTCACTAACTTGCTCCAGGAGAAAGAGAATGTGTTGTGTTTATTATACATACCAAACAGTTTGGGCCTCTGTTTTTCATTTAAAACAAGATTACAAATAGCACTTTATAATTACCTAACAAAACAAACACAGCCCCCAGCAGTAAAGGCCTGTCCTGAGCCCCTCCCTGTGCAGTCTGCCGGCCACCTGCTCCTCGCAGCAGGGGCTCCTGACACAAGATCTGCCAGCCTCCAGGCCAGCAGGCAGAAGCCTGGAACCGGGGAGACGCCTGCCCGGCCCAGCAGCTGCTCCGGAAGGCTCCAGACCTCCATCACCATGGCCCCTCCAGGGCATGTGGCCCACGCCCCTTTCAGAGGCAGCGACCAAAAGCCAGAGTGTCTTATGGCTTACCCTCTATGCAGGGTTCAGAGGTGGGCTCGTAGCTGTTCACACCTCTGAATTTTTGTTACCACAAAGAAACATGACAAGTTCTAAGAAAACAGCTCGGCTGGACCAGAGAAAACAAGAAATGTGGCGAACATGTGGGATGTGACAGATTCAGAGACAAAGTGAGCCACTGAAAAGCAAACCAGGGGTTCAGTGCTTCCCTTTCTCACTTCTAGCAAATCCTTCTCTATTTGCTTTAAGGGCAGAGAAACGAAAACAAAGGGAAACCGTAAACAGAAAACGTAGCGCTTGTTTCTGGGTTACAGCCCGAGGCCTGACTTTTGCTGGTGACAATGCAAGAGAGATGTTCAGATGCCTGCTGAAGCGGCAGCATTTTCTGGGGTGCAGAGGAGCAGACAGATGGACGGCCAGGAGTGGCTGCTGCTCCCACCCATCTACCTACCAGGCCCCACAGGGTGGCATGGGCAGTCATACTGCTGCCAGTGAGACCACTGGAGCGGCCTTCCTCTAACACCACAAGGGGCCGAGGGGCAAGCTGTCTGCCTGCTCCCTCTGGGGAATCGGGCTGCACCACCCCAGCGAAAAGCTGGGGTTCTAGGACTTGAACTGGAAAAAAGAGGGCTGAACCTCACTTTCCCTGCCTACCCCCCAACCCCAGCCAGGGCAGGAGGGCTAGCTGACCTCTGACTGCACGTGGGGCAGGTGGGAATGGATGCAGTGAGCCAGCAGCCAGAGCAGTGCCTCAAAGGAAGACAGAGAGGTGAGGCCACCTGCCCAGGGCCACAGAGGAGCAGGAAAAGCAGCTCCCAGACCCAGGCTCAGCTGCCCGCAGGCCCTGACCACTCTGCAACACCATGAGTGGTGAGAAAGGCCTTGGGTGAGGAAGGTCAAGACCATGCTGCCAGCTGCCTCAAGAGACACCGCACATTAACTGGCCAGCGCCCCCAGCCTAGTGAGGCCTGGGGCCTCGGCTCAGCCATCCGAGTGGACATGCAATAGTCCCTTCAAGATGAAACAGGAAAATAGGAAATGCAAGCCCTCTGTTCCTATGGCTGTTTTTCAAATGCGTCCTAAGGAAATAATCAGCGATGTATGTGAAGGTTCACCATGGGTCTTCACTGCAGCATTATTTCTGATACTGAAAACTAGGGCTGACCTGGGTGATCCAGAAGATCTGAGGGGAACAGGGCACACACGTGTGTGTGGGGCTGGGCCACAGCCCAACCGCACAAGCCCCCTCAGTGAGGCCCAGGGGAGGGACATCCCACCCAGGGATGGGAAGGTGAGCCTCCAGGTGGCAGGTGGCTTTTATTTTCTTCTTGGTGCTTCTCTACTCTCTGCAGTTTTTATGCAATGAGCATGTATGACTTTTGTGATCAGATTTTAAAAGTCTAGCTGTTGTTCAGTCTCTCACTTGTGTCCAATTCTTTGCAACCCCATGAACTGCAACACTCCAGGCTTCTCTGTCCTGTACCATCTCCCGGAGCTTGCTCAAACTCATGTCCATCAAGTCGGTGATGCCATCCAGCCATCTTGTCATCTGTCATCCCCTTCTCCTCCTGCCTTCAATCTTTCCCAGCATCAGGGGCTTCAGCTCTTCGCACCAGGTGGCCACAGTATTGGAGCTTCATCTTCAGTCCTTCCAGTGANTTCTCACTTCTAGCAAATCCTTCTCTATTTGCTTTAAGGGCAGAGAAACGAAAACAAAGGGAAACCGTAAACAGAAAACGTAGCGCTTGTTTCTGGGTTACAGCCCGAGGCCTGACTTTTGCTGGTGACAATGCAAGAGAGATGTTCAGATGCCTGCTGAAGCGGCAGCATTTTCTGGGGTGCAGAGGAGCAGACAGATGGACGGCCAGGAGTGGCTGCTGCTCCCACCCATCTACCTACCAGGCCCCACAGGGTGGCATGGGCAGTCATACTGCTGCCAGTGAGACCACTGGAGCGGCCTTCCTCTAACACCACAAGGGGCCGAGGGGCAAGCTGTCTGCCTGCTCCCTCTGGGGAATCGGGCTGCACCACCCCAGCGAAAAGCTGGGGTTCTAGGACTTGAACTGGAAAAAAGAGGGCTGAACCTCACTTTCCCTGCCTACCCCCCAACCCCAGCCAGGGCAGGAGGGCTAGCTGACCTCTGACTGCACGTGGGGCAGGTGGGAATGGATGCAGTGAGCCAGCAGCCAGAGCAGTGCCTCAAAGGAAGACAGAGAGGTGAGGCCACCTGCCCAGGGCCACAGAGGAGCAGGAAAAGCAGCTCCCAGACCCAGGCTCAGCTGCCCGCAGGCCCTGACCACTCTGCAACACCATGAGTGGTGAGAAAGGCCTTGGGTGAGGAAGGTCAAGACCATGCTGCCAGCTGCCTCAAGAGACACCGCACATTAACTGGCCAGCGCCCCCAGCCTAGTGAGGCCTGGGGCCTCGGCTCAGCCATCCGAGTGGACATGCAATAGTCCCTTCAAGATGAAACAGGAAAATAGGAAATGCAAGCCCTCTGTTCCTATGGCTGTTTTTCAAATGCGTCCTAAGGAAATAATCAGCGATGTATGTGAAGGTTCACCATGGGTCTTCACTGCAGCATTATTTCTGATACTGAAAACTAGGGCTGACCTGGGTGATCCAGAAGATCTGAGGGGAACAGGGCACACACGTGTGTGTGGGGCTGGGCCACAGCCCAACCGCACAAGCCCCCTCAGTGAGGCCCAGGGGAGGGACATCCCACCCAGGGATGGGAAGGTGAGCCTCCAGGTGGCAGGTGGCTTTTATTTTCTTCTTGGTGCTTCTCTACTCTCTGCAGTTTTTATGCAATGAGCATGTATGACTTTTGTGATCAGATTTTAAAAGTCTAGCTGTTGTTCAGTCTCTCACTTGTGTCCAATTCTTTGCAACCCCATGAACTGCAACACTCCAGGCTTCTCTGTCCTGTACCATCTCCCGGAGCTTGCTCAAACTCATGTCCATCAAGTCGGTGATGCCATCCAGCCATCTTGTCATCTGTCATCCCCTTCTCCTCCTGCCTTCAATCTTTCCCAGCATCAGGGGCTTCAGCTCTTCGCACCAGGTGGCCACAGTATTGGAGCTTCATCTTCAGTCCTTCCAGTGAATATTCAGGACTGATTTCCCTTAGGATGGACTGGTTGGATCTCCTTGCTGTCCAAGGGACTCTCAAGAGTCTTCTCCAATGCCATAGTTCAAAAGCATCAATTCTTCAGCGCTCAGCCTTCTTTATGGTCCAACTCTCATATTCATACATGACTACTGGAAAAACCATAGCTTTGACTATATGCACCTATGGTGGCAAAGTAATGTCTCTGCTTTTTAATACACTGTCTAGGTTGGTCATAGCTTTTCTTCCAAGGAGCAAGCATCTTTTAATTTCATGGCTGCAGTCACCATCTGCAGTGATTTTGTAGCCCAAGAAAATAAAAATTCAGTAAATGATGCTCATATTTTAAAATGGAGCTATTTCAACCCCAGCACAAACATTTTGATACATAAAAGAAACAGGAAAATATTAAAATTATGTGTTCTGGATGGTGTATCTACAGGGTGCTTGTAATTGTCAATAACTCTTTAATTTCTCAAAATGACAGAAGCAAATAAAAGTGAGACAACAGCCTTCTCTTAATTAAGGCTAGCAGTTCACGGAAGTCTCGCATGGAGAATGAAGAAGTCAGTTATCAAGTCGGTTGGAAGGCCTGCTACACTGGTGCTCAGAGCACTGCCAGGCAGTATCCAGCAGCAGTGACCTGACCCCAGTGTCCCAGGGCTTGGAGGTGGCAAGATCAGCTGGCTCCATGTGGAGATGGGTCTTCCATGGCACAGTGGGGCAGGTAGCTGGAGCTGGGGAGACAGGGAGCCTGTCATATCAGCCTGCAGGGAAGAAAGCTGGGGGGACATTTAGCTGTGCTCACCCATGGGTGTTTGTGAAGCAGAGGCTGAGAAGGGCCCCTCCTACTCACTCTTGAGCCTCACAACAACAGTGACTTTCACTGAATACAGCCCAAGTGGCCTCCAGAGAGGCTGCACTAACTTATTCTCCCACCAAATGTGTGGGAATAGGGGTCACCCCTTCAGAACAGCTTCATGTGCTCCTGAAGCCACTCATCTTCCAGTTGTTCAATAGAGCTAAAACCTCCAAGGTCATAGTGGTGGTTTAGTTGCTAAGTCGTGCCTGACTCTTGCGACCCCATGGACTATAGCCTGCCAGGCTCTTCTGTCCACGGTCACAGACATGTCCAAGGTCATGGGGAGCAGCAAAAAGCATCAGGTTAGGGCAGAGGACTGTGTCCTGAGAAGGTCCAGGTCCAGACAGACCAGCTGCCTCAGGAAGAGGCCTGCATCCTAACCACAGGTGCTCTTGGTCACGGGCTGCCCTCACCTACCGTGGTACAGACTAGAGTGATGCTGCCATGCAACATGGCCAGGAATCTTCCCTGTCTCAAGACGTCAACCGACAGGGAACGGTACGCAACAGGAAAGGATCCCAGCCAAGAGCACGGAAATCTGAACTGTGGGGAGCCAGACGCCTGCTCCTGGGAATGCCACCCTGCGTTCAGATTTTGCCAGGAGAGATGCGGCAGAGGCCACCTAGTGCTCTGACCATCAGGTTCTCAGGTCAGAGCACTGAGGCGCACGGCCCTCTCAGGACACAAGCCCAACTCCTGGAAGATGATAACATCTGTCGTGTCCTAACCAGGGTACTGGTTGACAGCACAGATTTTAGTCAAAACAGACCCAGACGGAAACATTCACTGGTTCTTCTGAGTTCTCCTCACCTGTCTGAGCCTTCAGTTCCTGTGAGAACCAACAGAGGGGGGAGGCTAGTGGACCAGCCATGCTCAGCACCTTGCTCACCACGGAGCTGTGTGACAAAAATTACTCAATAAGAATGATACTTGCATTCAAATGAAGACGGCTGGTTTCAAAATGAGTAAAATGGCACCTGATGGGTCAGCACCACCTTCCCCCCCATCCTCCTTCCTGCTGTCTTGAGGCCTGAGTGGAGGTGTGGGGCAAGAGAGGGGACCACACTCGCCCTCTGGGGTGGAACACTTGTTTCAGCACGCCACCTGTGGTTTGGGAGCTGTTTTCAAAGTTACATTTTTAAGTAACAGACATTCACACTGTATTAAAAAAAAAAAAAAAAAGGAAGAAAACAAATGCTTAAACCCATATCCATATTTGGACATAAAATACCATTTTAAAGATGCCAGCTGGAGCGAAGAAGCTTATGACCCCTGGCCCGTGATTTAATTTGTCTGCTTTGAAGAGTGGATCTTCTACATTCTGCCCGGCCCCAGCAGGGGCTGAGGAAAGGTCGCTAGACTGGCTGGTCTGTCACGATTCACATCAGAACTGCCAGGGGCCCTCGGAAGCCCATTGTGGACCTGTGTGCTCCTGGGCTCAGCAACGGTGCCCCGTACCCCCAAATGTCCCTGCCTAGGCCTCCAGACAAACATCGCCCCTCCCTGGGCTGGAAACCTACAGACTTCCCAACATGTGATTCCTCTTCCCACCTCTACGTTGTCATCCTTCCCCCTTTCGGTAAACTCCTAATCATCCTTCAGCGTCCCCCTCACTACCACCTCCTCTTTAGTGTAAAAGACTGTAGGGGGATGCTTCGAGGAGGATTCCAGCGGCCAACGAGGAAGGAAATGGATCTACTTCCGTCAAAACAGAACAAGCTCCCCTCCAACGCTGGCTGAACTTGAAGTCGACTCCCTCCCACACCCTAGGGGCCTGGACGTCGCCTCAGAGCCGAGAGGGCCAGGCAGGGTACCCACGTGACGCGGCTCTTGCGGGAGAGGGGGAGAGTCTGGACGGGACGTGGTGGGCGGGGTGAGGGGGGTGAAGGGTGAGGGGTGAAGGGGCGGGCTCTACCTCCGCAGGCTGGGATCGCGCACCTCCTCCTAGCCGTCAAAACCGGAACAGGAACCGCGGTACCCGCGCACCGCGCGTCCTGCACTCAAGCGCATTCCCCCGGTGCGACGGGGCATGGCGGCGAGGGTTCCGGGCGCAAACGTTCCCCTCAGGGCCCCACTATGGCGCTCACTCCCGGACTCAAAGCGGGCTGGGAATCAGGCGCCGCAGGTGTGCTAACTCCCTGTGGGGCGGAGCTGGGCAAGGAGTCCACTTGACCGAAACGTGAGACTTCTAAGTAACAAATCAACAAACACGCCCTCTGTGGGGCTGCAGACACACGGTTAGAGCCAGCGTGCTTCCCGCCCTCCTCCCCGGGCGCCGCGGGCCGTGGCGTGCCAATCCAGGGCTGGGCCGCTGCACCCTCGGGGTCGTGAATCCCCGGGGGGCTGAAGACAGGAGCCTGAGGGAAGAGAGGCTGGGAATCTCCCAGGAGCAGCGNAAAAAAAAAAAAAAAAGGAAGAAAACAAATGCTTAAACCCATATCCATATTTGGACATAAAATACCATTTTAAAGATGCCAGCTGGAGCGAAGAAGCTTATGACCCCTGGCCCGTGATTTAATTTGTCTGCTTTGAAGAGTGGATCTTCTACATTCTGCCCGGCCCCAGCAGGGGCTGAGGAAAGGTCGCTAGACTGGCTGGTCTGTCACGATTCACATCAGAACTGTCAGGGGCCCTCGGAAGCCCATTGTGGACCTGTGTGCTCCTGGGCTCAGCAACGGTGCCCCGTACCCCCAAATGTCCCTGCCTAGGCCTCCAGACAAACATCGCCCCTCCCTGGGCTGGAAACCTACAGACTTCCCAACATGTGATTCCTCTTCCCACCTCTACGTTGTCATCCTTCCCCCTTTCGGTAAACTCCTAATCATCCTTCAGCGTCCCCCTCACTACCACCTCCTCTTTAGTGTAAAAGACTGTAGGGGGATGCTTCGAGGAGGATTCCAGCGGCCAACGAGGAAGGAAATGGATCTACTTCCGTCAAAACAGAACAAGCTCCCCTCCAACGCTGGCTGAACTTGAAGTCGACTCCCTCCCACACCCTAGGGGCCTGGACGTCGCCTCAGAGCCGAGAGGGCCAGGCAGGGTACCCACGTGACGCGGCTCTTGCGGGAGAGGGGGAGAGTCTGGACGGGACGTGGTGGGCGGGGTGAGGGGGGTGAAGGGTGAGGGGTGAAGGGGCGGGCTCTACCTCCGCAGGCTGGGATCGCGCACCTCCTCCTAGCCGTCAAAACCGGAACAGGAACCGCGGTACCCGCGCACCGCGCGTCCTGCACTCAAGCGCATTCCCCCGGTGCGACGGGGCATGGCGGCGAGGGTTCCGGGCGCAAACGTTCCCCTCAGGGCCCCACTATGGCGCTCGCTCCCGGACTCAAAGCGGGCTGGGAATCAGGCGCCGCAGGTGTGCTAACTCCCTGTGGGGCGGAGCTGGGCAAGGAGTCCACTTGACCGAAACGTGAGACTTCTAAGTAACAAATCAACAAACACGCCCTCTGTGGGGCTGCAGACACGCGGTTAGAGCCAGCGTGCTTCCCGCCCTCCTCCCCGGGCGCCGCGGGCCGTGGCGGGCCAATCCAGGGCTGGGCCGCTGCACCCTCGGGGTCGTGAATCCCCGGGGGGCTGAAGACAGGAGCCTGAGGGAAGAGAGGCTGGGAATCTCCCAGGAGCAGCGACTGCGATGGAGACGAAAAATGACAAGATGCCTGGGCCTCCGAGCGGCCCAGTAAGAAAAGTGTAATAGTTTCAGGAAGGAACCGCAGACAAGACAAAGGAGGAATCACCAACGAAATTCAAGAAAATCAGCGGAACCTCCTGGTGGGAGTGAGTGGCAGTAGACCCACAGCCCTTGGGCGAACAACGGGGCTGTTTCCGAGCCTGGGGGTGGGGACGATCCTAACCACCCACTTGACCTGATAGCCACGTGGACGTGGCCCCACCTGAACTTGGCATCTTCGTTGCTATGACCTGAATGTCTGTGCCCGAACAAATTCATGTGTTGAAGCTTGGACCCCTCAATGTGATGGTGTCAGGAAGGAGGGCCTTCAGGGACGTGATTAGATCATTAGGGCAAGGGTTCCATGGATGGGTTCCTAGAAAAGAGACCCCACAGGGCTCCCCTCACCTCTTCTGCAGGTGAGGGCACAGTGAGAGGACCCGTTCCATGAACCTGGAAGGGGCTCTCACCAGACATGGAGTCTGCTGGCACCTTGACCTTGGACTTCTAGCATCCATAACTGGAATCCCACCCCCCAGGCTGCGCCATCTGTTATAACAGTGTAGATGGACTAGAACTTGCCCCTGCCTGAGGATGTTAATCAGTGATCCTGTTGAATCCATCATTCGTGGGGTCAGGCACACACCTCTCCTCTCCTTCCTTCCCGCCTCACATGCAGTTCTGCTGGTTTCTCCTTCAGCATCTTTCAGAGTCCAGCCACTTCCCACCACCACCACTGCAACCACAGAAGAGGAGGGAGCCTGGTCCTATACCCCACTTACTAAAATAGCCTCCTCCTGGCTTCCCTGCTTGCACACCCAACCCCCTCAATCTGTTCCCAGTGCAGCACTGGAGTGGTCCAGTGACCACTTGAGTCAGATCCTAGCATCCTGGACTCTAGGTCTCCCACCAGACAGACAGGACCAGTCATCCTCAGGAAGGTGAAGCTGGGGCAATAATGGGTGCATTTGCTCTACTGAGACAAGATCTGAAGCATTGAGGGAGAGTTTGGGGGTAGAAGAAGGATAAATACGTAGAAAACTGGTCAAGAGGAAATAGGTGATAATTAAATACTGGGAAAATAGCAGTAAAGGCAAAGTATCCTGTGGCTCTAGGAGGCTTGGTTCAGACAACATTTGCAGAACTGCAATAAAGGCTGAGCACTGAAGAACTGATGCTTTCAAACTGTGGTTCTGGAGAAGACTCTTGAGAGTCCCTTGGACAGCAAGGAGATCAAACCAGTCAACCCTAAAGGAAATCAATCCTGAATATTCACTAGAAGGACTGATGCTGAAGCTGAAGCTCCAACACTTTGGCCACCTGATGAGAAGTGCTGACTCATTGGAAAAGACCGTGATGCTGGGAAAGATTGAAAGCAGGAGGAGAAGGTGCGATGGAGGACGAGATGGTTGGAATGCATCATTAACTCGGTGGACGAGTTTGAGCAGTCTCTGGAAAATGGTGAAGGACAGGGAAGCCTGGCATCCTGCAGTCCACAGTGTCGCAAAGAGTCAGACATGACTGAGCAACTGAATGACAACAAATAACACAAACATTGACACTGATCTATCTGAGTTTAGGCAGTTCCCCCCCCAGCCTGCCTTGGAGGGATGGGGACACAGGAAGGGGGTGGGATGGAGGGACAGAGTGAAGCCAGGTGTCCATCGCAGAAGCAAACTGTAACAGGGTGACTTTGGAAGCTCTCTGGACACGTGGTGGTAAATATCAAGGAATCAGCCAAAAGATGTGCCTCTGGTGATTGAGAAGGGAAGGGTGGTTTCTTAAACTGTGTGGATGGATTGCTGCGTATGCCTGTGATAAAGATAAAAGTTCAACTAGACTATAAAGTAACTTTTAAATGGGGAGGGGACAGGGAAACGCTTCAAGAATGCCCACGAGAACATGGCTCCTCTCCACGTGGTTCCTCTCCATCTCCAGGCAGCCCCCGCCCATCATTGAGTCTCCGTGGCTGCACTCTCACCTCCAGTTCTCAAAACACTTCTAGAATTGCCAGGGTTTCCTTTCCACCAGGCACACAACGGGAAAAGGAGCCTGATAGCAGCCATTGCAAATTCTTATCATCACGCCACCACCTCAGCTAAGCAACACAGGACCCCACGGCCTCCCACGGCTCATGACAGGCCAGGGGGTGGTTGTCCCGGTGCCGCTGTGTCCCCAGGTATGGTCTGGCTACTGAGGACGTAAACAGAGCCCTTTCCCTCCGGTCACTTAACATGATCACGGGGAGAAGAAAAGGGAATATTAGACAAGTCATACGCCATTGGTAATGTTATAGAGTGAATCTCCTCCACCCAGTGCACATGTTGAAAGCCCATCCCTCGTGTGACAGTGCTAAGAAGCCGAGTCTTTGGGAGACGGGGTTATTTGAGGTATGAGGGTGGAGCCCCCAGGATGGGATTAGTCACGAGAGAGTCTGCTTTCCTCTGCTGTCCAGCTGGTGAGGACACAGAAGATGACATGAAATGAGTTCTCATCAGGCACGGGGTCTCACATGTCCAGCCTCCAGAAGTGTGAGAAACAGGCCATCCGAGCCAAGACAGACAGTGACCTGGACCAAAGTCAAGTCAGGCAAGGCCATGGGGTCTTGCAGACACAGAGGTCCCAGGGCCCTTTGAGGGGTACACTACCAGGCGAGGGGTCTGAGGGCCATGTGACACCAGGACTGTGTCGTCCCTAGTTTACAAATGAGGAAACTGAGGCTCCGAGTGTCCACACTCCCTCTGACCAAGTGACAGAGCTCTGCCCCCTGTCTTGGGCCTCTAGTCTCTTTGTGGCTGTGAGATTCTTGCGTGAATAAGCAGGTGTGTGTTGCTGTGCTTAAAACCAAAGTCTTCCCCACACAGTGCAAGACAGCTCCTTCCATCAAGAATGAGTGGTCTCCACATCTGTGTCCTCAAAAGGTGCTGCTTCCACAACCAGGAAACAAGCTAAGTACTGCCTGGGGCATGCTGAGTCAGGAGAGAGGAAAACAGCAAGACGAAGGGCCATGCAAACTACAGCAGTGAAGCCACAGAGAAACGCTAGACTTGCTCACAGCCATAGCTGGCTGGATACCAATAGCGTAAAATAACTCCTACATACTAACACTTAAAAACTGGAACACAAAATCATGTGCACTAGGTGTCTCGCTGAGTACACGGACATGCCCTGAAGGATGGGGTGCCTGGAAAGAGGAAGAGACAGGCTGCTGGGATCTTGGCCACTATGATCTCCGCATGGTCGCTGATGTGGTCAGGAGGGGACCATCCCTTTGTGTGCAGTGCTGGGGGCCACCTTGCATGGCAGCCCCTTGGAGNCCGGTGCCGCTGTGTCCCCAGGTATGGTCTGGCTACTGAGGACGTAAACAGAGCCCTTTCCCTCCGGTCACTTAACATGATCACGGGGAGAAGAAAAGGGAATATTAGACAAGTCATACGCCATTGGTAATGTTATAGAGTGAATCTCCTCCACCCAGTGCACATGTTGAAAGCCCATCCCTCGTGTGACAGTGCTAAGAAGCCGAGTCTTTGGGAGACGGGGTTATTTGAGGTATGAGGGTGGAGCCCCCAGGATGGGATTAGTCACGAGAGAGTCTGCTTTCCTCTGCTGTCCAGCTGGTGAGGACACAGAAGATGCCATGAAATGAGTTCTCATCAGGCACGGGGTCTCACATGTCCAGCCTCCAGAAGTGTGAGAAACAGGCCATCCGAGCCAAGACAGACAGTGACCTGGACCAAAGTCAAGTCAGGCAAGGCCATGGGGTCTTGCAGACACAGAGGTCCCAGGGCCCTTTGAGGGGTACACTACCAGGCGAGGGGTCTGAGGGCCATGTGACACCAGGACTGTGTCGTCCCTAGTTTACAAATGAGGAAACTGAGGCTCCGAGTGTCCACACTCCCTCTGACCAAGTGACAGAGCTCTGCCCCCTGTCTTGGGCCTCTAGTCTCTTTGTGGCTGTGAGATTCTTGCGTGAATAAGCAGGTGTGTGTTGCTGTGCTTAAAACCAAAGTCTTCCCCACACAGTGCAAGACAGCTCCTTCCATCAAGAATGAGTGGTCTCCACATCTGTGTCCTCAAAAGGTGCTGCTTCCACAACCAGGAAACAAGCTAAGTACTGCCTGGGGCATGCTGAGTCAGGAGAGAGGAAAACAGCAAGACGAAGGGCCATGCAAACTACAGCAGTGAAGCCACAGAGAAACGCTAGACTTGCTCACAGCCATAGCTGGCTGGATACCAATAGCGTAAAATAACTCCTACATACTAACACTTAAAAACTGGAACACAAAATCATGTGCACTAGGTGTCTCGCTGAGTACACGGACATGCCCTGAAGGATGGGGTGCCTGGAAAGAGGAAGAGACAGGCTGCTGGGATCTTGGCCACTATGATCTCCGCATGGTCGCTGATGTGGTCAGGAGGGGACCATCCCTTTGTGTGCAGTGCTGAGGGCCACCTTGCATGGCAGCCCCTTGGAGCTGGGAGGCCACAGATGAGTGCCTCCCTGCTCCTGGGGCATCTGGAGGAGTCCAGGTGTTCCAGACCTGAGCTGGTCTTGGATCTGACCCTGGGAGAAGTGCCCCAGGGAAAGGATTAGTGGGCGGCAGCCTCAGCAGGCATGTGGGGCATTGGCCACTCGGTCCGCACCTGCCTCCAACTGAGAGCCCAAGGACGTGTGGCAGTGCTGCTGGCATCCACTCTCCAGTCTATGAAAACAGATCGTGGCAGCTCCTACCTCCGTTCCTGGTTCAATCCTGCTGGGAGGATCCAGGAGCCGGGACACTTAGAGCTGTTCATCAGTGCTAACTGTGGACACTCTCTGCTACTGGCATCACCAGCATCTTTATTGCCTGCCCCTCAACAGAGACCCTGCACAGGTGCTCAGTCAGTGGGCGTGGAATGGATGGGATGCTTCCACAGAGGGCAACTGAGACTGGAGCCTCCCCACCTGAAGCTTGCCCAGAGGCCCCTCCATTCTTGACCTCCAGCTTTCCCCTGGGGAAACCCTTCCAGCTGGAGAATCCGGGGCCCAGGAGACCAGGCAGCAGGCTTTTCCTCCACTGGTTCTGTTCACACCTCCAGCTTAATGAGCCCAAACTGCTAGGGGCGTCTGGGTCACACCTTTTCACTTGATTAAAGCAAAACACAGATGTGCTGGCAGCAGCGTTCTTGGGAGGGGAACATTTGCAGATTGTGAGCATGGAGCCTCCCGCTGCAGAGGGATGGCTGTCATGTGGGGAACAGGTTCGAGGGCGCCAAGAGGGGCCTGGACACACAGAGGACAGACTGGTCAGCAGCTGGGGTTAGAGTCAGGCAAGGCCTGGATTTCCACCCTGTCTGTGGCCACCAGCCTCCAAGACGGGAGATCCAGTCCCACTGGACCCACCTCCTGGTGTCCCTGCCATGTACCGTCTGTCCCAGCTGAAGATGGCTGACCTGGGCAAGAATGTGAGTGGCTCTGGGCACAGTCATGACACGCCCTGAACTTCTTCCTGACTTTCAGATTGCTTACCCAGGAAGCCACGTGAGGGTGCTCAAGCAGCTCAAGGGAGAATCCACGTGGGAGGAACTGAGGCCCCACCCACAGCTGGAGGAGGAACTTCCCAGGAATCGGACCTCCAGCCCTGGTTGAGCCTCCAGGTGAGACACAGCCTCACTCAAGGCCAAGCCACTTCTGGGCTCTGGACCCACAGAAACGGTGAGATGATAAGTGTGTGCCATGGCGGCTGCTAAGTGTGGGCTGATTTGAACATAGTAACAGAAAGCCACTACCCTGCTTCCACTAGTTATAGTGATAGCGGGTAAGTTAATCTGAGTCTCAGCTTCTCACTGGAGAATAAGAAGGTGGAGTCTGGGCAGCTGCAGGGACGGAAGTGGCAGGTGTCAGCAAGGTGAGCGGTGCTAGGAGTCTGTGGAGGATGGAGAGGGGAGGAAGAGTGAGGCAGAGAGGCAGTAGTGAACCAGACAATGCACCTGGACTCCCCCATGGGTCTTTCTACATCAGCCACAAGCTCAGAGCTATCCCCGAAGCCAGCAGCTGAGGGATTTGTCCACAGTGTCCCCAGGTCCAGCAAGATGTTGGGTTTCCCAGGGCAGAACCATGGGGATGAGAGGCTGGTCACTTGGGCTCTAGGGTCACCCCATCTCCTTAGAACAGTTTATTGTTGGGAAAACCACGTTCTGACAAGGTTCCAGGCCAGTCGAGGACCCAGCTCTGCCGTAGTCTGGACTCAGCAGGTGGCTCTGGACCGAGCCCGGCTCACGTCCATATTGTACGACAGGACGAGCCTGGAGCAGGAGGCCCGCTGAGTGCAGATCACAGCCTTAGCCCAGCAGGCCTCACCCCTCCCAGGAGGCCCCTCCCCCCCATGAGTACCCTCTCCCACGAGGCCCTTCCCCTCCCACCGGGCCCCGCCCCACCCGTCAGCAAGCACCGGCTCTGAGCGGCTGACATGCCGCACCTGCTGGGGCTTGGCCTCAGCCTCCGCTCCAGGTCTCCTCTGCTCTTCTCCGTCGGAATGATATTTGAATTCAGGTCATTTGGGCTCAACGCCCCATTTCCAGACCCAGGGCAGAGTCTTCAGAACACGCGGGCCATCCTCCACCCAGGCATCGCCCTGAGCGGTCTTAGGGGAGCCAGGTGGCCCCGGGCCCATGCTCAACACCTGCCCAGCTCCTGCCAAGCAGGTCTGGGCTGTTTAGTGGCTGGAAGCAGTGGGCAGAGGCGGGAGGACCTTCCTGCCCAGGACCATTGGCCAGGGGTGAGCACTGGACACCCCACAGCCTGCTCGCCCCTCCCCCAGCCCCACGCGGTTCCTAGAAACAATTCTCCATCCTTGTGCTTTTCATTTAAATGCTCCCAGGACACGCGTGCACCAGTGGGAGGGGCGTCTTATGTAATCAGAATGACAGCTGAGTGCCCTGGGCCCCTCGCCCCAGGCCGTTGCAGAGTGGGCTCCAGTTGAGCCAGCCTGCAGCACAGCCGTCCTGTCCTCACTCCCCGGCCTGCTGTGCCACCGCCCCTTGATGCCTCTGTCCCCCACCTGGAGGGCCAGATGCTGGACCAGACGGTTCCTGTGCAGGACCCCGTCCTGTCTCCTCAGACGGGAGCTGCTCCCTGGGTACCTGGGCTAGGGAGAGGCCACGAGTCAGACTGATTCTTGGCACAGGAGGCTGTCATCTGATGGTAGATGTGTATAAGAGACAGGAGCCATGGGGATGAGAGGCTGGTCACTTGGGCTCTAGGGTCACCCCATCTCCTTAGAGCAGTTTATTGTTGGGAAAACCACGTTCTGACAAGGTTCCAGGCCAGTCGAGGACCCAGCTCTGCCGTAGTCTGGACTCAGCAGGTGGCTCTGGACCGAGCCCGGCTCACGTCCATATTGTACGACAGGACGAGCCTGGAGCAGGAGGCCCGCTGAGTGCAGATCACAGCCTTAGCCCAGCAGGCCTCACCCCTCCCAGGAGGCCCCTCCCCCCCATGAGTACCCTCTCCCACGAGGCCCTTCCCCTCCCACCGGGCCCCGCCCCACCCGTCAGCAAGCACCGGCTCTGAGCGGCTGACATGCCGCACCTGCTGGGGCTTGGCCTCAGCCTCCGCTCCAGGTCTCCTCTGCTCTTCTCCGTCGGAATGATATTTGAATTCAGGTCATTTGGGCTCAACGCCCCATTTCCAGACCCAGGGCAGAGTCTTCAGAACACGCGGGCCATCCTCCACCCAGGCATCGCCCTGAGCGGCCTTAGGGGAGCCAGGTGGCCCCGGGCCCATGCTCAACACCTGCCCAGCTCCTGCCAAGCAGGTCTGGGCTGTTTAGTGGCTGGAAGCAGTGGGCAGAGGCGGGAGGACCTTCCTGCCCAGGACCATTGGCCAGGGGTGAGCACTGGACACCCCACAGCCTGCTCGCCCCTCCCCCAGCCCCACGCGGTTCCTAGAAACAATTCTCCATCCTTGTGCTTTTCATTTAAATGCTCCCAGGACACGCGTGCACCAGTGGGAGGGGCGTCTTATGTAATCAGAATGACAGCTGAGTGCCCTGGGCCCCTCGCCCCAGGCCGTTGCAGAGTGGGCTCCAGTTGAGCCAGCCTGCAGCACAGCCGTCCTGTCCTCACTCCCCGGCCTGCTGTGCCACCGCCCCTTGATGCCTCTGTCCCCCACCTGGAGGGCCAGATGCTGGACCAGACGGTTCCTGTGCAGGACCCCGTCCTGTCTCCTCAGACGGGAGCTGCTCCCTGGGTACCTGGGCTAGGGAGAGGCCACGAGTCAGACTGATTCTTGGCACAGGAGGCTGTCATCTGATGGTCCAGAGCACGATGGACTGGGCCCTTAGGGCCCTGCATAAACAAGGCAGGGTTGTCCCGATGGTGAGGGTGGCAGTGGTGACATGAGTAAGTCACCAAGCTCTCCTCAGGGCCAGCACAGGCCACAAAACCGCCCAGTGCAGAGCGGGGGTTGGGGGGCCTCGCGTGGCGAGTGACAGGCAGCGGAGACTGTCCTCCCTATGGAGGTATGGAAAGACACACCACTGTGTTCAAGCACAGACAGGCCCTATGGGGTGAGGGAAGGGGGTGCCGAGCAGAAATAGCTGCAGCTGGGGCCCCAACAGAAGGGAAGGCAGCCTCAGGAACTGTGAGGGGCAGCAGAAGAGAGACACAGGCATGGGGGTACGGGTTCCATCACTTACCACCGAGCCTCCCTGAGCCTCAATGTGCTCATCTGTAAGATGGGTTGAGCAGAGGCACTGACCTCCAGAGGGGTGAGAGGGATTGAGTGAGAACATTGAAGAGGTAGGCTTGGCCGACAGACGTCCCTTCTGTCTTTCCTTCTGTCTTTCAAGTAGAGTGCCACTGGAAAAGAGGAACTCAGGAAGGACCCCGAGGGCCCAGCCTCCCAGCCAACACAGGTGTCCCACCCCTGTCCCACTGATCTTCGGGACAAGAAGGTGATGAGGTGGTCATAGGTGCAAGCAGCCGAAAGCCTGACTAACTGGCCTAAGAGCCAAGAGTTGGGAACCTGTTCTGCCCCTCACCCAGAGCAGCTGACCTCCCCAGAGTGCTCCCTGGCAGAAGTAGAGATGGAAACCCCCAGTGGACACCCCAGGGCTTGCTGCCAAACAGTCCTGCCAACAGCCAGGTGGGCCGGCAGCCACACTGCTGCCACCTGAGCCAGGGCGGTCACTCCAGAGGGCATATCTGGGCCATGTTGCTGAGGGAGAATGAGACAGCCAGTGGTGTTTGCCGAATGCGGGTGTATATCCAGGAAAAGGAACTGAGGTGGGGGGCGAGGAGTCCAGGTTTCTTCCCAAGTCTGGGGTTTTCTGGCTGTGTCCTGCGGTGTGGCCGCGGGAACAGTGAGACGCAGGGAGGAGGTGGGAAGCGAGGGCTCTGGAGGCAGGGGCTCTGAGGCCTGAGCCTGCTGGTGGTGCCCCCTCGGGAGCCCACTGTCCCTGCCTGAGTCCAGTAACTTCCAGTGCATCTGACACCAGGTGTGGCCCGGATCAGGTCTGAAGGCAAGACTCCAGGTGGGTGGGAGGGTTGAGGTGGAGAGGACCTAGGCCCCAAGCCCAAGAGGGAACCTCCTGGTCAGTGGGATGAGTGACTCGGGGGGCTGC
>SJYW01046047.1:2778618-2798430 GCA_006410735.1 Raphicerus campestris | reverse complement strand
GAGAGGGTCCATTAGAGACCCCCACCCATACCGGGCAGACCCTCCCACCTAGCCCCTATATGCATCCTTCAAAACACAGCTCAAACCTCATCTCCTGCACAACCCTGGCCCCTCCACGGGGTTCTCACTCAGCTCCAGGCTCTGCCCTGTGCTGTTCTCACTGGGTGCCTTTGTGGGCAGCAGGAGAGCTTCACGGGGGAGCTCCTGCCACAGACTACAAATTCTATTGCTCTGAATCCCTGCTCTGTCACTTCCTGGCTGTGTAGCTTTAAGCAGGTGATTTACTCCCCCTCTTTATGCCTCCCTGTCCTCACCTGTAAACTGGAGATGATCATTGGTTAGTTGTGGGAATTAAAGGAGTTAACATGTATAAATTGCTAAGAACAGTGACAGGTGTGGAGTAAATGCTATGGAAGTGTTACATGGGCTTCCCAGGTGGCGCTAGTGGTAAAGAACCCGCTTGCCAATGCAGGAGACATAAGAGATGCAGGTTTAACCCCTGGGTCGGGAAGATCCCCTGCAGGAGGGCATGGCAACTCACTCCAGTATTCTTGCTTGGAGAATCCCATGGACAGAGGAGCCTGCCTCGCGGGCTATAGTGCACAGGGTTACAAAGAGTTGGACACGACTGAAGGACTCAGAACACACACACATGTTACATATCACGACCACGACCACTACAGTCACCGCTGTCATCATCATCCTCCTGGTTGAATCTCTAGCTCCCTTCTCTCCTGGCTGCATGGCTTCATGAACTGTGAACTGCTGCGCCGCTGCGCTGCCCCCTTTCCTCTAAGTGGCAGCAACAATGCCTCTGTTCTTAGGTAGCTGTGAGGATCAAAGCCTCTGGCCTCTGCAGATGACACCACAGTGCATATCAGGTGGCTGACTTCTCGTCCAATCTTCCCAACAACCCAGGAGGGTGAAAGTACTCCCATCTGTTTTACAGATGGGGAAACTGAGGACTAGGGAAGGCAGGGATCTGCTAAGGCCTTGGAGCTGGTGGGTGGTGGACCTGGAAGACCATCCTGCGATTGGCCAGGACTGGACTCTGTTCACATCCCTTCCTAACTGTCTTCATCGCTCTCAGTTCTGAGTGCATGTCAGTGATGCCGGGCACTGGCTGATGAGGGTTCTGATGGGTTGGTCTGGCTGAGCCTGGGCATTGGGACTTAAGTGCTCTAGCTGAGAGCCCTGCACAAGCTCAGTGTTGGGACTGGGCCAACCCCCTGCCCCCGGGTCTCCCATGGTACCTGGGACTCAGTGATCACCCCTCATTGGTCAGCACATTGGGCTGCGTAAGTGGCAGGTAGTTCCTGCATGGGAGGGGACCTGGCAGCCCCAGTAGAGGACAGAACAGGTAAGGGCTGCAGCTGCCCACTAAAGCTTGGCCTGCAGCCCTGGGCATCACGATTGGGGCAGGGCTGCCACAGGGAGGCCTGGACACTCTGGGCAACACACTCTTCAGACAAGAGCCGCGGTGATGGGGCAGGGCTGAGTGGCAGCCTGCCACACATCTGCCTGGGCACACGGGGCCCCTGCCATAGCAGCGAGACCAGACCCTGGCACTGGAGGTGCACACCAGATGACAGACAGCCTCCATGGCAGCTAGAGTCCAGAGCCTGGGCACTGCTTTGGCACCACTGACATGACCTGGTCAGCAGCCCCAGTTCCCCCAGAGGCCATCCCCTGCCCACCCCTCATTTTTCTTTAGCTGCAAGGCTCACAGGAGATACTTACTCTCAGAAAAAAAACCCAAGTAAAATGCCTCTTGAATGAGCCTCCCCTGGGTCAGCCTTTCACATGTGTGATCCACTCATTCGCTCTGAGTATACTGCCCATTTTACAGGTGGGGGACACTGAAGCTCAGAGAGGCTCACCAGCTTGCCAGGGCCACGCAGCAGGCCCCTTGCAGAGTGGGATCCAAGCTCTGACCCCCAGGGCGGGGGCCCACAGCTGCACAGCTGGTACTTGCTGCTGGCAGCGATGAGGTGGGTGGGGGTGTGCCCACATCCCCACGCAGTGGAAGGAGGGCCTGCAAGGCTCGGGGCGGGGGCCTGAACGGCAGACCTGGCCACACTCGCTGCCTGGCCAGCACGCAGTGACGTCTGGGAAGTTTGGTCTCTTTGGTAGGGCGTGCCCTCCTGTTCCCCCTGCCCCCACTCCTCCTCTGGCCTGCACCTGCTGGGCCTCCCTTTACTGTCACTGCTCCTGGTCCTTGGCTGGTGGGGATGGGGACAGCAGCCAGCTGTGAGAACGGGCTGGCCTCCTGTTACCTGCCTCTCCACAACCGAGGCAATTCCACACATGGGTCCTGCTCCCCGACAGGGGGCAGGCATCTCAAGACAGAGTGACACAGTCCCACAAGAAGGGACCTTGATCGACAGTCACATGTGTGGATGCAGACGTGCTGCAAATGGTGTCAGGAGTCCTGAAGCACCTCCGGCCAGCAAGTAAAAGTGAAAGTTACTCAGTTGTGTCTGACTCTTTGTGAATGGGCTATACAGTCCATGGAATTCTCCAGGGCAGAATACTGGAGTGGGTAGCCTTTCCCTGCTCCAGGGGATCTTCCCAACCCAAGGATCAAACCTAGGTCTCCTGTATTGCAGGCAGATTCTTTACCAGCTGAGCCACAACAGAAGCCCTCCAGCCAGCAAGGAGACCCCCAGACCCGACTCAGGGGACTGACTCCCAGCCTGTCCAAGCAGCTCTGAGTGACCTGGACCCTGGGTCAGTCCTGCAGGAGCTCCCACTAACTCTTGGGGCCTCAGTTTCCTTCACATTGAAATCCGGGCTTGGATGAAATCCATGTTTTACCTTTTTTTTGGAAAAATGTTTTATTTAAACCTTTTAAATCTTTTAAAACAATAAAATATTGCGTCAATATAAACCCCTTGACTGAAACCATTCATATCAAACATTACAGCAAATTGTTTTATTGTTGACACCCAACTCATCTTTGAAAGAATTTCCTTCTAATCACAACACAGAATTTATTGAAAATAAATAATTGCTGGAAACTTCAATAGGCAATTTGAATAAAATAGTTGAAAAAGCAACTCTTAATGAAAATAGCATTTATTAACTATAATATAAACTATAAACTAAATGACTTTTCTTTAATAACTTCATAAGTTTGTTCTACAAAACTGTACAATTATAAAGTCAGCAGAAATATTTGGGTTAACTCAGGTTTGAACCAGAGTGTTAACTGCAAAGAAGAAGAAAATCGAAACAAAGAAAACCCTAACAGTTGTAAAACATGAACTCCTTGTGGGGGAAAAAAAACATCCCAGAACTAAAACCCAACTACCAACAGAATGCAGAAGCTTAGCAGAAAAAGAAAAAAAAAAAAGTCTGGGATTCAAATTAAAACAGGCTTTTTGACCTGCAGCTGGGGGACACACAGTGCACCAGGGCCCTGGCAGCCCATACCGCTGCTGCTGCTGCTAAGTCACTTCAGTCGTGTCCGACTCTGTGTGACCCCATAGATGGCAGCTCACTAGGCTCCTCTGTCCCTGGGATTCTCCAGGCAAGAACACTGGAGTGGGTTACCATTTCCTTCTCCAGTGCATGAAAGTGGAAAGGGAAAGTTAAGTTGCTCAGTTGTGTCCAACTCTTAGCGACCCCATAGACTGCAGCCTACCAGGCTCCTCCGTCCATGGGATTTTCCAGACAAGAGTACTGGAGTAGGGTGCTATTTTCTCTGCATGTTTTACATTTTTAACACATATAACTCTTTGAACCATCTTTCCTCCAAAAAAACAATACTGACCACAAATACCTAAGCTAGAATTGAAGTTCCTGGGGGTCCAGTGGTGGAAGCTAGAGATTTTGCTTGGCCACCCCCTAGGGCAACCTCTGGGAGGCCCATGGGAACCGATTCTCTAGGGAATCCAGTTTGAGAGTACCTGGACTAGGCTGCTTCAGACCCCTAGCTTGGCCTGGGAGAGGCTGGAGGTGGCACTGGCCTGCTGTGCAGGAGCGAGCCCATGGCCCTCTGCAAGGGTCAGGAGCGCCTGCACTTGGATAAGACTCAGCTGTTAACATCTTGAAATGCTTTATACTTTTCAGACAAATGCCTGAATTTTCATTTTCCATGGGCAGCCTGGAGGAGGCAGCCAGCCCTGGGTCTGGTCCTGACTACTCATCGACACAAGGGGAGGGCATGGATAACTAAACCGCTTTGGGGCTGTGATGGGTGATGAGGCCAGGTGGACCATCTCCCCCAGACCGGCCACGTGGGACGCTGGACCCACAGGCCACCCATGTGCATGGGCACTGTGGATCTGGCTGCACAATCACCTCTTCTCTCTGTGTTGGGCTGGTCGGTGGTCAGAGGCATGTCGGCAGGGCAGGGTCTCTTTCCCACTCTCCTAGCGGTCCATTGCCTGCAGATCCTGTGCGGAGGACACCAGAGTCCACCCCTGTGCCTGGGCAGAAGACTAGCCGCCCACGACGCCCTGCCAGCCTCGCCTGTGGACCCTCCCGCCCCTAGCTGGCCCCTCGCCCGCCCACCCAGCAATTTCACTTCCCAGTGCGGGTGGGCGGGGCGCAGCGGGCGGAACATCCCTGCGCCCACGCAGTGCCCGCATCCGCGCAGGTGCAGCTGGGGTGCGGGCCTCGGAGCCAAAGGCGCCTGATGGAACGGCTGCCAGCACGTGGGCTGGCCGGATTGCCCCTCCACTGTCACAGGTCTGTGCGGCTGCAGCCGCATAGATGGTCACTCCCCAGGGCCAGGACCAGCTGCAGAAGGGCCATGCTGGGGGAGGGGCGGCTGGGGCCTCCAAACCATGCCCTAGGCCTGGAACACCCTCCCTGCAGCAGAGTCAATATGTGATCAGACAGGAAAGTGGTTCATTTTAACATGCCTCAGTTCATGGAAACTTCCAGAAGCAGCAGCCAAGCAATGTGGCCAGAGCTGAACCCTTCCACAGGACTTTGCTATCTTGGGCTCTTCAGGGTAATTCCTGCAGCCTCTGTGTCCTCCTGGCCGCTGAAAGGGCCTCCCGGGACAGATGAAAGGAAACCCTTATGTGACAGGCAAGCCTGGTCCCAGTCAGATGTGGCCGCACACCTGCTGGGACAAGGACAAACACTCACCTCTCCGGGTCGCCAGGACAATGGCAGAGGGCAGCAGCGGCCTGACTCCCTATGGGATGGCTGCCTCGATCAGTCCTGGAGGCCCAGGAGGCAGCGGTTGACCCCCTGGGGCTAGTCTTTGCTTCTGCTGTTCCCACAGGATCAAGGATCCTCAGAACTGAGTGTCCACCCAGCGGTCAACTCACCCAGGCTTGGGACTCTGATCCTGCAGAGGCCAGAGGGGTCTTGGCAAAGGGGAGGCCACTAAAAGGCCTCTGCGTGGGTGTCTTAGGAATAACACCTGTGACACTGCACAGCCCTGACACGCAAATGCTTGTAAAGCTCCGAGGGTCACAGGTAACAGGCCTAGGAGACACTTCCTCGATAAGTGTCTTCTAGAGTCACCACATGGCCCCCACGAGGGAGTTCACTCTTGAGTGAGAAAGGACAGCTTCTCATGCCCTGAAATGAAGGCTGTGTGGGTCAGGGAAGGAACAGGAACTAGCATGGGGGTCCTCTCAGATGGACCAGCTGTGTTAGGGACCCCCACTGCCAGCCAGCAGACGAAGAGACTGGAGTTCAGAGAGGAACACGTGCAGCCAGCAGGTGGCAGATCTTGGACTCCAACCATTGCAGGGGGCGCTCCGCAGAAAGAGTAGAGGCAGTGGAACTTCCCTCAGCAAAGCCGAGGGGTCCCAAGGAGAGGTGAGCCTGCTGTCCACCAACCCAGTCCCGAGGCGAGCGAGAGACAATCCGACACGACAGGGGTTCCGTCCAAGCAGTTCCACTTTATTGTTGCAAACTCCTAGCTTATATAAACAAACAGGAGGGTTTTGGGAGGGACTTTCCATAGTTGTACCAATTACGTTAAAGGTCAAATTGTCATGTCCCTTTATTATAACAGGAGTCTATGGAGATCACATACTGTAAGTCAAGAGAGCCAATCAAGAACTTTGACAGATAGCATAGACCCTGCCCCCATCTCTTCCGCCAGGTGCCATCTTAGGTTAGCGACCACAAAGCTAGCCCCTTTGTTTTCCGAGGTTTCCCATTTAGAGCCCCACAAACCATCACCTGTCCAGTTGGGCCCTGCCCTGCTCAGGGCCCACTTTGGGGCCTGATGTGAACAACTGGACTCCGAGGCTCAGGGGAGCCCCCGGGTCCCTTCCTTCCCCAGGCCCCTCAATGAGCAGACTGTGGCATCCCAGGTCCACATGAGGGCTTTGGAGTGGCCTCCCTTCCCTAGGTGACACGTGGCCTCAGCCTGTCCTGCCTTCGCATGGTCTAGGGCCGGTCGGTGGGGGTGGGTCATGAGCCCGGTTCGACTGAAGGCCAGCCCGTGTTTCCGGGTCCCCGGAAGCATCTAAGGGGTTGGCTGTGTGGCTGGGAAACTCCCTGCGCCCGCCTGCCTTCCTCTTTCCTCCGGCCTGGCCTGGTCGGACACCTGGGCTCCGGCCCTGCCCACTGTGCCTCCTCCTGTGGACGCCCCCGCACCCCAGGGCCCAAGAGCCAGCAGCCTCCTCCCATAAGGAGGGGGTGTGAGGTGAGGCTCCCTCAGAGACCCCCATGCTCCTCATCGGCCCAGAGCTGGCCTCCAGCCACACGGCCAGTGAGCGACCCAACAATGACCCAGCTCAGACAGCACGGGGCCAGGCCAGGGGCTGGGCCTCCGGTTTCGTGTTGTGCTCCTTGGCAGGCTGGGCTTTACTCCTGCATCCCGATAGCCTCCAGCATCTCCAGCCCTCGGGCCGGTGGTCTCCCTCCACCCAGGGGGGCTGGCCCAGAAAGGGCCCATCAGGTGTGGGGAGCTAACCCTTATGGTAGGGGTCCTGGGTCTGTCCTTAGGTCTGAGCGGCCGGGAGCACTATGACACCAAAGGACAGACGGACTCCTGCAAAGGGTCTTAAGGCCTTTGTGCCAGGAACCCCCCCCCCGGCCCCTCCTCTACCTACCTATCCTGGACCTTCTGGGGCCGCTTGGGCATCACGGCCCCAGTGACCACACACGGGGTGGGGGGAACCTCTGTCCTGAGGGTCCCATCTGGCTGTGTCCATGGCATCCCCGTGGAGCCAACCTCTCAGGTTTTCTGTGCCCTGGACTCTCAGGACCCTCTCCTCATCCCCTCCATAGCCTCCTCTTCCCCGGCCCCCAGGGTCCCCAAGGTGCACAGGAAGCTTGGTGGGTGATGATCTCAGTTGTGGTGATGGTCTCAACTGGATGCAAATGTCAAACTTAAATCGTACCTTTTAAATGTGTACAGTTCATCCTGTGTCAATTATGTCCCAATAAAGCTGTTTAAAAAGTGGTGTCAGTGCCTGGACAGCAAGGAGAGGCAGCTGGGGTGCCAGGAGGACAGTGAGGGAGGGGCGGAGGACGCTGGGGATGGGCAGGGGGCTGCCATCCATGGAAGGGCTGAGAGTGGGGGCAGAAAAGTGTGTGTCACGTGATGGGGAAACCTCCCATCAAAGCGGAGCCCCGAGTCTTGCAGCTGGTGAAACTAATGAAAGGAAAAAGCCTTAGGTGATTCTCAGAAAGAAAAAAAAAAAAAATTAAGTCTTGAGAGTAAAGAATAATTCTATTAACTTCTAGGCAGAAAAAAGATCATGTTAAATTCATCACTTCCTCAAAATAATAAATTCTGAGAACAGGCAGTACACTGTGAGAGCTCACAGAGAAAATGATTCGAGTCCAAGATTTTATGTAAAACCGAGGTGTTCCCCGGTGTGGTGGCAGCAGAAAGACATTTCCACTCATGCAAAAGCTCCAAAATGATGCCCCAGGTGACCACAGTGCAATGAGAGGTGAGGTAGGACACCCATAAGAATAAGGAAGACTGAGCAATGAACACCTACACTTAGAGGCAAATCCAGGTCCCCATTACAGTGTGGCTTAAAAAAACAAAAACAGGATTAAATTGCCAGAAATGACTCAAAAAGAAAATGTAACATGCTAAAACAAATACTGTCCGCCATCGCGGCCTCCTTTGCCTAATGTGCCAGTAAAAACAAGGAAGGGTGGGGATAGTGCAAAGGGCCAGGAGCGGGCAGTGATGTGGGCGAATTTCCTCAAACCACCCAGAGAGGATTCATAACTGATGCAGCAAACAGAAACACAGGAGGTCAAATGTGTTTTTTAAAATACGGTAACTGCAAGAACATTAAGAACAGGAAGAATATCTCCCAAGCAACTACTGAAAATAAATTAAATATAGTCAATCTGCAAACACGTGCATTCACATGCACATACGGTGGCAAGAACACCAGAACAAGTACCCCTAGGTGAGATGAAGGAGAAATGACGAACATGTCACTGGCTTGTGTATCAATAACCAGAAACAGACTTGTTGCTTTTTAAAAAAGACAAAGGAGAGTGTGTGCATGTGTGTGTTTTAGTTTCTCAGTTGTGTCTGACTCTGCGACCCCATGGGCTGTAGCCCACCAGGCTCCTCTGTCCTTGGAATTCTCTGGCAAGAATACTGGAGTGGGCTGCCATTCCCATCTCCAGGGGATCTTCCCAACCCAGCGACCGAACCCGGGTCTCCTGCATTGCAGGCAGATTCTTTACTGTCTGAGACACCAGGGAAACAAAGGAGCTTAGATTTGGTTTTAAAAAATTATATACGGTTGAATTCTATAAGAGAATATCTGAAAGAAAGGAAATCAGAAAGGTTAAATTTACATGAGACAAGAGAGGCCAGCAAGTGCAGAGCAAAGGAGATAAAAGTTTCGGTGTTGGGATGTCCCTGGTGATCCAGTGGTTAAGAAATCTGCCTTCCAGTGCAGGGAACTCAGTTCGATCCCTGTTCAGGGACCTAAGATCTCACATGCCCTGGGGCAGCTAAGTCCAATTCTTATTGATGAAGTGTATAAACCACAGCAGTAATCCTTTCAAAGGTGCTGATAGGTAGCAAATGGACAAACAAGTTGTACAGACCACATACCTGTGTCTAAGTCCTAATGGCAGAGTCCCCAAACCATCACAGATGGCCTATTCCCAAGGTTTTCTAGTCCTTAACATCATTTTTGGGGGCCTAAATTACTATTTTTAGACAATTAGAGAGTCACATGCAGCTGTAAGGAATAACACAGAGACCCTGTGTAGCCTTTATCCCATTGTGCAAAACTACATAAAAACGTCACCACTGGGGTGCTGGCATAGTGCACTCAGGACCCAGAACATCCCCACCCTAGTGGGGAGTCTTCCTGTTGCCCTTGGTAGCCCCACTCCCGCCCCACTTTCTCCATGCCCCCTGGCAAGTCATTTCAGGGAGATGGCACAAATGAACCCCAAGTACACAACCTTTCGGTACTGTTGGCAGCCACCCAAGGTCCTGCATGCACACGTGGTTTGTGTCTTCCTTTGCCAAGGGGTGTTCCCTGGTGTGGCTGTACCTCACTTGGTTTAACCATTCACCTGTCAGTGGACATCAGGGTTGTTCTCCGTTTTCTGCTGTTGCAAATAAAGCTGCTGTGAATATGCTTGGACAGGTTTTAGTGTGAATGTAAGTCTTCATTTCTCTGCAGTAAATGCCGGAGAGTGCAGTTGCTAGGTCATGTAGAAGTTGCTCATACTGTTTCGTGGGAGGCTGCTACACTGCCCTCCTGAGAGGCTGCACCATGACCCGCTCCCAGAGCAGCAACGTTAAAGAGGTCCACGTTCTCTGTATCCTCACCAGCATTTGGTGTGGTCACTATTTATTTTAATCACTCTGATAGATATGGGATATGTCCACGTGTAGTGATTCTAGTATTCATTTCCCTAAGACTAGAGATTTGAGCATCTTCTCAGGTGCTTATGTGCCATCTCCTCTTTGGGGAAATGTCTCTTCATGTCTTTGTCCCATTTTCCTTTCTTAAAATTTATTGTGTATTTTGTTTTTGCTTGTGCTGTGTCTTCGTTGCTGTGCGTGGACTTTCTCTAGCTGTGGTGGGCGGCCTCTCACTGCGGGGCCTCTCCTGTGGCAGAGCACGGGCTCCAGGTGCTCGGGCATCAGCAGCTGCTGCTTGCAGGCTCTAGAGCACAGGCTTAGTAGCTGTGGTGCACGAGCTTAGCTGTCACCCGGCATGAGGAGTCTTCCTGGAGCAGGGATTAAACCCATGTCCCCTGCATTGGCAGGTGGATTCTTAGCCACTGGACCACCAGGGAAGTCCCCTGGTTCATTCCTGATACTGGTGATTTGAGTCTTCATTTTAGTTTCATCAGTCTTGCTAGAGGTTTATCAATTTTGTGATAATAAACTTTTATGTGAAAAATAATGGCAGTGAAATCTATAAGGCGAAATATGTCGGAAAAAATTGACAGATACAACAGCAGTGGTGATATACTTTAATGCACTTCTGTTAATTTTTGACTAATCAAATTAGCAAAAAAATAGATATTGAGGAACTGAGAAATATTATTAATTAAGTTAAGTAGATCTAAATTTAAATTTTGCACCCTACAATCCGGAAACATGTTCTTCACAAGTTCCTTTGTAGCAAGTACTAATACAAGTCACATTTTCGGCAACAAAGAAAGCCGTGGTGGCTAGGGCAACCAGCTCACCCTGGTTCACTCGGCGTCAAAGGACTTGAGTCTTGGGAAGCCCCTCAGTCCCAAGAAGACCAGGATGGCTGGACACCCAGATACTATCCAGACAGAATCCAGAGACCACACAACACATTAAAATTGATAATTAAATGTTTGTTACAATTCCCTATTAGAATTTAAAACATAACCTAACTGACTAACAAAAAGAAAAGCAAAACTATAATTACAGGGTATCTAGAAAATAACAATGAAATTCTTACATTTTTATAACTATGGGATACAGTTCAAGCTGAACTTAAAGGCATATGTGCTTAGTTGCTCAGTCATGTCTGACTCTTTGCAACCCCATGGACTGTAGCCCGGGAGGCTCCTCTGCCCATGGGAATTCTCCAGGCAAGAAAGGCGCATCACTTGAAATATTTTCATTATTATGAAATATTGTCCTTATTACACATGGGGTATGAGGCATTCAGATCAAAAGTTAGAAAAGAGAAAAATAAACCCAAAGAAAGTATCAATAAAAGAAAGATAAGGCAGAAAAAATAAATTGGGAGACAGAAAAATGCATACTGATAGGTTCAACCGAGAGATATTTCTTGATTAAGCAAGCAAACAATAAAGTATCTTAACTTCAACTTAATCTGATCCAGAAAACAAGAAACTAGAACACAGAGTGAAGCCTAAGAAAGGGGGCATAATAACCAATGAGAAAACTTCAAAATTACAAGAGAACAGACACAATTCTATACCAATATACTCTAAATATTACTGAAATACATAATTTTCTAGAAATGTATGTGATCAAAACTGACCTAAAGAAGTAGAAAATTCAAATAAGCAATAAACACAACCAAAGAAGAAACTGAAAAAATAAAGGTTATTCTGAGGAGGCCCTTAGGCTCAGAAGGTTTTACAGGCAAGTTCTTCTAAATAGTCAAGGAAAACTGATTCCCAATTTATTTTACAAGGATAGCTTAACCCTGATAGCAAAACCAAATAAAGATAACACAGAAAGAAGAGGAAATACAGATTGCTCTGACTATAGCTTTGAAAGCAACACGCTGAAAACAAATACTCAAGATTGAATCTCATGGTATTTGAAAGAACACGGCACTTTTCCAAGTGTGATCCGTTCAGAAACCCCAGGATAGTTCCACGTGGGACCTGGTTTTGGAATTCCTCACATCAACACATCAGAGGAGAAAATCCCACTTGATAATATTATCATGTTTGTTATTTTGTAACTTTTCATTCTGAAACAATTTCAAGCTGACGGAAAATTTGGGGGAATCATAGGAAAAATACCACACACATTTTCCTGGGTCCCATAATTATTAATATTTGACATTTCTTTATCATTCTCTCTACTTTATCATGAAGTTGCAGACACAATGCTTTCTTACCCCTCAAACATCTATGTCACCTCCTTCCTTAATGAAAATCAACTTAAACTCCCAGCACCAATTAACCGTCTCCCCACCCTGAGTCCAGTGCTCTCACAAGCAGGCCGGATGTCTGCCAGGTGGGAGGACAGATGTCTTAGAAACTGGCAGGACCGCCAAGCAGCACCTGGTGGTCCTTGGCAGCCTGACTACTTGCACACTCCCCAGGACAGCTCACATGGCCCAGCACATGTGCAGACATGCCCACCCACCCTAGCTGGGGGACAGGGTGTGGAAGGTCCCACCCACTCACCCACAAAGGCGGGGCAGGGGGCTGTGCATGTCACAATCAGGCCCCTGGTGTTTGAGTTGTGGGCACTTCATGTCCAAGCCTGGGTTTCCTCGTCTAAGTGGAGAAGGCTGTGTGGGCATCCCAGGCTGTTGGGGAAGTGACTGCAGGTGATGGTCACCTGTGAGGCCTGGCACACAGGGAGCCCCCAGATGGTCAGAGCCACTGCCCGACCAGGCCTCAGTGCAGGCCCCAAGGGGTAATTTCTGGACCTCGTCACAGCAAGTCCCAGGGCACCCTCAATGGGAGCCAGAGGCCTCCAGCATCAGAGGGAAGCTGATGGACAGTTGATGGATGGGCAGGGAGCTCCCTCCCATCCACTCCCTCATTCAGCTACCAGCTGCGGCTCGGTCTGTGGCCAGGCACCTGCCCTCACGGAGCTGCCAGTCTCTTGGGGGTCAGTAACATTGCGCTTCTCAGCGGCAGCACCTCAAAGAAAGTCCAGGGGGTGTAGGCATGTGAAAAGTTCTCAGAGACTCCCCAGGAAGCCTGGTGAGGAAGCGACTTGCAGGCTGACGGAGCCACAGTGCATAAGTTCTGGGGCAGGAGCCAGCACGAGCTCCAGGAAGAGCAGGGAGGCTGGAGGGGCCAGCAGGAGAAGGCATGAAAGGAGACGAAAGGCCTGCCATTTGCTTCCAGGATTCACTGTGCTTGACGTTCCCTTAGGCCAAGGGCAAATCAGGACAGAACTGGACACAAGACCACACAGCCAGGCCAACTTGAACCAGCGAGGGTGGAAGAGACGTATCAAGGCCTTGGTGTCAGTGTCTAATCACGTGCCGCTGGTCAGCCTTGCAGAGCTGAGAGGGCCATGGGGGACCCAGGACTCAGGACGGGTTGCAGGGCTGGACAGGCTGACCCCGAGATCACGTCCAGCCCNTCTAAATATTACTGAAATACATAATTTTCTAGAAATGTATGTGATCAAAACTGACCTAAAGAAGTAGAAAATTCAAATAAGCAATAAACACAACCAAAGAAGAAACTGAAAAAATAAAGGTTATTCTGAGGAGGCCCTTAGGCTCAGAAGGTTTTACAGGCAAGTTCTTCTAAATAGTCAAGGAAAACTGATTCCCAATTTATTTTACAAGGATAGCTTAACCCTGATAGCAAAACCAAATAAAGATAACACAGAAAGAAGAGGAAATACAGATTGCTCTGACTATAGCTTTGAAAGCAACACGCTGAAAACAAATACTCAAGATTGAATCTCATGGTATTTGAAAGAACACGGCACTTTTCCAAGTGTGATCCGTTCAGAAACCCCAGGATAGTTCCACGTGGGACCTGGTTTTGGAATTCCTCACATCAACACATCAGAGGAGAAAATCCCACTTGATAATATTATCATGTTTGTTATTTTGTAACTTTTCATTCTGAAACAATTTCAAGCTGACGGAAAATTTGGGGGAATCATAGGAAAAATACCACACACATTTTCCTGGGTCCCATAATTATTAATATTTGACATTTCTTTATCATTCTCTCTACTTTATCATGAAGTTGCAGACACAATGCTTTCTTACCCCTCAAACATCTATGTCACCTCCTTCCTTAATGAAAATCAACTTAAACTCCCAGCACCAATTAACCGTCTCCCCACCCTGAGTCCAGTGCTCTCACAAGCAGGCCGGATGTCTGCCAGGTGGGAGGACAGATGTCTTAGAAACTGGCAGGACCGCCAAGCAGCACCTGGTGGTCCTTGGCAGCCTGACTACTTGCACACTCCCCAGGACAGCTCACATGGCCCAGCACATGTGCAGACATGCCCACCCACCCTAGCTGGGGGACAGGGTGTGGAAGGTCCCACCCACTCACCCACAAAGGCGGGGCAGGGGGCTGTGCATGTCACAATCAGGCCCCTGGTGTTTGAGTTGTGGGCACTTCATGTCCAAGCCTGGGTTTCCTCGTCTAAGTGGAGAAGGCTGTGTGGGCATCCCAGGCTGTTGGGGAAGTGACTGCAGGTGATGGTCACCTGTGAGGCCTGGCACACAGGGAGCCCCCAGATGGTCAGAGCCACTGCCCGACCAGGCCTCAGTGCAGGCCCCAAGGGGTAATTTCTGGACCTCGTCACAGCAAGTCCCAGGGCACCCTCAATGGGAGCCAGAGGCCTCCAGCATCAGAGGGAAGCTGATGGACAGTTGATGGATGGGCAGGGAGCTCCCTCCCATCCACTCCCTCATTCAGCTACCAGCTGCGGCTCGGTCTGTGGCCAGGCACCTGCCCTCACGGAGCTGCCAGTCTCTTGGGGGTCAGTAACATTGCGCTTCTCAGCGGCAGCACCTCAAAGAAAGTCCAGGGGGTGTAGGCATGTGAAAAGTTCTCAGAGACTCCCCAGGAAGCCTGGTGAGGAAGCGACTTGCAGGCTGACGGAGCCACAGTGCAAAAGTTCTGGGGCAGGAGCCAGCACGAGCTCCAGGAAGAGCAGGGAGGCTGGAGGGGCCAGCAGGAGAAGGCATGAAAGGAGACGAAAGGCCTGCCATTTGCTTCCAGGATTCACTGTGCTTGACGTTCCCTTAGGCCAAGGGCAAATCAGGACAGAACTGGACACAAGACCACACAGCCAGGCCAACTTGAACCAGCGAGGGTGGAAGAGACGTATCAAGGCCTTGGTGTCAGTGTCTAATCACGTGCCGCTGGTCAGCCTTGCAGAGCTGAGAGGGCCATGGGGGACCCAGGACTCAGGACGGGTTGCAGGGCTGGACAGGCTGACCCCGAGATCACGTCCAGCCCTGGGGAACCTGGTAGTGGAAAGGGGGCCGTGGAAGGACTCGGGACCCGTCCTACTCACAGACACAGCCTGTGGGTTCACGCACACCTGGAGCCCATGTGCTCAGTGTGTTCACAGCACTCACAGGCAGGCAGACTGCAACTGCACGTGGTCCCCTTCTGTCCAAGCTCTCCTCAGCCTCAGGAGGCCTCAGGAGCAGCGCTGTCAGAGCCGCCTGGAGGCCAAGGCCCAGAGGCCACCGAAAGTGTAACGCTGCAAGGCCGCACCTGGAGAGCTGAACCTACACCGAGGTTGCTGGTCACGTCTGCATGTGCAGTCACCAGGTGCGGCTGCAGGCAGCCTCCTCGGCTCCTGGCTCTGCCCACTGCACACGCCCCTCCTGAAGCCAGGCTGCCAGAAGCCTCTCTGCCACGGCAGGCAGTGCCAGGTGGTGCCTGGCCAGGGTTCTGGAGGCTGAGGGAGGCAGGTGTAGGCTGGCCACACACCCACCCAGGCTGGGGAGGAGGGGCCCACTTGGCAGCCTCTGAAGGCACGTGCTGGGCACTCGTGCAGCTGCCCTGCCCAGCCTGCCAGGAGCCCCTGGTGATGGATGAGGCATGAGTCCCACAGGCAGCAGGGCGCTGACCCCAGCTGGGGGTCCCCTGACTCAGCCCATCCATCAGCGTGACAGATGGAGCCCCGGCGAGTTAGGGGTGGGCCTTGGGGGAAGGCTGGGCCTCTGGGAGCTGCACACACAGGCATCCCCAGGACGCTGGGCTTGGGGCCATTCTGCTGGTACAGTTCGGTGGTCAGACCAAGGCTGCCGGTCCACCTTCCTGATGGGCTGCCCTCCTGTTGACCTTGCCCTGAGCACGCCAGCCTCAGGCCCACAATGGATTCATCATCCCGCAGCCACACCTGCTCTCCCTGCTCAGTGGTCAGCAGGATGTCTGGAACCTTTGCTTCTTCAATTCCATGGAACCTGGCTCCCATAACCACGCACAGATGGCAGCTGTTTTGCCCCACAGGGGCAGACACTAGGGTGGCCATGGGCCTCGGGCCCTGGGGCTGGGTGCACCCAGTCGAACGTAGAGCAGTCAGTCCCATGACCTCATCCAAGGGGCGGAGGGGTGCGGGGCGGGGTGACCCTCAACCTGAGACAGATGGGCTTGTTTCAGGGAATCGTGCCTCCTCCTATCCCGCCAGGCTAAGAGCCATCCTGAGTCACTAAAAAGCTTCATTCTCTTCACAGCCCCACCAGGTCGTACCCTGTGGTCACTGCGGACGGGGCCACCAGCTGCGCAGGAGGAGGCAGGACCGCTGAAGGAGGAGCCAAGTCAGCCTCACAGGAAGGCAGCTTGCTGCAGGCCACGGTGCGGAGGGGAGCCGTGTGTGGGTGGTACCCTGTGTGAGGAACCCCAGGCAGGAAGCGGACATGGCTGGGCTGGGGTCAGAGACGGAACTTTCTAGAACTGGACAGAGCTGGTGGCCGCACAGCCTGGGGACCAGTCGGACGCCACTGACCTCTGCTCTCCCGGGTGGTTCCAATGGTGACTTGTATGAGCATTTGAACACAATTTAAAACGGGGCCCTTAGGAGGGAGGGAAGAGGAGTACTTCAGTAGGAGCTGCTGGAATGTTCCAGAGAACGAGGGTGGGAGTGGGGCCTGGGCCCACCCTACATAGAGGGAGACCCAGTGAGCTCAAGGTCAGAGGTTGCCCCGGAGGTCACCTTGGAGCCACCTGGAGGGTGTGGAGGGCCAGGCCCAGGCAGAGCAAAGGGGGTGTTGGGCCTCAGCTCCACAGAGAAGGACTGTCTGGCAGCAATTTCTCCTTCTTGACTACTTGGGGCTTTTCAAGGAGTTTTGAAGCCAATTACAGTTTTCTAGTGCTTAGAATAATTGGTAGGAAAAGAATTCATAGAGAGAAGGGCAAAGCGAGACAGAAGATCAGAGAGGTCCCTGGCAAGGCCAGGTGCTTAGGGAGGGCAGGTGTTTCCTTGGGTGATCTTTGACCCAAACAGACCCCCAGCCAGAGAAGGGCAGGAACAATCTTAAGAGCTGCCTGCCTCTCACCTGTGTCTGTGGGCACGGTGGCATCTGCAGGTTCCCTGAGACCGTGGCTAGGGGCTTGGCCCATCAGGGTTTGTTTTCTCAGTGGTAGGAGGGAGGCAGGAGGTCCAGGGGAAAGAGCTTCTGGGGAGTCACCAAGGCCCAGCTCCTTGCTCTGTGTCCTGAGGTCGGGATGGGAGCTGCACCTGCCCATATCCCCTGCCTCTGGCAGCCACGGCCAACTCCTGGGTCAGATGTAGCTAAGTGCCGACCACGTTGGGTTCCAGGAGTGACCCAGGGCGGGCTCAGAGCTGGCAGGAGGATAGCTACCCTTCTGTCCTCTCCCTGGAGTAAGGCCCCTCTTCCTGCTTCTCTGGTCCTGGTTTGAGGTCGGTCCAGACACTCACGCCCACTTGGGGGCCTGCCCTGGCCCCTCAGGCAGACTCAGTCACCCTCATGCAGCCCACGTGTGTCCCCAGAGCCACACTTCACCATGTCTTCTACACTGTCGGCTCCAGGAGGCTGACCCCACACTTGCCTAGCTGGCTGCTCAGCATGAACCCCGCGGTCAGCCCGCCACAAACGAGCACCCCTCAGGGAAGGATGGGGAGCGGGCGCGATCACTGGGACAGCAGGACAGTGGGATGTTGTGGCTGGGCGGGGTGTGGAGGGCCCAGACTGCTGGCCAGGTGGACCTGTGTGGGGTCTCTGAAGGGTGGTGTGACTCAGGCCCGTCTCCTTCCCGGTGGTTGGCGGAAGAGGGAGGCGATGGTGAGAGGAGGCGTGCAGAAGCTGGGTCTCCACCGCCCACTGCCGGGCTGTCTTGGCTGGAGCTGCTCCCGACAGACGGGATGCGTGTCGTCAGGGGCGGGGGCCTGGCGTGTGTGCGTGTGCATGTGCCAGAGTATGTGTGTGCGTTTAAAATAAGGAAAAAGGAATCGTGGCTGCTGCACTCAGCTGCAAGAGGCTGGCCGGCTCCGTCCGAGCTGGTGCGGTGGGGACGGGAGGAGGGCGAGGTGAGGGGCTGCCGAGGTGGGGAGGATGGACACTTGCCACGAAGAGCGGCAGGGCCGGGGCCTCTTGGGTGCCAGCGGGCGCGCGGGGCCGATACTCACAAACAAAACCCGCGGCAAATTGCTGGCAGCCCATCCTGAAGGCGGCAGCCGCTTGGCAGAGGAGCCACGGAGGACCGGCTGGGAGCAGGCGGCCAGCGCAGCACAGGTAAAAACCGCGTGGGGCTCATCCGGCAGGTGGCCGGGTCTTGGCCTGGGCGCGGACGACTTGACACCAGCTTTTGGGGACCGGTGGGGGTCTGGGCCCTCCATGTCTGGGCCAGCGCAGTTGGCTCTCTCAGCCTCAGGCTCCCCAAGCGCTGTCCTGGGTGTGGGAGTGGGTCGGTCGCCCCTGCAGCAGGGAATGAAGTGGCCAGTAGCCGTGCCCGGGTCCCTGGCTCCATGCGGCAGCACCGCCTGCTCTGGTGCTCGGGCCTCCCTCCAGGGTCCTGTGGCTGCATCATCTCCACTCCGAGAAGCCCTGCGGCTCTCAGGGCCAGGTCCTCTCTGTCCCCCGTTTTGGAACATCCCCAAACCGTCCTTGAATGTCTGTTTCTTCTTGGAGACCAGCCCAGGGAAATCAAGCAGGGTTGGGAAAGGTGGTTGGAGGGCGACACCTGGAGGGGCTGGGAGATCCCGAGACTCCCCTCCCTCCTCCTGTCTGCCCCAAGCCCCACCGCCTGCCTGGCACAGCAGGGCTGTGTGCAGACCCGCGGGACCACGGCCAAGCGTGCCCATCACAGGAGCTCAGATGGCGGTGCCAAGGAGCCCAGCTGTCGAGGGCATGGGGTGGGGGTGAGCCGCCTGGCTGGGGAGGACTCGTGTCAGAGGCTCCCTGGACAAAGCACTGCAGAAGCCTGGCCACCCCTCCCTAGGCAAGACCCGTGGTGGTGGTGGGCGGGGGGCGGCCTCTGAGCATCTCAGTCGAGGGGCACAGGGATGCAGGTTTTGGCTGGGGGCCCAGGAGCAGACAGGACACCACTGCCACCCCAAGGACCCCTGGGCTGGACGCTGTTCTCCTTGATGCTCAGAGCACCTAGTATAGACCCAGACAGAAGGTGCCTGAGGGGTGTGGTGGGGGAGGGTGTGGTGGTTCCCCCTTGGTGCCTGCACCCGGGGCAGTGGCTGGTCCCAGTGTTGCCAAGTCAGGAAGAGCCTGAAAAGCCAAGTGCAGGGTCTGGCGGGGATGGAGGGGCCTGGCTTTGGGGGGCAGAGAGGGGTCTGGGCTCTGGGCACTTGGGCAGAGGGAAGGGGCTCCCAGCGGCAGGCTGTCTCCCTCACTGGGCAGGTAATGGGGCAGGTAATAGGGGTCTGAAGGAGGCACCCAGCCCAGCCGCCATCTCTGGGAACTGGGCCAACAGCCTCAGTGCACTGGGTGGGTAACACTCTGGTGGCTCCTGGAAGTAGCAAGAGAGCAAGGGCTCCCGTCCTCAGTGGGCAGCTCCCTGGGTGAGTTGCCAGTGGGACAGCAGGGCCCTGTGGAGAGCCTTCCCTGCTCTGTGGGTTGAGCGGGTCTTTGAGGCTGAGGGGCCACCTGTCTAGCCCCAGGTCGCTGCATTGCCCTCCCTGACACTCCAGCCAGCAGGGCAGGTGCTGATCAGGCAGAGGTGAGCCCTAGTCTGAGCACCCAGCAGCGGGTTTCGGAACACTAGGGTCTT
>SJYW01046047.1:2641309-2765850 GCA_006410735.1 Raphicerus campestris | reverse complement strand
GGTGAGTTGCCAGTGGGACAGCAGGGCCCTGTGGAGAGCCTTCCCTGCTCTGTGGGTTGACCGGGTCTTTGAGGCTGAGGGGCCACCTGTCTAGCCCCAGGTCGCTGCATTGCCCTCCCTGACACTCCAGCCAGCAGGGCAGGTGCTGATCAGGCAGAGGTGAGCCCTAGTCTGAGCACCCAGCAGCGGGTTTCGGAACACTAGGGTCTTTGGGCAACTGTGCTCACCCACTGTGCCCCCAGTGATGGGTGCAGGGACCCCCCAACCACAGCCCACCTCCCCATCAAGCCTTTCTGGGTACTCTGGTCCCAATGCTGCTCCAGCTCCATGGCCTCACGAGGTCTCGCCCCTCTCTGGGGTCCCCTGCCCTCTAAGCAGCTCTGATCTGGCCATAGGCCTGGATGGGGCAGGGTGTGGGCTGTGGGAGCTGTGCTTGGGGCAATGAGGAAGCTGGCCCAGGACCTCTGCCCTTCTTTGTCCACAGAAATGGGCTGGTGCTCAAGCCAGCACAGTGACAGGCAGAGCATGAAGGACCCCAGTCGGCTGGACATGAGAGCCACCTGCAGGGGCAGAGGCTGGCGCCCCCCACTGTCTGAAGCCCCACCCCGCCCCTGGCATCTCACAGTCCTGCTTCCTGTATGGGGCTCCCAGCTCCCTGGAAGACCCTGCCAGACATTCCTGGAGGCTAGCACAGCACCCCCTAATGAAATATTCATGGAGTCTTTCTGTTTCTTGACAGATCAGCCTTTGCAGTTTCCCACACCACAGAAAGTGAGCCTGGGACCTAGCCCCCCAGAAAGGTCCCAGGAATGAGCGGGCATCTGCTGGGCAGATCCCCCACCCACAGCATCAAACCCTGGCCACCTCACATGAGCACCAGCTGCCCCATGCAGACAAGCCGTCTGCTCTGCGGCCCCAGATAGAAAGGCATCTATAGTTCCCCTCGATGATTTGCTCTGGTGTCTGATGGCCCCTTGCCTCACACCAAGACCAGCGCACAGCCAACAAAGTCCCACCTGCCCTGTGTGGCCACACTGGTCACCTGCCATCCACCCATCCATCTGTCCATCTATCCATCCACTTGCTTATTCTGTATCAGTCGAACAGCTATGTGCTGGCTTCCATGCATGGATACCGGGCTTCATAATGGAGCAAAATGGACCCGACCCCATGCTCTGGGCCACGCACACTGACATTATCCCATGCTGGTCACACTGGGCATCCCCAGACCTTTGCAAAGTCCACACAGAACCCTAACTGCCATCTGCAGCCTGTGAGGGGGCCCCCAGGTCCCCCCACCATGTCCCTGAGTCGCAATGGACAGGGTCACGGTCACTGCACCCTGGCCCAGCCATCTGGTGGGACCAAGGACAGGATGATTGGGGGTTCACGACCTGGGGCTTGGCCCTGAGTGACCTCAGCCACTGCTCACAGATGGGCCAAGTGCTCCATATGCATGGATCCTGGTTCCCCAAGTCCTGGTGTAGCATTCTACGAAATGGGAGAACCAAACAACCCAGCCAAATCCCTCGGGACAGGTGTTGACTGCCCAACTGTCAGTGCCCGTGGGTGGCTGCCAAGAGCGTCCTGCCAGCGGTGCCCTGGGCAGGTGCCCTCCCACGGTGCCAGGTGCATCCTGACGTTCCCCATTGCTGTCACTCTCCCCACCTGCCCAGCCCCGCAGCCAGCACCTCTGCAGCTCCACTCGGACAGTGACTGCCTCTAGGCACCTCTCCTCTGCTCCTTGATCTGACACTGGCTCCTGAGCGGGACAGCACTCCTCTCCCCTCTAAGATACAAGGCTGTGTGTCTGAGCTTGAAGCCGGGGTTCTGTTGGTGCTGGAGGCTGGGTTGTTGGGTGACGGGGTGGGGGCNGGGTAGCCCTCACCTCCAAAAGGAGGCTGGCTCCAGGAAGCCAAAGGATCAGCTTTTTGGCCCTTCCCCCTTCCCAGAGATCCCCGCCCAGGGCAACCAGTGCCCAGCACTGTGTCAGGAGTGGGGTCCAGGCTGGGGTCAGGTGCAGCCGGCCATCTTACCTAACCCTAACCCCTCCTCCAGGAACCCAGGTCACACCTGGTGGGGTGGATGACCAGTGCTGCCTTGGACCCTGTGTTCTCAGGCCTCGAGGACACCCCACCTTTGGGCTCTCCTGCCCCTGGGGTTCTCTCCTAATCAGTCCCCGTCCACTTGCAGTATCACTGCTGCAGCTGCTCAGAGCTGTAGCTCCCAGCTGAGGCAGTCACACTGAGACACGCTGCCTCCCCCGGGCAATCTGCCCTCCTTGGCCACCCCGCCCTCTGACCGAGTACCACCTCTGGGTCAGGGAAGGTCGGACCGCACTCCACATCCCTGCCACCCCCACTGAGTGTTTGATGTCACCCTTCCATCCATCCATCCATGCAGTCCTGCTCCTGCTCTCCTGACCCCCCACCCCCAACAACTCTGGAAACCCAGCTGCCCTCAGAATGAGCAGAGAGAGGGCAGGTGTGCAGGGCCGGGGTGTCTGCCTGCCTGCCGGTCCCCTCTGCCTCCTGTCTCTCCTCTGCGGGGAGAAGGGTTGCCCTGGAATTGTGTGTTTTCTGCTGAGGTTGGTGTTGGGCACCCTGAGGCCTTCAGCGAGTGCCTAACGAGCGGGATACGAGGTTCTGGGTCCAGAAGTATATACCAGGCAAGGTCTCAGGACAGCATCTAATTCAGCCCAGAATCTAATTCAGCCTAGATGGGGAGACAGGCCAGTGTGGAGGGCATGACCTGACCAGCCTACCACGCACAGGCTCTCTCCATTACCCTTGCTGGTGTTCTTCAGAACCAGGCCTTGCCTCTGCATCCAGGTGGGGAAAGTGAGGGTCTGCACCCCTGTCCAGCCTAGGGCAGCCCCCAGGCCCTGGGGATCCTTGTCCTGCTTGCCTGGCAAGGATGCTGGTGCCCACCCACCCATCTGGCCGCACCTAGCCTCCTAACCTGCTGCAGTTGCTAAAACCCTGCATGGGTGCCCCATCCCCTCTGTGACTCCTGGGGTCCTGCAGAGCAGGGCACCTGGTCAGCCTGTTCACCGGCTTACCTCCGGGCAGATCTATAAGCCCTGATCCAGGGGCTAAAGACCAGGAAAGCCACAGAGCCCAGCATGGGGCGCTGTCCTACAGAGCTTGAAGGTGAACTGAGGGGACCATCTCAGACTCTGAGAGGCTTCTCGGGATAAGTGGCCCAGGGTGTAGGCGCTCGGGCACCAGCTCTGGAGCTGGGCCCTGGGGGGAACTGAAGTGGAGTGGGGGAGGAGGCAGGAAGGGGTCTCGTGTGAGCACCGGAGAGGGAGGGGCGGTGTTTGGAGGAGGAGGCTGCAGGGATGGGGCGGATGGCCTGGGCTGGTGGACAGGGAGCTGAGCCTCGCAGGCAGAGGAAGGACCAGGAGAGTGGCCTGGCTCTGGCCCTTGTCAGCTCCTGGGCCTGCCTGCTTCCTGCTCACACCGCCCACCTCTGGTGCCTGTTCCCTCTTCTCTCCTGTTGTCTAGATGCCCACTTGGCAGAGAAATACCTTCTTGGGATGAAGGTGAACCTAGAGCCATAGTACATAAAGCAGCTTGTGAGAGCCCTGCTGAGAGGGGCTGCAAGTGAGGGGCTTGCTTGCTCAGCCACCTACCCACCCTGCTCGGAGGCCCTGTCCACCAGCAGAACGGACTGCCCTGCCCACTCCAGCCACCATGTGGCAGCCATCACCACAGCCCCTCAGCCCGGGTCGCAGCCCCACAGGGGTTGCGGGCGATCCTGCCTGTGGGTGTGGGTAGGGCGGAGCAGGGACAGGGTGTGGGGTCTCCAGAGGGTCCCTCCTGGGGGCTTGCCCCTGCTGGGGGGCGTCTGCCCATACAGCACAGGAGAGCTGCTCCAGATGCAGCAGGAGGGCCGCTCGAATGTCGCCCATCTTCGCACAATCATTTCAGCATCCTCTCAGCGCCCGAACAGCCCGCTCGTTTGAATGCGTAATTAGCCCAAGCATCCTACCTCGCTAATTTCAAGGCAGGGGAAGGGGGTGGAGGGGGTTTAGGAATTTGCATATTAATTTAGCCGAGGGAGAGAAAAATTGTTTACCACTTCTTTCTCTCAGTCGCTCACAAAGGACTTAACTCTTTCCTGCTTGTCTGGAGCCTTGCCAGGAGGGCATGACTGGGGTGCAACCAGCCCCCCAAAGGCCCCCGCTCCCCCAGCCTCCCCTGTGTCCCACCCCAGGCGGCCCCTGCACATGCTAGGCTGCAGCTTCCTCCCTTTGCAGGGCCCATGTGGGCTCCTCAGGGGCCAAACAACATGGGAACTGACCTCAAACTCCCTCCCCACTGACCCTGACGCGTGCTTTTCTGGGATTGGAGATTCCTGGGGCCCCTGAGCCACACCCCCATCTTCACCTGTTTATTTGCCCAGTGCCATGGACTATGGAGGGTACCCACAGCTGCCTCCCAACTAGAGCAAGAAGCTGGTATGCACAGAGGGGTGGGAGGGCTTCCAGGCCGAGGTGGCATTTGCCAAGGGCCCTGTAGGAGTGAACTGGTGAGTGGAGGGCGCTGGGGCAGGGGGCACATAGGAGGGAGATGTTTGGGGAGCTGAGTTCTGAGATCTCAAGAGCCAGAAGGGATTATGCAGGCCTCTAGTGATGGACCGAGCAAAGCAGGGCCTGGATTCACCTGCTTTGCTCTGAGCCCCATCTCGTCTGTGGGGGACAGCAATATTCCAAAGGTTGTCGCAGGACAGAATGAGACACCGGCAAGGCTGGTGTTTTCAGGTGACCCTGTCCCGCGCTGTGGTCACTTCCCACTCAGATGGACGGCAGCATATCCGCTCAGAAGGGCAAAATGCCCCAGAGCCATGCGAGCAGCTCCGGCTCCCCAGGGGCGACCAACGCAGAGAGTGACATATCACAGAAGCCAGTTCTTCACACAGCAGTGGCCCGAGGACACCAACCTCCCACCCCAGGGCCCAGTGTGCACTGCAGGCCAGTCGGCCCACCCACACAGTGAGCAGGACTAGAGGGGCCCTGCCACACACCTGGTGGCAACCAGCTGCCTCAGGCTGTTCCTCACCACGGGTGCAGACACCACCCAAACCACGAAGGACCACACAAGATCTCATCGTCTTCAGAATCGGGACTGGCCTATGAACCACAGACCTGGGAGACCTGAGCGAAGGGCTGGCCACAGAGACAGAGGCCAGCATCCACAGGGAGAGTTCGGGCCAGGCTGGCCATGTTGTCCCTTCCTGAGCCAGGGCAAACGTCATTAACCGATCACAGAGCCTCTCCCACCACCCATGGGAATTCCCGGGAGTCGCTGCCTGCCAGCTGTTGGCCACCTGGACTGGATGAGCTCCTGGATGACCCTCAGGGTGAGTCTCTGCCCCATGTCAGGTATCAGGGAGCCCATGTGGCTGCCAGCACAGAAGAGAAACTTCCTGCTCCCACCAAGCTCCCTCACAGCGGCCAGATGCACCTGCAGGGGTGCGAGGTCTGCCCAGCACTCTGCCCCGGTGTGTGAGGGGGTGCTCCCCAGCTACACACCCCCTCCATCCCCGCTGAGCTGCGCACTGTGACCAAGGACTCGGGCCTCAGGGCCACAGATGAGATGCCTCCATAGGGCACACTGCACACGCTCAGGACAGCTCAATACGCCCACATGGGAAGGTTGTGGTGCCAGGAGCTGCAGTGCAAGGGCCACAGTGATGCACACAGGGTGTGCACTGCCAGCACAGGGGGCCCGAGGACACAGGACATGGCTGCGGGCAGGGAGGCAGGTGGTGGATGTGCACCAATGGGCCAGAAGCCACAGGCGCCTGGGAGCTGCAGTTGCAGTAAGTGGGGGGAGATGGCCACACATGTCGTGGTCCCGACAAGTTCTGTCTCCTAGTTGAATAGGTCCCAGGGGTGGCCCCTCAAGATGGGCCCTCATGGGCCAAGCTCCCCGCTCTGGGGTGGGAGACATGGGCACTTTGGGGCATGGGAACCACCTGAGCAGCAGGCCTGCCTGCCCCTAGTCCCTCTGGGTCACCCTGGGGTACCCTGGCTGGGGGCACAACCAGGAACCCAGCAGCTACAAAGAAACCAGCCACCCTCCCAACTAGGGGCCTGGAGAACTCAGGAGGGTCTAGGACTCAGCACTGTGTCTGGCAGAACAAGAAGGAAGGTGCCGCAAGGGTGACCCCATCTCTCCTGGGTCCATGACCACTGCCCCCTCCCTTAGCCTCCAGGAAAAGGTGCTGATGGGTTTTTGGTCGTGCCCCCACCAGGGTACCCCTCAGGGTGACCCAGAGGGGTGAGCTGGTAGAGAGCTCGCCATGGACCCCAAGCCAGTGGCTCACAGGGCTTCTTGGGGTGGTCCTGGCGAGCCTCACCTGCTCCCAAGGCACCTGTTCGGAATGCAGACTCCCAGGCCCTGTGAAGCCACCCCACCCTTCAGAGTCCCTCTGCCTGATTGGTGGGTTCTCCCAGTGTCACTGGCCACCCAAGACCTGAGAGCCTCACCTAGGGGTGGCAGCCTCCCACTCCTGCACCTCCCTCTTCAGGGAACCTGTGAGATGAAACAGCTCTGGTCTGGGAGGCAGGGCAGAGGTGAGGGGCCGTCGCCAGGGGGAGCACAGATTCCCATGTCTGGGTAGGTACAGACCAAGTGGCAGGGCAGGAGGGGCTGCAGCTAGGCAGCCAGTGGCCCCGAGGGACTGTGCCCAGTCAGCCAGACACCCGGGGACCGCAAGAACAGCCTGCTCAGCCCTGCTGTGCCCACGCGTCCACGTGCGCCATGATGGCACCTTTGTTTGCGTCTGTGGGTGTTGTGGGCTGGTTGGGAAATGCTCTGTCTGCCTCCTGCAGCTGCTGTCAGTGCACACCCGGGAGCCAGCTTCACTCTCACTGTCATTAAAAATCCCAAGTCTGACAGGTAGGGAAAATCCAACATAAAAACAACCGCCTAGGGACCAACCACAACTCGAGCAGAAGCCCAGCTCCTGGTGCAGGGGCCAGGCCCCTCTGGAAGCCGGGCTTCTGCCCTCCCCTGCTCTTCTGCGCAAGTGTTGACCTGTCATCCCCACCTTAGGGCTGGACAACAGGGGACAGCAAGGCAGAGGGAGGGATGGAGGAGGAAAGCACATGAATGGGAGCAGAGACCAGCCCCAGGCCACACTTGCAGGCCTTGCGGGATGCTGGACATCATGGTGGGTAGCCTGACACATCCCATTGACAAACGAGGTGCCCCATGCCACCGGCACCCAGCTGGAACTCGACACCCACCTCTGACCTCCACCAGACCTCCTGGTAAAGGCCTGTGCTGGAGACCAGGCCTGCTGCCCTTCTGGGTGGGAGAGAGGCACCCATGGGGGGGGGGGTCCCCAGGGCCCAGGGAAGTAGCCAATGCATCTTTCTGTGGTCACAAGAGGCGGCCCTGGTGCCCTAACCAGGTGACATGGCCGCAATGGCACTCAAGCAGGCCCCAAGGATGGACACTAACCCTGTTTCTTGAGATTCGTTCATCATTTGGACAAGCTGCTCGTCCCTTTTGAACCTCGGGGGCCACAACTGTAAATGGCAGGAGGCGGGTGTGTGTGTCTGGCCTGGGCACAGGGAAGGGTCTTCGTGGGGGGCCTGGCCCTTGCCCTGTCTGACCAGGCCCTGGGCTGTGGTGACATGCCAGCTCTTAGGGTCTCAGCTCACAGGATCGGAGTGCATGCTGGACACCAGTCCTGGTCACAGATCTGGGGTGGCCAGGATCGCCCACCATGCTGGGGTCCCCCTGCAGTCGGGCCTCAGGGATTCTCTGCTGTGCTCAGCCTGGTTCCAGGGCCTCTTGGAGCTCGGGTGACACTAGCCCCTGCCCCAGAGAACCTGGCGCCTGGCTGAGCCCACATGGGCTCAGAGCTGGGGTTTCTCCCCAGGGTGCTGGCACTCATGCAGCTCCTGGGCGCTGGTGCTCACGCGGCTGTTACATCTGGAAAAAGTTCTTGGAGGGCCCAGGAGGGACGCATGGCTCCCTGTGTGGCTGGCTCCCTCCCACTTGGGGACCTGGGGACGGGAGGCCTCGGAAAGGCTGGGAGCACCCAGCCTTGAGCTGAGGAGCCCAGCAAGCAGAGGGTTAAGCGTTGCTTCTACTTCTTCTGCTTGGGGTGCATAATGCGCTCATTTGCATACTGCAGTGTGCGCTCAATTAAAATGAACTTTTAATTTCTTCTAAGTAAATTACTTCTTGCCGGTACGTGACGCGCACAAATGTCAGAATAATGGGAAAGCCTTAATGAGCTGGGGGGTGGAGTGGGTGGGGGCTGCTGGGAGTAACCCCAGAACAGGGAAGTCCACACGCAACACAGACGCACAGGACGGGTGCACAGACCGTGGCCGCTGCACAAGCACTCTCCACATGCAGCCCCCACCACGGCCACTTGCACACACGTTAACAGGATCCCACCAGAATGGACACAGGCATTTCTCACCAAGCCCCAGCCTCCCTACTACTTCTTACTTATCTTGTCAATAAGGATATAAGTTTAGAGGTTGGAACAAAGAAGCAAGCAGAGGACAAGGAGGCTGGGCACTCCCTGCCTGTGACTGGGGGCAGCCCTGCTGGGGTTAGGCAGGGGGAGTCATCCGTTCTACCTGGGCCCTTGGAGCCCAACTCCATCATCATCCCTTTGCCTCCCAGGATCCGAGGGGGCCTCAGACAGTTGGGGGGCACAGTCAGCTCGGGCCACATGGCTCGGTCCTGCTAGGATGGCACGGGAGTTGGTCTGTCTGCGTCTTTCTCCTCATGCTCTGAGTGTGGAGGTGGCATCAGCCTGAAACTGACCAGCTGACTAGGCGTGAGAGGAGGGCTCCCCAGGGTTTTGAGCCCTGGTCCCAGGCAGGGCTAGACTCACTGGGGTTCTCAGCAGAGGCTCTGGCCTCTGACCAGAGAAGGCAGCAGACACACGGGTGCTCTGTCCACATGGATGTGGGTTCTAGCCATGATGGCTGGACAAGCCACGGGGCCCCTAGGCCATCCAGCTGTCTCCTCTGCACCTGTCTGAGGCTGGTGGCTCCCTCTGCCCTGCACTGTGACGAAGCTGCTACTGGGCAACTCTGCGACCAGCGACCACCCATGGAACTGGGCTGGAGCCACTGCTGGATGCCCCACAGAAACAGCTCAGACGCCCGTGGGCAGGTCCTCATCAACACCAATGCTTGAGGTTTGGGGAGGCCAATCTTCTCCTCAGGTCCCAGAAGGGTCAAAGGAGAGTCAGTGACGTTGATGATGAATCTAGGATGTGTGGACATGGCTCCCAGGAGTATGGGGGCACCCCTAGGGGCCTGTGGGCAGGCACTCTGGGCCTGCAGTGTACCTGGAGTTGTTTGAAGAGGCTTGTGGTCCTGAGGGGAGGGGCCCAGACATCTCTGACAATGCCTACAGAGGATGGTCAGCGAGGGCTTCCTGGAGGAGGGCTCACCAGGGGGACACAGGGGCCAAAATGGCCCAGGTCAGTGTATGAGGTGGCAGAGGATGAGATGGTGGGGGGTGGGGGTGATGGGGGCCCAGTGGGGAGGCCTGCTGCAGGCAAGAATGGCTCACAAGGGCCACAGGGCACAATGTCTTTAGGGACAAGCAGCAGAGCACCTGGAAGGGATGTGCCCAGCTGAGGGGGGCGACAGGAGGGCTCAGGGTCCAAGCAGTGGAGATGCAGGCCCAGGGGGTCTGAGGCTCTGGCTGGAGCCCCCAGGTTGGGCTGGAGGTGCTTCCTCAGCATGGGGATGCAGTGAGCAGGCGGCAGGGGCCTCATTCATGATCNGACCTGGGGACGGGAGGCCTCGGAAAGGCTGGGAGCACCCAGCCTTGAGCTGAGGAGCCCAGCAAGCAGAGGGTTAAGCGTTGCTTCTACTTCTTCTGCTTGGGGTGCATAATGCGCTCATTTGCATACTGCAGTGTGCGCTCAATTAAAATGAACTTTTAATTTCTTCTAAGTAAATTACTTCTTGCCGGTACGTGACGCGCACAAATGTCAGAATAATGGGAAAGCCTTAATGAGCTGGGGGGTGGAGTGGGTGGGGGCTGCTGGGAGTAACCCCAGAACAGGGAAGTCCACACGCAACACAGACGCACAGGACGGGTGCACAGACCGTGGCCGCTGNTGTCTGCCTCCTGCAGCTGCTGTCAGTGCACACCCGGGAGCCAGCTTCACTCTCACTGTCATTAAAAATCCCAAGTCTGACAGGTAGGGAAAATCCAACATAAAAACAACCGCCTAGGGACCAACCACAACTCGAGCAGAAGCCCAGCTCCTGGTGCAGGGGCCAGGCCCCTCTGGAAGCCGGGCTTCTGCCCTCCCCTGCTCTTCTGCGCAAGTGTTGACCTGTCATCCCCACCTTAGGGCTGGACAACAGGGGACAGCAAGGCAGAGGGAGGGATGGAGGAGGAAAGCACATGAATGGGAGCAGAGACCAGCCCCAGGCCACACTTGCAGGCCTTGCGGGATGCTGGACATCATGGTGGGTAGCCTGACACATCCCATTGACAAACGAGGTGCCCCATGCCACCGGCACCCAGCTGGAACTCGACACCCACCTCTGACCTCCACCAGACCTCCTGGTAAAGGCCTGTGCTGGAGACCAGGCCTGCTGCCCTTCTGGGTGGGAGAGAGGCACCCATGGAGGGGGGGGTCCCCAGGGCCCAGGGAAGTAGCCAATGCATCTTTCTGTGGTCACAAGAGGCGGCCCTGGTGCCCTAACCAGGTGACATGGCCGCAATGGCACTCAAGCAGGCCCCAAGGATGGACACTAACCCTGTTTCTTGAGATTCGTTCATCATTTGGACAAGCTGCTCGTCCCTTTTGAACCTCGGGGGCCACAACTGTAAATGGCAGGAGGCGGGTGTGTGTGTCTGGCCTGGGCACAGGGAAGGGTCTTCGTGGGGGGCCTGGCCCTTGCCCTGTCTGACCAGGCCCTGGGCTGTGGTGACATGCCAGCTCTTAGGGTCTCAGCTCACAGGATCGGAGTGCATGCTGGACACCAGTCCTGGTCACAGATCTGGGGTGGCCAGGATCGCCCACCATGCTGGGGTCCCCCTGCAGTCGGGCCTCAGGGATTCTCTGCTGTGCTCAGCCTGGTTCCAGGGCCTCTTGGAGCTCGGGTGACACTAGCCCCTGCCCCAGAGAACCTGGCGCCTGGCTGAGCCCACATGGGCTCAGAGCTGGGGTTTCTCCCCAGGGTGCTGGCACTCATGCAGCTCCTGGGCGCCGGTGCTCACGCGGCTGTTACATCTGGAAAAAGTTCTTGGAGGGCCCAGGAGGGATGCATGGCTCCCTGTGTGGCTGGCTCCCTCCCACTTGGGGACCTGGGGACGGGAGGCCTCGGAAAGGCTGGGAGCACCCAGCCTTGAGCTGAGGAGCCCAGCAAGCAGAGGGTTAAGCGTTGCTTCTACTTCTTCTGCTTGGGGTGCATAATGCGCTCATTTGCATACTGCAGTGTGCGCTCAATTAAAATGAACTTTTAATTTCTTCTAAGTAAATTACTTCTTGCCGGTACGTGACGCGCACAAATGTCAGAATAATGGGAAAGCCTTAATGAGCTGGGGGGTGGAGTGGGTGGGGGCTGCTGGGAGTAACCCCAGAACAGGGAAGTCCACACGCAACACAGACGCACAGGACGGGTGCACAGACCGTGGCCGCTGTACAAGCACTCTCCACATGCAGCCCCCACCACGGCCACTTGCACACACGTTAACAGGATCCCACCAGAATGGACACAGGCATTTCTCACCAAGCCCCAGCCTCCCTACTACTTCTTACTTATCTTGTCAATAAGGATATAAGTTTAGAGGTTGGAACAAAGAAGCAAGCAGAGGACAAGGAGGCTGGGCACTCCCTGCCTGTGACTGGGGGCAGCCCCGCTGGGGTTAGGCAGGGGGAGTCATCCGTTCTACCTGGGCCCTTGGAGCCCAACTCCATCATCATCCCTTTGCCTCCCAGGATCCGAGGGGGCCTCAGACAGTTGGGGGGCACAGTCAGCTCGGGCCACATGGCTCGGTCCTGCTAGGATGGCACGGGAGTTGGTCTGTCTGCGTCTTTCTCCTCATGCTCTGAGTGTGGAGGTGGCATCAGCCTGAAACTGACCAGCTGACTAGGCGTGAGAGGAGGGCTCCCCAGGGTTTTGAGCCCTGGTCCCAGGCAGGGCTAGACTCACTGGGGTTCTCAGCAGAGGCTCTGGCCTCTGACCAGAGAAGGCAGCAGACACACGGGTGCTCTGTCCACATGGATGTGGGTTCTAGCCATGATGGCTGGACAAGCCACGGGGCCCCTAGGCCATCCAGCTGTCTCCTCTGCACCTGTCTGAGGCTGGTGGCTCCCTCTGCCCTGCACTGTGACGAAGCTGCTACTGGGCAACTCTGCGACCAGCGACCACCCATGGAACTGGGCTGGAGCCACTGCTGGATGCCCCACAGAAACAGCTCAGACGCCCGTGGGCAGGTCCTCATCAACACCAATGCTTGAGGTTTGGGGAGGCCAATCTTCTCCTCAGGTCCCAGAAGGGTCAAAGGAGAGTCAGTGACGTTGATGATGAATCTAGGATGTGTGGACATGGCTCCCAGGAGTATGGGGGCACCCCTAGGGGCCTGTGGGCAGGCACTCTGGGCCTGCAGTGTACCTGGAGTTGTTTGAAGAGGCTTGTGGTCCTGAGGGGAGGGGCCCAGACATCTCTGACAATGCCTACAGAGGATGGTCAGCGAGGGCTTCCTGGAGGAGGGCTCACCAGGGGGACACAGGGGCCAAAATGGCCCAGGTCAGTGTATGAGGTGGCAGAGGATGAGATGGTGGGGGGTGGGGGTGATGGGGGCCCAGTGGGGAGGCCTGCTGCAGGCAAGAATGGCTCACAAGGGCCACAGGGCACAATGTCTTTAGGGACAAGCAGCAGAGCACCTGGAAGGGATGTGCCCAGCTGAGGGGGGCGACAGGAGGGCTCAGGGTCCAAGCAGTGGAGATGCAGGCCCAGGGGGTCTGAGGCTCTGGCTGGAGCCCCCAGGTTGGGCTGGAGGTGCTTCCTCAGCATGGGGATGCAGTGAGCAGGCGGCAGGGGCCTCATTCATGATCGTTTGTCATTACTGGCAGGCTTCACGGCAGGGGGCAGGGGCACGGTGGCAGCCAGGCAGAGGGCAGCGGCACCCAGGACTCAGATGGAGAGCCCGGGCCAGCCCTCCCTGGGCTGATACGGACACCGAGGCCCAGAGGGTCTCTCAGCTGGTCCAGCACAGTAGGGGGAGGAGGGGAAGGCTGGTCCAGCCTGGCCATGGTGCTGCAGGAGGTGAGTCTCTGCCTTATCACCTGCCCCAGAGCCCCCCCTCCCGATTCCTTGAAAGGGGGTGCCCCCAGAGAAGAGTTGACAAGTGACAGTGAACTGGGATGGTGGCAGACAGAAAATACAAAAGAGAGAGGCTGGGAGGCTTGGCTAGAGGGGCCTCACACTTCCCACACCCCTCCCCTGCACAGCAACTCTCTGTGGCTCTCTTGTGCCACTCCAGCAATGTCTCAGCTGGCACCCCTGCCTCTGCTCAGGGATCTCTGAGTCTGCCTGCCTGAGCTCACAGAACTGGGTGGACTGCTGCCCCCCAGCAGGGACCCTCTGTTCTGATCTGGCAATGGCCCTGTGTGACCATACCACCTACCCTCACCTTCCACGGTGGGAGGATGGGCCACATGTGGGGAGCAGTGATGCCCACAGGGTGAGGGCCCAGCACCTCATGGTGCATCTGTCCTCAGCTGCGGCCAGAGGGTCATCCTCAGGCTGTTGTGATATTGGGGGCCTGAGCTCAGACCCCGACTAGCCAGAAGGCCCCTGCTCAGTTCCAGTCTCCTCCTGCGGTGAGCCACTGTGCCTTTAAGAGGACGAATCCCACCCTCGGCCCCCTCCCTGGCTTTCATGCCAGTTTCTCCCCCTGGATGGGTTCTGACAATTACCACTTCCCTGGCAGCTGGGGTGTGCTGCATGCATGTGTGTGTGTGCATGCGTGTGCGTGTCTATCTGTGCACATGAGGTGACTGGAGCCCAGCTTTCCCCCATCGCTGAAATTTACATTGAACCACAAATTAATTTCATAATTTTTTCCTCTCTAATTATGCCAACATCTGCTGCAAAGCCAAGCTGTGCACATGCATTTTAATATTCTCCCCTCCTCTCCTCCTCACAGCATCGCTTCTGTCTACACTGAACTTTTCAATAATTATCGCCAAGAGAAGATCTTGACTCCCATTGCTCTTGCTTTTCAAGAGGGGAGGTGGGGAAGGGGAATGAGGAGAGACAGAGAGAGATGGAAGGAAAGAGAGGCAGAGAGGGAAAGAGAGACAGAGAGAGAAAGAGAGAGAGGACTGTCCGCAGGAGGGGAGGGAGACGGCAGGTTAATGACCAGGTCTGTGCATCGGCGTCTCAGGAGGGAGTGAACCATGGGGTGAGGGGTGGCTGACAGTTGATTTCTTTGTTGCTGCAGGAGGAGAGGGAGGGTGTTCAGGGAGGGAGATAGGGAAGAAGGCGAGGGAGGAAGAGAAGGAACTTGGGGGTGAGGGAGAGGCAGGGCCTGCTGGGGTGTATGTCCCCTGCAGGGACACCCCCTACACCCCAAGAGTGCAGCCACCCTCGGACCAGGATGGGCTGAGGAGGTATGCTGGCTCTGCCTGGCCCTCTCTGGTGGACAAGCCGTGTGGCCCCAGGCCCCAAAGACTGAGGCACACAGTCACAACAGTTGTTTTCCCACGAGCATAGGGTGTGGCGCAGCTGTGGGACCTCCATCTCACCAACCTTTGTGCAGGGCTGGCCCCGGTGCCCTGGCACCTTTACCTGCCAGCGCCTGACAGGAGGGCTGGCCTGAAATGTGCACAAGGGGCCACACCTTACAGGTTTGGGTTAGGGCCAGGCAACCCCCTGACGCCCCTCCACCTGCACTCGGAGTGAATGTGTGCACACTCATGTGGGTGTGCACCTGTGAGCACGTGTGCAGTCATGGCTGCACAGCCCTGCAGTGCAGGGTGGATGCCTAGAGTGCGTGTGCGGAAAGCCCTTGCTCGGAATTAGGAGGCCAGCTGCGTGGACCTGGGTCAGACACTGCCTGTCTGTGAGCCCGTCTGTCCACACAGGGCACCCTGCAGCGTACAGCTTGGGGACAGCCAGCTGGCCTTTGGTGAGCACTTCTCATCCACCTCCCAGTCCCCCTTGAGCCCACCCTCTCCCCACGGCTCCTCACTGCCACCCAGATTATATCCACCCTCCTTATTCTGGCCATGAAGCCCAAATCCCAGGCAAGCCCACCCTGCACCCTGGACGCTACCCGCCAAGCCCCTGGCCCCTCCGCAAACTCCTCCCTCACGTATGGTTGGTGCTCCATGACTTTTTGTTAAAGGGTGAATAAATTAATAACATCATTGAAACACATCACAAATCTTCTCTGGGCCTATACTTCATAGAGAATCAAAGACACAGGTCACTTGTACTTGAGGACTGTCACCCTGGTCTCTCTCACATCCACTCTAGCTCAGCTAAGAGGTCAGCAGCAGAGATAGAGATGTCCCTGCTTTAGCAATAATTCAACCCCCACATTTACTGAAGCTGTGCTGTGCCAAGATCCACAAATGGTTTCTACAGAGTGCAGTGCACGGTCCCTTCGAGGCGCTCATGGTCCAGAGGAAGGTAGGCGAACAGCCAACAAGAGGCCCGTGAGGATGTGATGAGACTCAGGGAAGTGTGACTGATGACACAGCATCTGAATGGTGTCCAGAGGAAAGAAAGGCTTGGTTGGGCCTAGGGTGGGGGTGTCTCTGGGAAGTGCAATACAAATGGAAGGCAACAGGCTGCAAAAGTAGAGAGTGGGCTCTTGTTTCTGGTTGTGATACACGTAATGGGCACAGGCTTACACTCCTGCTATAAGCAACTGTTGAACTGCACAAAATACAAGCAGAAACTGTCTCCAGATGTTGCACAACAGATAGCTCCACATTCACCCCAGCTTCCTGAAGCAGAGCCCCAGCGTACTTTAATGTCTCAACAAGAGAGGAGAGAGAGGTAAAATTGGGGCTGCTGAGCTGTCTGCAATATGCAGAGATGAGGAAGCTGTGCAAAGAAGGCCCAGGAGCCTGCACGGGCTCCGAGTCTCGAATAGTCAGCCATAGATTTCCAGGGCGGGGATGTACAAGACCCAGCAGAGAACCACTACACTGCAAGTCGACTGGAGTGTCTAGAGTTGATGTGCCAGAAGGCATGGAACAGTCCAGACAGCTGAGCAGAGGGAGTGTGCTGAACATCCCAGAATGACAGTTCTCAGGAGCTGGGCTATTCCAGCCTGAGGATAAGGGTTGCTTGAGCTCCTGCCCTAAAAAAGCCTCAAGCCAAGCCCTGACAGATCAGGCCAAGCTGCTAGCAAAATAACCCTGCCAGAACAAATTTAACACTCTTTAAAGAACACACTGTGACCCAGTGTGTTCCAACAATATAGGATTCACAATGTCCAGCACACAATAAGAAATTACTAGATATGCAAAGAAGATAGAAAATGTAACCAGAAAAAAAAAAAAAGCAGTCAGTAGAACAGATCCAGAGATAACACAGATGTTGGAATTACAAAAGAAAGATTTCAAACAAAAGAAAGACATGAGTGTGGAGAGGGAGATTCTCAACAGAATGGAAACTATAATGGCAGGAATCTAACAGAAAATGTAGAACTGAAAAACATAAAGTCTGAAATGAAAAATTCACTGGATGAGTCTAATAGCAGATTGGACTACAGAAGAAATGGCGTGTGAATGTGAAGACAGGTTCAGTAAGAACAATCCAAATTTAACCTGAGAGAAAAATAAAGCCTTTAAAAAAACAAACAAAGACCCCATTGACCCACAATATCAAGCAGTTCAATATATAAACAATTTAAGTGCCAGAAAGAGAGGGAAGAGAGTGGAGCAGAAATAAAAAAACAAAACTTGAAGAAATAATAACTGAAAATTTCTCAAATTTGATGAAAAATATCAACCCACAAATCAATAAAACCAAGAAAAATAAACTAAAACAAAACCCCAACTACTCATACCCAGGAATATACTAAAACCAAATATACAGGGATCACTTCAAAAAGCAGCATATCACAAGGAGATGAGGATGAGAAATACAATTGACTCCTCATCAAAATAATGCAGTCCGTAGTCCAAAAAATGACATCTGTAGACTTGGTAGTCTATATCTTGCACAAAAAAGTCCTTAAAACCACAGGTGAAATATAGTGTATTTTCAATTCATCATAATCATAAGTGAGTATGCACTTAGAAGCCTCAAAATTTGTGAAGCAAAAACTAACAGACTAAAGGGAGACAAATCCACAACTCCAGTTGGGGATTTTAACATTCCTCTCTTAGTAAGTGATAAGCCATGGAGACAGAAAGTCAGCAAGGGGTTTAAAGACTTCAACAACAGCATCAACCAAATGATCTATGTGACATTTATAGGGCACTCCACCAAGCAAGAACAGAACAAGCACTTTTTTCCCCAAATGAACATGGATTATTCACCATAAAATATGTCTCAATAATTGCCAAAAAAACCCCACTAAAATCATATGAAATATATTCTCTAGCCTAGAACAGTGGGAAATCAATTAGATAAAGATATTTGTAAAATGCCCTCAAATGCTTGGAAATTAAACTAAAAAGCCTAAATAACCCATGAATAAAACATCACAAAGGACACTGGAAAATATGTTGAACTAAATAACAATAAAAACATGACATATCAAAATTTGTAGGCTGTAGCGAAGCAGTGGTTAAAGTGAAAACTATTGATGCTTTTGAACTTTGGTGTTGGAGAAGATTCTTGAGATTTCCTTGGACTGCAAGGAGATCAAACCAGTCAATCATAAAGGAAATCAGTCCTGAATATTCATTGGAAGGACTGATGCTGAAGCTGAAGCTCCAACACTTTGGTGACCTGATGCAAAGAACTGACTCATTGGAAAAGACCGTGATGCAGGGGAAAACTGATGGCAGGAGGAGAAAGGCATGACAGAGGATGAGATGGTTGAATGGCATCACTGACTCGATGGACATGAGCAAGCTCTGGGAGTTGGTGATGAATAGGGAGGCCTGGCGTGCACGGGGCTGCAGAGTCGGACATGACTGAGTGACTGAACTGAACTGATAGCTTTAAATGTTTATGTTGGAAAAGATGAATTATTTTTAATAAGTTATCTAAGGTTCGGTTCTCTGGTAGCTCCCCTGGTGGCTCAGCTGGTAAAGAATCCGCCTGCACGGTAGGAGACCTAGATTCGATCCCTGGGTTGGGAAGATGCCCTGGAGAAGGGAAAGGCTACCAACTCCAGTATTCTGGCCTAGAGAATTCCATAGACTGTCTAGTCCATGGGGTCGCCAAGAGTCGGACACAACTGAGTGACTTTCACTTTCACTTTAGTTATATTACTCAAGGGAAGAGGAACAGAGACAGAGAGAAGAGAAACAAACTATGAATATTAGGAATTAAAGATAGGGTATCATCACAGATCCTATAGACATTAAAATAAAACAAAGGAATATTATAAACTTTGTGCCAATAAATTTGACACACAGAGAAAATGGACAAACCCCTTGAAAAACACAAATTACTAAAACTGATACAAGAAGAGAAACTCTGAAGAGATGTACATCTGATTTTTTAAAAATGAATTCATGACTGAACCCCTCTCCACATGGCGAAAATTGGAGGCTGAAGCTCCCTGGTGACTCAGTGGTGAAGTATCCACCTGCCAGTGTAGAGGACACGAGTTTGATCCTTGGTCTGAGAAGATCTCATGTGCCACAGAGCAACTCGGCCTTTGTGCCACAACTATTGAATCTGTGCTCTAGGAGCCGCAATCGCTGAGGCTACACACTGCAACTACCGAAGCCCGTGTGCTCTAGAGCCCGTGCTCCACAAGAAAAGCCACAATGAGGAGCCATGAACCATAACTGGAAAGTAGCACCCCATTTGCCACAGCTCGAGAAAAAAGCCCGAAAAGCAACCAAGACCAATGCAGCCAAAAAAACAATCAATAAAACTTTTTTCTTTTCACAATTGGAAGCTGTTCAGAGCCAGGAAGGTGAGTTACTGCGTTTTGCTGAGGAAGGCACAGGGGAAGGGTGGATACACTGATGGTGGTGTGAGCCCAGTGCCTGTGGCTTTCCCCGTGCATCTGCCATGGGCACCACCTGGGGATTCACCCATCACCACTCACCCTCATGGCAACCTGGGTTCACAATGAGAGGTAAGAGGCTCAGAGAGATTTCATTTCCTGCCAAAGTCACACAGCATGGACAGAGCTCTCCCAGTGCCTGTGGCAGGGAGGCCACGTGGAGCTGCCGAATCTGGCCTCCTGCATCTTTCCATTTCACCTTCGACTTCCAGACCAAGGACAGAGGCCCCTCTGACAGCGACACCCCTTCTTGCTCTCTGGACTTTGTGTTGTGTCAATTCTTTGGAAGCAAGTGCCCCTGGAGGTGAGGGGCTCTGTTTTATTACTGCACTAGTAATAAAGAAGAAACATAAATGCCCTACACACGTACGGTAACCCTATCATTTATCCACCAGACCAAGACTCCTGGAGAGTGAAAAGGGCACCGCTGGTGGTCACCTCAGGACGATGGGCACAGACCAGGACTGGCCTGAGCAGGAGCTGTGACGGGGCCTTGCTCTCCAGGGATCCGACATGACACAATAACCACGGCAGTGACAGCCATGTCACCACTTTCACTGAGCTTCTGGCCATCAGCCCTGTGCCCGCCCACCACCTGGGGAGCAGGTGGACCATGTCATTCCCACTCCAGGCCTTACAGGGCTTTCCCTTGAAAGCGATTTCCTGGGAAATACAGTTTCCTGGGAAATCTGAATCACAAACATGACTCTGTAGCTGCCACATCCTTGCTGCCCCTTTTCCTTAGAAGCCAGGACCCCAAGTCGATCAAGTGTCAAGCTGCCACTTCTGCTCCAGTCTCTTGCTTTCTCATTTCCCCAAAACCCTTTTGGAAGCAGATGGGGTGCAGGTCATAAATACAGTTTCTAAAGGAACCAACCTGGGTGCAGAGGTGGCCCTCGTGCTCCCTGCCCAGCCCTGCCCAGCACTGAGGCTCCTGAAAAGTCCCTTCCCAGGTGGGTTCCCCCGTGCCCTCCTCTCTCAAGTCAACACAGTGCCTGAAGTCAGGAAGAGACTCCTCTCCATCATGGGGGGCTGGCGGGTGCATCGGGGGCAGTGAACGGAGCTCCAGCCTTGCAGGCTGCACTCAGGATCCCCACACCCTCTGCTGGAGGCCCTCTGCAGAGCCCAGGCTCTTTCAGCTAAAGGATCCTGGGCGTCCAAGGCCATGAGCCATCCAGGGGACCCCACTGCTCCTCCCAGCCCCCACTCTGGGCCCCTTCTGCTGGCACCACCTTTCCCTGATCCCCTGTGGAAAGCCAAGACATCGTGGAGGGAGGCCCCCACTTTCATGACAAATCTAGAGCCGCTTCTACCCTCTCCAGAAACAGGCCTCAGTCTTCTTGTGTCATCCTGCCTGGACCCTGTGAGCTGGGGATATGGCTGTGCCCTGGGCAGCACCCAGGTATGGGCACCACAGCCTCCTTCCCCCGGCACAGTGAAGGATGGGAGGCCTGCAGACCCAGCCCCACCACCCTGGCTGGCATGTGGTATCTGAGTGGGTCAGTGCAGCCAGGACCTGAGGGCTACTGGGGAGGCCCCACCCCTGGCCTCCTCACCCTGCCTCGAGTGTCTGCTATTTTGTTATTGTTGGTAATTCCTCGCCAGGTGGACCCTGGCACGCTGTGGGGCTTCATTAAGCTCAGCCAGCTGTCGTGGAGCTCAGGGGACGTGATGCGTGGCAGAGCCAGCCTCAGGCGGGGGGTGGGGAGGGGCTGAGGAGGAGGGGTGCCCTGAGCCCCTGGGGAGGGGCCCCAGGACACTCGCTGGAGGGCAGCCGCCAAGGAGGGCTCAGTGTGGGTGTATGTGTGCGTGTTGTGTGTGTGTCTGTGGTGTGTGCACGTGTATTTGTGTGTGTGATGGGTGGCATATGCATGAGCCTGTCCGTGAGTCCTGCTCCAGGTAGGACCAGGGTGGGTCCCACTCATTTCTCAGAACACACCTCACAGCCTTCTGAGGACGCTCGCAGATTCCCCTACAGCTGGTCAGTGAGTGTGTGGAGCACTGGGAGGAGCACAGCTGAGCCGGTGTTCCCCCGGGACATGTCGGAGCCCCTCTTGTGATCAAGAGCTCTGCGTGATCCCCTGCTCGCTGCGTATGTAGGAGAGGCTGGTGCACAGTGGCCCCTGTTGCCTCCTGCCCCACTGCTGTGAAATAAGCTGACACGTCAGTAGGAAAGAGGCAACAGATCAGACAGACTCTATATAAGGAAGATCTGCAAATGGGCAACACTCAAATAGAAGCCTTGGGGATGCCACTGTGCCCACCAAGATAGCGCCTATTAGCCCTGCAGGGCTCATCCTCTTGCCACTGCTCAGCAAAACCCTGCATCACCTTTCAGTGGTGAACACAAATGTGCCCAGGATGGTCTTCACTTCTCTCCTGCCCAGCACCCCCCACCCCATACCCCGTTTTAGCCCCTATGACAAGAATACAGCAGACTGGGGGCCTCAAACAACCAGCATGGAGCTCCCCCAGTTCTGGAGGCTGGAAGTCCACTCCAGGTCTGGTGAGAGCCCCTTCCTGGCTTGTGGATAGCACCTTCCTGCGGTGCCTTCCCCTGCAGGAAGTGGGGAGGGAGCCCATGTGGGGCTCCTCCCCCACGACCTCATCACCCCAAAGGCCCCCTTAATGCCATCACACCAGGGGTCGGGTCTCAACTCTCGAATCTGGGAAGACAGTGTTCAGTCTCCGGCAGCACATTCATTCTCCCTGCACGGCCATGTTCAGCCCTTGCCTCGGCTGGGCCAAGGGCCGCTCTGACAGACATCTACCAAGGGTGGGGGGGATGGCGGAAAAGGAGGGGCTCCTCCTTCTGATTGTGCACTTATCTCAGCTGTTGGAATGAAGCACCCAGGAAATGAATCCAGATCCCAATCTCTGACCAGAAGGAAAAGAAGAAATGGAGACACTCATGTGTCTCCTGACACAATCTGTGGTTTTCTAAATGCTTCTGTCAACAAAATTCAACTGGACTCTAGGCACCCCTTAGCACGGTAAGCAGAGTTTTCATTACCTGCCCTGGTCACACTGTCAAGAGCAGGTAAGACTAACTGAATGGAGAGAAAATCGGATCCCCGCTGATGCTGATGGTTGAGGAAACACGTTGAGACAATAAGGAAAAGTCTCCTCTCAAATAGAAGCTCACGAACGGGCTGGGTCCTGCGTGGGCTGATTCAGCAGAGTCCCCGTTCCCCCTCTGCCTTGGCCCCACACACACCTGCACATCTCACCAGCACAGCCACGGGCACCTTGTGCTCAGGCTATCTTTTCAAGGATGTCTGTTTGGCCCATCAAGCGGCCTTGACAGAGAAATCACCCCTCCAAGTGGAGGGCAGGGTGATTTGTTCTCTGAGGTAAACACAGGCCCATCTGCCTACAGCCCACATGATCCTCTCAGGTTTCCTTGGCTCACCATTCCTCAGGCACCCCACACGCATAACACCTACCTGGACCACGTCCAGGAAGGGAAATCAGGGCCGCGAGGAAACTCCAGCTCCCACTGTGCCGTGGGTGACACAGCCCTCTGGCTCTGGTCCAGGATGCTAGTGTCCTGCCAGCATCTTCGAAACCAGGGTGGAGTAACTGATGACCCTCAGACCCTTTGCAGGTCCCCACAGTGGTTGGGGCTGGTCTGAGAAGCCTGGGCAATCCAGGCGTCACATGCAGACATGGGTGACTCATATAGACAGAAAGGTGGTGGTCCTCCCAGGACCTCCCTGAAGAGCCAGAAGCACCTTTCCCAGGAGTCTCCCTCTGCGGGGTCTCATGCCCATTTCTGAACCTGCTGTCGAAGACGTCCATCCGGAGGGCCCGTGAGTTCCGCAGGACAAGACAGCAGCTCGCACTTCAGCCCGTGAAAGCCCTCTTTGCTGGCTCTGCCACCTCCCCTCACCACCGTGTCCCTCCCAGCAGCCAGACCCTCCCTCTCGAGGGAGCCTCAAGCAGCTCCTAGAACTTCACAAAGCTAGTGGCCCGGCCCCAAGGAGGCGGGAACCTCCAGGTCATTTCTGCTTGTTGGAGACAGAAGGCATCTGACTCGGGGGGCCATCTCCCCAGGGAAGCAGTCAGCCCTGACTCAGGTTGCTCCTGTGCTGAGGAGCCGCTAGGGCTGAGCGCCTGCACCAGCAGGGCCTGATCTCCCTGTCCCTGTTTTTTCAGCTGTCACCAGCCGGGGGCCCTAGAGCCTTCTTCTGTGGCCCCTCGCCAGGACGCGCCCTGCACCACCATGGACGTCTCTGTCAGGCAGCGCCAGCACGGCAGCTGGACCCCCAGTCGATTCCCGGAGTCCATCTGAGCCCCTCCCCCACGAACCTCCTGCGGGGAAAGGAGTAGGGTGAGGGGAGGAGTGACTGAAGGACCAGCCCCTCACGTGACCCAGACCAGGGAGGCCAGTCCCTCTCGGTCCTAACCTTGCTCTGGCCACTGGTCTCATCTGCCTCGACAACCTGAGGAGACCGGCTCCGCCAGACCTGTCAGCCAATGGCAGCCAGTCCAACTTTCGGTCGGCTTAAGCTCCTCCCCTACCATGTAGATGATTGACATGGGCTGGACCCAGTGGGCATCAGGAGACACTGGGCCTGCGCAGAAGTTGCTGTCGCACCTTGCGGGAAATTGGCGCAGGTGGAGGAGGGAGATCCAGAGCAAGCAGCCTTGTGCCACAGATCTGCTCTCCCGAGGGCCCTCCCTCCTACTCTAGCAAGATGCCTGCGTTGTGTTGAGAAGGAAGGCTTGCAGGTGGGGTTGGAAGGCAGGACGTTGGGGAGGTCGGGGTCCACCAAGGGTGCTAATGGGATCCCAGGCGGTGAGAGGAAGGAAGAGACAGGTTGGAAGAGGGACCCAGACCCCAGAGACCCTCGGCACTGATCATCTGGCCTTCTGCGACCCAGAGCCAGGCCCCAGTTCCTTTAACCTCCGGGGTGTGAGCTGCCTGCAGAATGGTGGGCAGGGGTCTGAGTATCCTTCCAACACGTGGCAGGGGTACCACGGAGGCCGGCTTCTCCTCCACAGCCAGCCCTTCGGCTGGAGGAACAGGTCATGAGCCCCAAAACTTCAGTGACCCCATTCACAGGGTTCTGGCCATTCTGCCCTTGGCTCTGGAGCTCCATTCCACCACTGGGTTGGTCTTCTCTGGGGGTCTCCTGGAGGGTTAGGGATAAGGGACGCCTTGGGAGCTGCCTGACTTTGCCGATCATTTGCTTTTGTTCTGGCACTAGTGGTAAAGAACCCACCTGCCAATGCAGGAGGCATAAGAGACGGGTTCGATCCCAGGTTGGGAAGATCCCCTGGAGAAGGGCATGGCAATCCACCCGTTTTCTTGCCTGGAGAATCCCATGGAGAGAGGAGTCTGGTGGGCTATAGTCCATAGGGTCGCACAGAGTCAGACACGACTGAAACTACAGCACGTACACACGTGTTGCTTTTGGCACATATGTGTTCTCCATTTGCATTACGTTTTTTAACAAGAAGGATACCTTCTCCAGACTCTGTCCTCCCTCCAAGCCTGGGATTTCTGGTCAGTGACAGCCTTGGAGCATTATTTGGGGGCAGACAGACCTCCTCAGCCACTCTCTATGGGATTTCCACGTTGGCCTCCAGGTCTCTGGGGACAGAGGTTCCAGATGTCCCCTCCACAGCCTGTCCTGCTGATGACTCTGAGCAGTTCAGTCTCACAGACTGCTGGGCCCCTGGGGAGACAATCTCATGGACTCTTGGCCTGGGACTCAGCCCCCACCTGGCAAACAGCTGTGGCCCTGCCTGGAATGCATGAGGCAGGGGAGGGATTAATCAGATTCCTGAGAAAGCCCATCACAGCCGGCTGCTTCCTAGGTGGGGTATAAAGATATAAAGGGCGCCCCTGCCCTCCTCACCTGCCCCTACTGGCTGATGCCCTCGATCTCTCCAGGTGCATCCTCCCAGACCCACATATATCCTGAGAGCCTCAGCCAGGCTCCCTCTCTGGACCACCAACAAATCTGCTCTGAAGGGAAGGCCCTGGACTAGGGCCACAGGCCAGCACAATCCCTGAGGCTTGGTGTAAACTCAGAGCCCTGAGATTCACCAGCCTGGGCGAGGTGGGGCCAGTGAATCTGCATTTCTCCACACCATGTGGCTCTGAGGATCACAAACCCCGAGAGGCTGGGGGCAGCGCTGAACAAATACACTTCTGACACTTCCTTGGTGGGCCCCTAACTCGGGACAAACAGGCTCTGTAAGGTCGGACCCTGGGGGCCATGATGGGCCGCCCCTCTTCTCCCTCCAGCCAGGGAGAAGGTCCCCAATAACAGCACACTTCTCCGGTTGCCATGACGAGCCACCCCTCCACTCTTCCACCGGCCTGGGGAGTCCCTAACGGAGGGAGGCTCCCGGATCCCAGGGACCAAGGACAGCACACTTCGCCGCCAAAGCTGCCCTGCCCCAGCCACATAGAAAGACCTATCAGCCCGCGCCGCCTTGAACCGGCAACCTATCCAAACCCCTTCCGCTAACCTGGCCATCCCCCGCAGCGTGCATATATAAACAAACTTCTAGCGCAGTCCAGCGTGCGGACTTCCTGGACCTGCCTCCTTTGGGTCTGGGAACCCCGCCCGGAAGCGCTTCCCCAGTAAAGCCTGTTAAAAACTCTTTTGGGGTCCTGGTCATCTTTACCTAACAGGCTCACCAGGTGGCCAGCAAGAGGTGGAGTGGGCTTTGGGAAGCCAGAGAAGCAGAGAAGGACCAGGAGCATTGTGAGTGTTGGGGGCAGGGGCTTATTTGCTCCTTGGCATGTGGGATCTCAGCTTATTCCTTCCACCTTAAAAACCCAGCCCAGTGAGGACTGGGAAGGCTACCAAGACAGGGTGGAGGTGGTCTGGGCCTTCACTCGGAAAACAGCCAACAGCAGTGGCAGGAGTCCCCCAAGGTTCATTTTTAATTGGATTTAATTATTTTCCATTTAATTGCATTTTTTAAAGCTCTCCCTGGTGGTTTCTGGATCTGAGGATTTTTCCTCTCTGGGCTGGATGCTTGGCTCATGTGGGAGTGAAGAGACAGAACCAGGGCTCCCTTAGGACCTGGGAAGAGCCTGTGGGCCAGGAACAGAGGGAGTTGGAAACACAGTAGGAGACCAGAGCCAGGAGCTGTCTTGCATCCCTCCCTCAGCCAGATGGGTGGATGTCAGCCTTCCCTAAGGCCCCTCACTCTCCCTCCATGGCACTCCCCAACCTCACTACCCCTCCCACATCAGGCTTCCCCCATTGCTCACCTGACCAGCTTCTAACTGACCACCTCCCCAAATCCACCTCCATCTGCAGCTCCAGCTTACAGAGCCCCTCCAGGTTCCGTTGACTTGTCCTTTCATACCTCTGCACCTCTGCAGGTGTGTGCCTCTCCCCTCTCCCTTCCTGCAACATCCCAGAGCCAGGTGCTCAGCAAACACCTGTGAGCACTTAGCACACACACTCCTCGGCACGGAGATACCTGATGATGAAATATACCTGCAAAGGATGTGTGGAAACTCCCATGAAGTGGTGCATCTCCCCCACCCTCGGGCCTGGGTGGGCCTCTGATTTGCTTTAGCCAATAGACCGTAGTAAAAGTGATGTCATGTGAGTTTGGAGCCTGGGCCCTAAGAGGTCACATGGTCTCCACTTCACCCTCTAGGAATGCCACCCTTAGCCCACATGGGAAGAGGCTGGGCAGCTCATGGGGGCTGAGGCCCTGGATAGCTGACTCCACCTGCCAGCATGTAAGCAATACTGTCATGGCCTGTCAAGCCCACAGATCCTTTACCTGAAGCAACTGCAGCATAAACCCAGGCAGAAGCCACCCAACCCACAGTCACAAGAAACAATCAATTACTGTTGTTGGAAGCCTCTTAGATGAGGGGTGCTTTGCTACACAGCAAGATTCTGCTGATAGTGACTTCCCTGGTGGTCCAATAGTTAAGAGTCTATCTTGCAATGCAGGAGACATGGGTTTGACCCTTGGCCAGGGAACTAAGATCCCACATGCAGGGGAGCAAATAAGCCCACATGCCACAACTAGAGGGCATGCACTGCAACAAAAGATCCTGCATGATGCAATAAAGTCCTCACATGCCACAACTAAGACCCAACACAGCCAAATAGTTTTTAAAATAAAGAATCAGCTGATACACAACACAACAAGCAGACCTGACTCCCCAGAAATGGCCTGATCCCCCATCTCCCCCAGCAGTGCCAGCCTCGCTGTCCTCTTGGGGCCCCACAGAGCTTCACGCACATGCTGACATGCGAGATCTGATTCCAAGGTCCTCATCAGCAGCTTCTGTCACCCGCTAGTGTGGAGTTCAAGTTGCCTGGCCAACCAGCATCAAAGGCTGAACTGACACTGCCCTGCCCCCTGCTGCTCTCCAGCCCCATACTCAGTAGCCCGAGTAGCTGCCCACTCTGCAGTCCTGTGGTACCTGCCAGTGTCCAGCCTCTGCTGTGCTGGTTCTGCCTGTGGAATGTTCTTCACCGATTTCTCCACCCCACCGACTCCTCCTCCAAGATCCACACTTCCTCACCTCCTCCTAGGAGACCTCCTAGGTCTCTGGACACCGCATGTCCTGCAGCTTCACAGCCCTCTCTAGAGGCTCTTCCAGGCTGAGCTGCTGAGTTCACGCTTATCTAACTGAGTCGCTACTCCCTTGACTGCAGTCCCTGGAGGAGACACGGGCTGAGCACCACCTTCCCTGCAAACAGAGGCACAGAAGGAGTTGTTTAAATAATGGGATGGGGACTTCTCTGGTGGTTCAGTGATAAAGAATCCACCTGCCTGTGCAGGAGACACAGGTTCAATCCCTGGTCCAGGAAGATTCCACATGCCACTGGGCAACTAAACCCATGTGCCACAACTACTGAGCCCAAGCTCCACAATTAGAGAAAGCACACATGCAGCAACAAAGACCCAGCAAAACAAAAAATAAGAGAAGAAAATGTTTTCTAAAATAATAATAATGGGATGAGCTCAGATTCATGCAAAAAGAGGTGCCTACATCTCCTTCCTTGTAGCCCCCATGGTGTGTGCACCCCTGCCTGGAGCCCCAACTTAGATTGGGAGCTTGATGGTTGGTACCTGGTATTGTCATTGCTGTGCTTCCCAAGGGCTGGCACAGCACCTGAGCACATGGTCCAGCTGGGTGAAGGTGGGTGGGTGGGTGAGTGAGTGAGTGGGTGGGTTGGTGGGTGGGTGGATGAAAGGCTGGATGGGTGGGTGTGGGGGTAGGTGGATGGCTGAAGATCCATGAGAACAAAGTAGAGACTTGGCTTCCCAAACTGGGTAACTTTCTAGCACAAGATGTATTGCTGCAGAGAGGGTCATCCTCTGACTGACCCTCTCTGTCTGTCTGCCACTGTCTGTGTCTTTCTTCCTCTCCTCTTTCTCCTTACTCTGCTAACTCACTTTTCCTGACACTTTCTTGCCCCTCACTTGGCACAGACTGCATGGGGGAGGTTGGGCAGGGTGCCTGGATCTTGGGGTGGAGGAAGCAACTTTTCCCACAAGACCTTGGTTCAGGACCACGGACAGAGCAGCACTTCTAGAAGGATCAGTGCGGGCTCATCCAGGGAAGTTGGGGCTGTGGCCACAATACCAAAGCTGTGGCTCCATTCGTGCTTGGGTGTGCAGTGTGCACCAACTGTGTCAACTCTTTTAACCTCCACAACTGCCTGTGAGGGCAGCCTTGTCATGTCCACTTTACAGATGAGGAATCTCAGATTCAGAGCAGGAAGTGATTTGCCCCGGGTCCCACAGCTTGAAAGAAGAGGAGTCAGGAGTCAGACCCAGACATAGGACCCACAATTTCATGCATTCTCCTTGCAAGGCTGGTAGGATGCTGACTGATCCTAGAAAGCGGTTGACCACCACGCTCACGTTACACTTGAGAACACTGAGGTTACTTGTGCATTGGAGCCAGAAAGAGGAGCTAGAGAAGAGGTCAGTCTGGTTCAGATCACCATTGACAGCCACAACCCCCAGAAGCAGCCCACAGCTTGGCCTGGGTGCAAGAGTCAGAGCTGGTGACGAGGAGTCAGGGAGAGCCAGGTGCATCAGCCAAGGCTCCCTGTGCCTCCCTGGGTACTCACTATTGAGAAAGACCTTCCTATTATAATTCTCATTTATTTATAGTTCTCATCAGTGATTATTAATGATGCTGAAATTTGCACAGAGCTTTCCAGCCGACTAGGAGCTCTGGATCTGGGTGACTTGGCATTTGCTCATGAATGAAGCCAGATGCGGAAGCAGCCTGGCCTTGAGGGAGGGGAAGCAATGGCACTGGCATTGCCGTCGCTCCCTTCAGAAGGTGAAGGGCAGCTCTGAGCACAGACGCTGGAGGAAGCAGTGCCTCGGCCCAGAGGATAACTGTCCTCACATGCAGGACTGATGCTTCCCAGACCTGGAGGCTCGCAAGACTAAATATACACTTTGTTGACTAGAAAAATTAGGAGTTTGACTATTCTTGTGCCCTTGGACTTTCTAAAATATTTCTTCTCTGCATTTCATACATTTTCCTTTGGATGTGCTGGCTGCTATGACCTCAGCCAGGAGGTGAGTCCTCGTCCCTTCTGCCTCTGGCACCAGAGGAGGCAGGGGGAGTGGGGATGAGCTGTGTGCAGTGACAGCAGCAGCGCCTATTTACAGATGAGGAATGGATGCTCAGAGAGGAGAGGAGACTGATCTGGGGGCATCCCACTGGAAGCACACACCCAGCACACCTGCCTCGTCTGTCCACTGCGAAGTTGAGCTGCCCTCATGCAGGCTAGCCGCACCGTACCTCGGTTTCCTCAGCTGATGATCGGGGTTAGTGAGGGCGGGCTATGAGCCTGGGCCAGTGCGTATGTTCAAAGCAGGAGGGTCCAGAGTGGATGCGAGCAGTCCTACGCATCCCCAAACTTGGGCACATCTCCCCAAAACCAGCTCTCACAGTGTTTTCTCTTTCCATGAGCAGTGTGTTCTAATTATATTTAGATTAGTGGTCTTTGCCCACAGAGGTAACCCACAGACCTCGGCTCCAGGAAACACTGCTGCTGGCATAGGCAGGACTCCTCCTGGAAGGAGTCTGCATGGAGCACAGCCTCCTCCAGGGTCCTGCTTCATTCTGGGGAAAGGTGCTCCTTCCTGCCTTGGTGCACCCCCATGGAAACCTGGTTATGATAAGACTTGATGGAAGAATCCATCTAGATTCTTCCCTGCGTGGGTGGGAGAGGGCACTGAGGAGGGGACGCAGCCCCAGATGGGCAGCCTTGGGGGAGGGGTGCAGGGCAGCTTGAGGCCTCTCCTGAGGTTAGTCAGTAGGACTGGGATTCCACCAGAATCACTGAAGCGGAGATGCCGTAGTACCTGGCCAGGTGTGGAGGTGCTGTGTGTGTGCTGGATGTGGGTGCAGGGGTGCAGGGGTGCAGGGGTGCAGGGTGCCCAGAGGAGCTGGACAAACTTTCTTGTTGATATTGGGAAGAACCCACCCCCTCGAGTCTTCTCAGCCTGAGGCGTGTCTCCTGGCCCACCTGCATTCTCTGCCTCAGCAACAACCCAGCGGCATCAGATTCTACCTCAAGGTCTTCACACAGGGCAGTCCCTCTGCCTGGAGGTCTTTCCTCCTACTCTCCGTTCGTCCACCCACTGGACGCGTCCATCCACATTCCCACTCCCGTCTCCCTCCCAGCGTCTGAACCAGGTGCCCCACTTGACCTCCCTCCTTCTCTCAGTAAGCACCACTGGACACTCGCTGCATGCCAGCACTGCTCTAGCTCCAGGGTCGGCGGTGGACACAATGGCACAAACAGCTGTGCCTGCGACCCCTGCGTTGTGAGTGCAGTGGGGGAGGGGCGAGGAGGCTGAGGGTGGTCAGGAGGGCTTCTGTGAGGAGGGGCCAGTGGACATCTCGGGGAGGCAGGTGCACGAGCAGAAACCCTGAGCTCAGTGAGCCCAGCACGCTGAAGACCAGGAAGGAGCCAGGCCTCTGGAGCCCCGACGGTATGAGCACAAGCCTGGCCGGGTGTCCTCCTGGCTTCTGTCACGCCCGAGTGCCCCTTTCCCGTCATTGTCATCATGTTGTGTGTGTTCCTCTGCTGGCCTGGGTCCCTGCCGGCTGCTGACAGCTCGGGAGGAAAGGGTGGCCCCAGCACACAAAAGACCAGGAGGTGCAGAGCCCCGCCACCGGCTCGCTCTGCGGAACCAACAGGAGTCACTTCCTTCCGGAATCACTGCAGCCCCCCAAGTCTGGGGCAGGTGGGGGGGCTACCCTTGCCTNTCACAGTGTTTTCTCTTTCCATGAGCAGTGTGTTCTAATTATATTTAGATTAGTGGTCTTTGCCCACAGAGGTAACCCACAGACCTCGGCTCCAGGAAACACTGCTGCTGGCATAGGCAGGACTCCTCCTGGAAGGAGTCTGCATGGAGCACAGCCCCCTCCAGGGTCCTGCTTCATTCTGGGGAAAGGTGCTCCTTCCTGCCTTGGTGCACCCCCATGGAAACCTGGTTATGATAAGACTTGATGGAAGAATCCATCTAGATTCTTCCCTGCGTGGGTGGGAGAGGGCACTGAGGAGGGGCCGCAGCCCCAGATGGGCAGCCTTGGGGGAGGGGTGCAGGGCAGCTTGAGGCCTCTCCTGAGGTTAGTCAGTAGGACTGGGATTCCACCAGAATCACTGAAGCGGAGATGCCGTAGTACCTGGCCAGGTGTGGAGGTGCTGTGTGTGTGCTGGATGTGGGTGCAGGGGTGCAGGGGTGCAGGGGTGCAGGGTGCCCAGAGGAGCTGGACAAACTTTCTTGTTGATATTGGGAAGAACCCACCCCCTCGAGTCTTCTCAGCCTGAGGCGTGTCTCCTGGCCCACCTGCATTCTCTGCCTCAGCAACAACCCAGCGGCATCAGATTCTACCTCAAGGTCTTCACACAGGGCAGTCCCTCTGCCTGGAGGTCTTTCCTCCTACTCTCCGTTCGTCCACCCACTGGACGCGTCCATCCACATTCCCACTCCCGTCTCCCTCCCAGCGTCTGAACCAGGTGCCCCACTTGACCTCCCTCCTTCTCTCAGTAAGCACCACTGGACACTCGCTGCATGCCAGCACTGCTCTAGCTCCAGGGTCGGCGGTGGACACAATGGCACAAACAGCTGTGCCTGCGACCCCTGCGTTGTGAGTGCAGTGGGGGAGGGGCGAGGAGGCTGAGGGTGGTCAGGAGGGCTTCTGTGAGGAGGGGCCAGTGGACATCTCGGGGAGGCAGGTGCACGAGCAGAAACCCTGAGCTCAGTGAGCCCAGCACGCTGAAGACCAGGAAGGAGCCAGGCCTCTGGAGCCCCGACGGTATGAGCACAAGCCTGGCCGGGTGTCCTCCTGGCTTCTGTCACGCCCGAGTGCCCCTTTCCCGTCATTGTCATCATGTTGTGTGTGTTCCTCTGCTGGCCTGGGTCCCTGCCGGCTGCTGACAGCTCGGGAGGAAAGGGTGGCCCCAGCACACAAAAGACCAGGAGGTGCAGAGCCCCGCCACCGGCTCGCTCTGCGGAACCAACAGGAGTCACTTCCTTCCGGAATCACTGCAGCCCCCCAAGTCTGGGGCAGGTGGGGGGGCTACCCTTGCCTGCTCCTGAAGGTGTGCAGGTGCAGGGGCCCCCTTCCCCACCCCTCTTGGTCCCTCCCCTGCAGCTGAAAACTTCACTTCCCAGTGAACTGAAGACTCAGAGGCGACAAGAAGGAGGGTGGGAGGAGGGATGAGATGGACTCCGGCACTCTCCACCGAGTCTAAACGCCTGTGAGCGGATTAATAGGGGCTTGGCGGCAGGCAGCCGTCTCTGCGCTATCTGAGCGCCAGCGGCTGCGTGTGAATACTGATGGCTGGGCAGGATTGAGCCAGGCAGCACCACGGCTTTATCTCATGGGCACAGGCGGTGGGCCCTTATCAGGCCAGCCCGGCTGTGCAGCTGTGTCTTCAAGGGCCCGCGCCGCCCGCTGCCTGCTTTGTAATCAGAAGAGAAGAAGTTGCTGCCTTGATATTTCCATTTTTATCTCTTTTATTTACTTCATTTTAATGTCTTTCAGGGAATATTTTCTCTGCAACGAGGCAGGGCTGTCGGTGGCTGACATCTTTCTGCTGCCTGTTGGCTGAGTAGGGAGGAGGGCTGAGTATGGGGTGAGGGGCTCCTGACCCCCACTCTCCACCTGTGCACCCCCATCCTCTCTCCCACCCTCTCCTCCTGCCATGGGATCCTTCTGCAGTGATCTGCACCCTCCAGAACCAAGTCCTCATGCTTCATGCAGCCCAGCTTGGTGAGGGGTCCCGGATGAGAAACTCCACCCACAGCCCCTGAGGACCCCAGGCTTTGGTGGGGGTGCCATCCAAGATATGGTCGTCACAGTTGCTGGTGGCAGAACCGCCACAAGAGCTGGCGGTTCAAGCCTCCCTCCCTTCACGTCCCCACTGATCTGGAGGGACATTGTCTCCCTCTCCCAGACGAGGAAGCAGAGGTTCCGAGAGGTTATCACTGGCTGTCACCTGGCTCCATGCTGGCGACGCGTGACAGAGACGGGAAGTGCACAGCCGGGGCCAGAGCATCCGAGAGGGACAGGAAGACACGGAGGATGCCCACTCGTGGCCTCCCTGTATCCGTGGTGCATGCGATCACACCCGTGTCACCACAACTCACCAAGACGGCGCGTGGAGCAGCTCACGGAAAGGGCCATCAGCGGGAGGGCAGGGGGGCTGAGCTTCCTCTGGTCCCTGCTTTAGTCTCACAGATACCTCTGTCTGGGTTGAAACGTCTTCCAAAAAGGCACAAACACGTCCAAAGCCTGGGAATGTGACACGTCTGGATCAAGGGCCTTTGCAGGGGGACTGAGTGAAGACTCTCAGCATGAGACCAGCCTGGGCTGAGGGGGTTCTACACCCAAAGACTGAAATCTTCATGAGACAGATTCAGACACACAGGCGGAGACCACGTGGGGACAGACTGAGACAGGAGGGAGGCGGCCACCAGCCAAGGATGCCTAGGCCCCCAGGAACCAGAAGAGGCAGGAGGATCTTTCCCCAGAGCCAACAGAGAGAGAGGTGGACCTGAGCTTCAGACGCTGCCCCTTAGAATGGGGAGGGAGTAGATCTCTGTTGTCTCAGGCTCCTCTCTCTGCCCCCTGAGAACACACACACCATCCCCACCTGGATGAAAGCCCCCTGGGGCATCAAGGCTTCAGGGCCCCCTCCCTCCCTCCAGGACGCACACTGTCTTCACCTGGATGAGAGCCCCCTCGGGGCATGAGGCCTTCAGACACCCCACCCCCCAGGACACACACACTGTCCCCACCTGGACGAGAGCTACTTGGGGCATGAGGGCAGCGACCTCTCTCCCACTCCTCAGGAGTTGGCTCCTATGGATGTTTATAAAGAAACCTGAGAGCTCCTGGACTGCCCTGGTGGTCCAATGGCTAAGACTCTCAATGCAGGAGGCCTCGGGTTCAATCCCTGGTCAGGGAACTAGATCCCACATACTACAACTAAAGATCCTGCACATTACAACAAAAATTGATAATCTGTGTGCCACAGCTAAGACCCAGCACAGACAAAAACATAAGTAAAAATGAACATTGATCCATAAGAAAAATACAAACAACCCAACAAAATGTGGCCCTGATACTTAGACATGTCAGTAAAAGAAGACACACAAAAATGGCTAATAAGCACATGAAAAGATGCTCAACACCACTGGTCACCAGAGAAAGTATCCAGCAGACTCACAGCCCATAACTGCTTGCCTACTAGAAAGACTAAAATTAAAAAAAAAACAAAACACAGATGCCCTCAGGAGCTCCATCCATCCACAGTAGTGACCATGCAGAGTGTAGGTGGTGGACAGTCGTGATGTGGTGTGTCTACACTCGAGGCATTGCTGGTTGCTCCACAGCCCCATCAACATCTGATATTTTCAGTTTTTTGAGTGTGAACCAACAGGTAAACTATTTCTCCAATGAGGATATATTTCCATCATGTTGCCCTTCCTTAAAATCAACACCCCTCCCCAACCCCAATTCAATCACTGACCTCCTCCTATTGTTACAAGATTGGTTTGGCTGCTTGTGGAACTTTGTCTAAATAGAGCATGCTCTTTGTACCTGCCTTCCTGGGCTCTTACCAGTTCAGGGACACACTGTGTGTGCGTGTGTATGTGTTGGGCTCCCTCTGGTTGCTGAGTGATGCCCCAAGTGTACATATTGAGGGATAATCCCATCAGAGGAAGGCCAGGGAGGGGATCATCAGAGACGCACTGCCACACCCCGGGACTCCAGGCTGGACTTGGGTGGCCAGGGGAGAGGGGACCAGACAAGCGAAACCAAAGGGTGAGGGGCCTTGGGCTGGGGACAGTGATGGTCACAGCACCTCTTGCCCTGGGCATTCAGCATGTTTTAACTTCCCAAACCCTTGCCCGGGCCCTTGGGGTGGGCATGACCAGGAGAAGGAGCAGGAAATACAGACCAGACAGGCCCCAGGACCTGTCCAAGGTGTGCAGTGAGCAGAAGGCCCAGCATGAGGCCCAGGGCCTGCCAGCATGGGACACACTCCACGACACGGGCTTGCGGTGTGGAAGGCAGAGGTGAGCCGGAGCCAACCCAGGGGCCCACACACCATGTTGCCAGCCTCCCCTGCCACTTGGGGATGTGCTGGACCATGCGGGAGCCACCAGGGCCTGCCCGGCCCACTGCCAGCTGAGGGAGCTGCCAAGCCAGCCAGCTGTGTGCCAGGATGCTGATGGCGGGGCCACCGCTTCCCATCTGTCTCCACTCCCAGGTGGCACCTATTTTTAGAGCCAAGGCTTTGCAGCCGGGATGTAAGCAAGGGTTTGGAGCAGTGGAGTGGGCTCGCTTCAGGGAGCCTGCCGCAGGGGAGCAGGCCAGGGCCGCCCGGCCAAAAGGCCAGCAGGCTGGCGAAGATGGGCCGCTGGGCTGGGGCTGGCTCTGGAGGAGGAGGGCCACTTGGGCTATGCCAGGAGCCTGCTGTCCCCCTCTTTCCACCAAGCACCCGCCTCTGTGCCTCCCCAACCCTTGCTCTTACCTCTTTCTCTGGAGATGCTTGGCCACCCAGCCTTCCTGCAGCGCCTCTACTACCCCCACACCTCTGGGTCTCTTCCTCTCACCTGCGGCCACTCCCTCTGCAGATCCCATCTCCCCTGTGGTTCCAAACCTACAGAGTAAACTCCTTCATCTCCTTCGTCTCCTTCCCCATCACCTGTCTCTCCTCTGAGAAGCCCACCCTCCCGCACAGTTGATATCATCCTACACCAGCTCCCACCCTTCTGTCAGCAGAATCAGCCTCTCCCCACTGCCTGACACTAATGGTTTCACCCTGGCCAGCCCTGAGGCCCCATGCGACCTCTGACCCTGCTCCCCAGCCTCCCTCCTCTGCTCTGGCCAGACTGGCCTTGAGCACCAAGGCCTTTGCACCTGCTGTGCCCCTGCCTGGGCCCCTGTTCCCTCCCTTCCTTCGAGTCTACTCTGAGGAGTCCCCACTAAGCGCCCCCCGCACCCCCAGCCCATTCCTGGCTGAATTTCCTCAGCTGGCACAGTGCGGTTCTCACTTCAGAGATGTCCCCAGGGCCTGAAAAAACGCTGACACAGTAGGTGCTCAGTGAGGTGGGTGAGTCACCGTCACACAGACAGAGGGGGTCACTTCCTCTTAATTTCCCACAAGGCAGGTCTGCTGAGATGAACTCCCTGTTTCCACAAAGAACTCTTCTCTTTTCCTTCACCTTGAAGGATAATTTGCTGATTTCTAGGTGAGGGTCTTCTTGTTTTAACTCCTGAAATGTTCTCTCCACGCCCTCTGGCTTGTTTGGAGTCTGACAAGAAATCGCTGTGATGCTCGGTCTTGCTCTTCTGTAGGTAATGTCTCCCCTTCACTCTTTTCAAGATTTCCTCGTTGTCCTTGGCTTCCTGCGGTTGGAACAGAATGTCCCCAGACGTCGGGTTTGCCACACTGCTGTTATCCTGCTGGGTGTTCTCTGAACTTCCAGGACCTCTGGTTTCATGTCAGGCATTAATTCTTGACAGTTCTTCACCATGGTTACTTCACGTGGCTCTCCAGCTCTGTTCTCCCTTGCTCTTCCTCCTGGTTCAATCATGCATGCTCTACACTTTTTGACACTGTACCATGGTTCTTGGATGTTCTGAGGTTGATTTTCTCCATTTTTTTCTCTTGTTTGTTTCAATTTAGGGGTTTTCTGTTGACCTGCCTTCAAGTTGACAGATTCCCCTTTGGGCTGACGTTGGGCTGGCTAACCTGCCTGCAGAAGGGCATTTTCATCTCTGTCACATGTTCGTTTCTCATTTTTCCTTTTTCTTCTTTCAGGAAGTTTGCATCTCTCTGCTCACATCATCCTGGAGAAGGCAATGGCACCCCACTCCAGTACTCTTGCCTGGAAAATCCCATGGACGGAGGAGCCTGGTGGGCCACAGTNTCAGAGAGACAGAGAGGGAGAGAGAGACAGAGAGACAGAGGGAGAGGGAGAGACGGAGACAGAGAGAGAAGGAGAGACAGAGACAGAGAGAGAGGAAGAGAGAGGGAGAGACAGAGGGAATGACAGAGGGTGGGAGGGCTGGGCCACAGCTCACAGGGACTCCAGTCCCCTCCTGCTTGTGGACAGGGGTCTCAACACCCCTGCGAGGCCTTCAGAGGGACTCAGAGGTAGGGAGGCCAGCCTGCTCTCCCAATTCTTGATCAAAGGCATAAACTCAGGCTGGAGGTCTGTCCCGCAGCAGCCTGTCCACAGCTCTGCTGACTGTGGAGCGTCCTAGGCAGCCTCGGCTGGTCAGGGGAACCTGACTGACACTCTCTCAAATTCTGCCTGGCTGAACTCCATCTCAGACCCCAGAAGGCCTTGGAAGTCGGTCCTTAAACAGAGTGCAAGCAGCCCCAGTAACAAAATTCATCCACACGTGGCCCAGGTGGATCCCACAGGAGGCTGGGCCGCTGGCCCTTCCCACGCTCATAATGGAGAAGAATCATGGTGGCTTGGGGCTGGAGTCTGCCAGGAATGGGCACTGCTGTTGGGGACCGTGTGTGCTGGGCAGCCCGGATGAGCAGCCTGTGTGGGGCACCAGTAGGGTGGAAGCAATCAGAGCTCCGCTGACTCAGTCTCAGAGCCCATATTACTGGCCCAGTGTCGTGTGACTGGCTCCTCCAGGGTCTGTCCAAGCTACCTGAGTGAGACTCATACGAAAGTTGCAAGCAGGAAGCCATGGCAGGGGGTGGGGGCAGGGCCCTCAGGGTGCCTGAGGTGCAGCCCCACCACCCAAGAGCCCAAGCGCCTCACCCCTCAAGATCATGCTGTATATCTGCACCGTTGACTCTGGGAAGTTGGGTTGGTCTGCGGGAAATTCAGGGAACTTGACAACTCTGGGCTGAACTGAGTCCTCCTGGCACCTGTGAAACAGGGTCCCTGCAGGTGCAGTCAGCTAACCTGAGGTCTCACAGTGGGTCCTCACCCAGTCTGACTGGTGTCCTTACAAAGAGGGGGGAATCTGGACACAGAGACAGACATGCACACAGTGAGCCACAGAACATCAGACATGTCAGCAAATGCATGTGACACACAGGAGCAAGCAAACATTGGGCAGGATATAAACTGCATTTCTGACTATAGATCATACTCAAAAAGGCTTGAAAACCAGGACTTCTCTGCTGGTCCAGTGGTTAAGACTCCATGCTCCCAATGCAGAGGGCCCAGGTTCCATTCCTAGTCAGGGAACTAAGATTTCTGTGCTACTTACCAAAAAAAAAAAAGGCTTGAAAGACACAGATCTGGGCAATTGTCAGTAAAACACCGGGACCATTGTTCTGATTCCCATTTGACAGGTGAGGAAACCTAGGCTTCTGAGCGGGTGGGGACAGATCGAGCTCTCGGGTCCCTGGGGAGTCCTTGCTCTGGGTCCCTCCAAGGGGAGTGAGTGACTGGCTGTGAAGGCAGGGCCTCTGGCTTGCAGCTCTGACGCCCGGTCCCCTGCTCAGCGAGGTAGGGCTGGCCTGTGTTCCACATCTCGGCCATCTGGGGACCAGAGGGTGTGGATGTCTGGAGCTTGGAGGAGGCACTGGGTTTGAATTNCCCGGTCCCCTGCTCAGCGAGGTAGGGCTGGCCTGTGTTCCACATCTCGGCCATCTGGGGACCAGAGGGTGTGGATGTCTGGAGCTTGGAGGAGGCACTGGGTTTGAATTCCAGCTCTGTTGTCTCTGGCCTAGGAGATCATGGCCCTCAGGGACAGATGAAAGAGCCTTAAAAGATGGCCCTCCTGCCGGCCTACAGTGGAGGGATGGTGGACAGCAGATGGCCTGCCACGCTCTCCCCTGCCTAGACCTAGGTCTCCCGCCTCTCCAGTTGGGGACAGATGCCCAGGACTTGGCCTCAATGGCCTATATCTCTCTGGGCAGGCTCTGGCTCTGATTAGCCATCCAGACCCCTGGGCCTGGGGCTGCCGCTCACCTGGCTGTCACTTAGCAGGTGTGGACCACAGGGGCACTTGGGATGGGGTCACCACCTCTCATTCCTCAGCTTTCTCCCTGGGCAGTCTTGTTGCTTCTTCCTCTGGCTACATCCCGACTCCAGCACCTTCTCCACCTCTGACACCTCTGCCTACTGGTCAAGCCCCATCCTCCAACTTCTGAATCATAGCCTTCTTGCTGGCCACCCACCGTGTCTGCCACTGTTTTGGGGAGGAGACCTGTGCCTTTCCTGTTCTCGTCCCCTCTTGCGATAAGACCAGTAGAGATGTTCACAACGTGAGGCAGACAGTCTTGATGTGAGTCTCAAAGCAAGACAGAAGCAGTCATACTCATTTGTCTCAGTCCTGTCTGAGCAAAGACCTGTGGGAGGTGGGGAGTGGGCACGCAGCCCCTGGGGAGAGCTCTGGGGAGAGGCCCTGCAGGTGCACATGCCCTGAGGTAGACTGCCTAGCGCTCGACTGCGGCCACCACCTCTCAGAGGAGCCCTGGGCCTGTCCCTGCTTTAACCTTGCAGTCGGGCTTGCAGGGGCTCAGGGCAAATGGGCTCAGCTGCACCTGGGTGTCCCTGCTTCCGCTGGTGGGTGAGGCTCTTTGTGGGTTCTGCCCTGGGATGCTCCTCCTGCTCGGTGGGGAGAGCTAGCCTCTCCTGAGAGGGGTTGTTTTGGGCACAGGCTCCTGGGCCCGGGAGGGGCAGCGGAAGGGGAGAAACAGGCAGCAGGTGCCGCTTCTAACAGCCTTGATGGGCTGCCAGTCGCCTCTGAAATCCAGAGCACATCTGCGCTCATCAGTTGGCCAACAGATGGGTCCCGGTTTAATATTTTTGGATTCGGTTACACTGAAGGGCTGATGTGAACCATACAGAGTGCAGGTGTGCGAGCAAAACAGCGTCCTGCAGCGGGCGGGGTGGGAGGAGACTGTCCCGGGGGTGGGGGACGGGGACTGGCTCAGGGCAAGACCCCGGAGCCTGGCTGGAGACGCTCCAGGTGCCCATGGACAAGGAGCCTCACTCTGCACCTTGGGTTTGGTCGTGGATTTTGTTATAAGCTTCTTGCAAATTGCAGGATGCAGTAATTCCCCTGTCCATCCTGGGAGTGAGAGCGAGTGGTCAGCAGGCAGAGAGGGGCAAGGCAGGGCCAGATGGCAGTGTGGTGGCTCATGTTCCCACCAGCAACTGCTTTTCTTACTTAATCATGTCACAGGCAGGAAAGCGCCCATCCCCCATGCCGAGTATCTCTGAGGCCACCTTTGTGGCTGGCCCTGGGGGAAGTTCCCAGGGACCCAGATAAGGCTGCCGGATGCAGCCTTGGACTTGGAGCTCCAACCGGGACCCTGCAGACAGTGACCCCATGGCGATGTGATTGTTCCCATGGAGAGACAGTTTTGTCCTGGGGGACCCTAGCAGAAGACGTCCATCCCGTGGCTGAAGTCCTGAGCCAGGTAGCAGCCACCCGCCTGCCCCGTCCAAGCTCTTCCTGCAGAGAACAGCTTGCTTCCTCTGACAACACCTGTTCTCTCGGCTGACCCTGGGGAAACTGAGGCCCAGGGCAGCCAGGAAGCCTGCCCAAACCACAGCCTAGCAGGCCGGGGCTGCAGACCCTGTGGGCTGAGAGCAAAGCTGTGTGATTCACTGGCTTGTGGTGTTGTGTCCCTCGCAGGCCCGATGGTCTTACAAGAACCAGCTCACTCAGTGCAGATTCCCTTGTCCATAGGCATCAGTCACCCGCCTTCCGGGGCCCCTGAGACTGCATCTGGGTGTGAAGTCCTCAAGGGGTGGCACTCAGAGAGGACTCCCTTTCCTTGGGCTCTGTCCAGCTGGGAAGGAAGACTGACATGTTGTACACACACACACACACACAAACACATGTGACGAGAACGAGTGCACACAGGCCTTCCAGACCTGGTACAGGGGAGGCTGCATTTCACATGTTTCTTCCTTCATTCATTCAATGAGCACTTATTGATCCATCTACTGTATGCCAGACCCAGTTCCAGGGGCATGGGACATCAGTGAAGAGACAGACGCTTGCCCTCCATAGACACAGAGTCCCTATGTGGTGCATGCATTAATAGCTAACGGAATCAGAAGACTCATCATTTGAAAAGGAAGGATTGAGATTTTCAGGGCAAATAATAAAAGCTAATCTTTTGGGGGCTCTTAGTAGGTGGCAGGGAATAGGAGGAAGGCAGCCTTCTGCTAGTCTGAGGGTCCTCATTGTACTGAGAAGGAGCAGGGTCTCCCGAGGGTGCCCAGCAGCAGGTAGTGTCCAGCTGGGCAGAGGGAAACACTCCTGGGCATCAGTCAGGGGGTGCGCCTCCTCTGGCCCCTTGACCAGGACAAGAAGAACATGTCTGCTCTGCAGCTGTGAGTCTGCTCCTCGGCCCTGGAAACAAGAAGCGCTTTACACTTTGTCTACATCCCGGCAGAGCTGTCCTGAGCCACTTGCCAGGATAGGGCCCTCGTCAGTTTCGCTGTGTTGTTCACACCCAGGTCCAGAGAAGGGACCATGCACTGTTGTTGAGGCACCCCTCAACACACACAGGCCTGAGTGCTGAGCACCAGCAGGACCAGCCCTCCTCCCTGCCCTCCTAAACCCACCTCTGTTCCACCGTCGGGGAAGCTCTTCCTCTCCTCCCGGCCCTGCGAGTTCTGCCTCCTCTGGGCCCTGGCTGCTATCCTCTCCCTCTCAAGTGCACATGGTCAGCTCTCCCCCTCCCAAAGGCAGGGGCCTCATGGGATGTTCTCAGCCTCCTTTGCATCTAGGCACAGCCACAGTTTAACCAATAAGCTGGAAGGGGAGAACTCTCTGAAAATTTCTGAGAAAGATTTTTCCCCCTGGCTCCTTTTCTTCTTTGAATGCAATGTTCACAAGTTGTGATGGTTGGAGCTACAACCACCATTGCAGAACCACGAGGCAACAAGCCAGAAGCCAACAAGCCAACACTCAGGATGGTAGAGCATAAGGACCGGGAGAGCTGGGGTCCCTGATGATGACATTGACTTACTGCACCTAATCCAGCATCACTTTCTCCAAGTTTCCAGAGAACTAGTGCGTACATCTGTTAAACCACTGTTAGCTGGACATCCTGTTACTTGAAGCTGAAAGCATCCCCAGGAAATGCAAAGCATAGTAACTGAATTCCCAGGCTCAACCTGGTCCACTGCCAGCCCTGCTTGGAGGCCAGTGGAGAAAAGATAGAACCTGGAGATGAGCCCAGGACAGCCTTGCCACTCACTGCCTGGTGACCTTGGGCCAGTACTGAAACCACCCCCACTGGGCTTGCCCATTAAAAAAAATTATTATTAAAAAAAATTATTTTTGGCTGTGCTGGGTCTTCACTGATCCATGAGGGCTTTCTTTAGTTGTGATGACTGGGGGCTACTCTCTAGCTGTGGTGCACAAGCTTCTAGTTATGGTGGCTTCTCTTGTTGCAGAGCACAAGTTCTAAGTACATGGGCTTCAGCAGTTGTGGGGCTCAGGCTCAGTAGCTGTGGCACACGGGCTTAACTGCCTCATGTCATGTGGAATCTTCCTGGACCAGGGATTGAACCTTGTCCCCTGCACTGGCAGGCGGATTCTTAACCACCAGACCACCAGGGAAGTCCTGCTTCCACATTTGAAACTGGAGGGGGATGCCAGCACCCACCCCCTGACCCCAAACACCCTCCAGTGTACCCCTGTCTGGAACCACTGCCCTGAGCCTTCTCCAAGGGCTTTGCCAGCTTGAATCAGCCATGACCCCACAACTGTAGCAGAGGAGAGCTGAGCGGGCCATGGGGAGGCAGGTGGTGGCCCCTCTAGGGGAATGGACTTCATAAAGCCTGCCCAGAGCCATCCTGGAGATGAGCATTGGGCGGCTTGATCAGAGCTGAGATGGAAGGGGGAGACAGGGATGAGTCATGAGTGGACACCCCCATCCCCAGTCCAGGCTGAATCCTGGGAGTTCCCTGACTCCCAGGCTGCCCTCCAGCTTTGCTGGAGGAGTGTGGTCTGGTGGTGAAGAGGAGTGTGAATCCTGGGGTCCTCCCTGCAGCCAAGGAGGCAGCCAAGTCCGCCTGCTCCCACGACAGGCCATCTGGTTTACCCACAGGGCCACACCTGGCCGTTCCCCTGTACTAGGTCAGAGCCATGAGAGAGAAAAGGTAACCAGGCTGCTGCCCCATCTCACCCTCAGGCCCCCACTGGACAGATGGGGAAAGTGAGGCTGGGGAGGCTCAGATGCCCTGGAGCCAGGTGGAGCCTCCCTCCCTGCCGAGTGAGGGAGGGGGGCAGCTGAAGAGGCGCCAGATGGCCCGGATTCCCGGCTTCTGCAGAGACGCCGGGAACAAGACCTCATCTCTCAGCTACTCTCGCAGCTGAAAATATTTACATCCAAATACGTCCCAATGCGTCATATTTTTGCCTCCAGCCAGTCTGGGAGTCTGTCCCCACCACCTGGGAGGTTGTGAGGCCTGCTGAGGAAGGGTTTTGCCTTTCAGGGGAGCTGATGAGTCTTACCAGAGGCTGGCATTAAGGAACAGGGGCCTGGGAGGGGACCCAGAAAGGAACTTAGGGTTCTGAAAGGACGACCTGCCAAGTGCCTTGGCCTTGGGGTCTTTAGAAGCAGCTGCCTCTGCTCGAGGGCGCTCCCCACAGAAAAGGCGGGAAGAGCCCGTGTGGATTCGAGGGTCTGCAAGGCTCTTGACTTCCTCCCAGGAGACTTGCCATTCTCGAGACTTCCCTCCCGTGAGATTTCCCTCCTGCGAGACAGCCCTTCCCTGAGATTTGCCAACCTCGAGACTTCGCACCCTCGAAGCAAGACTGTCTTCTTCCACGCCTCACTGCATACAACGTGTTACTTTTACTGTGGTTTCTGTTTTGCTGACCTTCCTCTCTAGGTGTCCTCAGACCTGTAAGGGTGGGACCTGGCCTCATTCGCCCCAGGACAGAGAGCAGCATCCAGCTGTAGTCGGTGCTTGGCAGGTGTGTGTGCAACGCGTGGACCACTGAATGTGGGGCAAGCTCCTGCAGACCCTTGGCCTCTGGTTGCAGGGATGACCAGTGAGGCGGCCTCACCTTCTGGGCTGTGCAGCAGACTGAGAGCGGCAGAACGCTGTCTCCTCTGAGTGCTGGAGGCAAGGAGGCCAGAATAAAGGTGTCCACAGGCTGCGCTCCACCTAAAGGCTCCAAGAGGCTTCTGGGCCACAATGTGTCCCCCCGCATATTGTTAGGTTGAAGCCCTGAGCCCCAATGCTTCAGAATGTGACTGTATTTGAAGATGAGGTTGCTGGGATGGTCCTGATCCAGTCTGACCAGTGTCCTTTTAAGAAGAGGGGACTTGGATGCACAAAGAGACGTGCGACCTGCAGACACACAAACATGCACCTGGATGGTTACAGCAGCTTTATTCAGTCCCCAAAACTTGGAAGCACCAAGCCGTCCTTCAAGATGAATGGATAAAAAGTCTGTGCTTCATCCAGACAGTGCAATATTACTTAACACTAAAAAGAAATGATCTATCAAGCCATGAAAAGACAGGGAGAAGCCTTAAATGCAAGTTACTAAGTGAAGCAGCCAATCTGAAAAGGCTACAGACTGTGTGATCCCAACTCTAAGACATTGTGGACAAGGCAGGACTATGAGACTGTGAAAGGATCAGTGGTGGCTAGGCCTTGGGGGAGGTAGAGATTAACAGGTGGAGCACAGAGGATTTCTAGGGCAGTGAGGCTGCTCTGCATGCAACTATAATGGTGGGTACAGGTCATTATCCACTTGTCCAAATGCATGGAATGTACACCACCAGGAGGGACCCTGGTGTAGACTGTGGGCTCTGGGTGATTGTGGTGCAAGTCCATCTGTTGTAATCAAAGTACCACCTGGTGGGAGTGATAATGGGAGAGGCTTTGAGTGTGGAAGGACAGGTGCTTGATTTTTCTGTGAACCAAAAATGACTCTAAAAAGTAGTCTATTTAAAGACCCAGCCCCACAGAGCTGGCCTTCTAGTGGAGGGATAGGCAATAAGCAACATGAGTGAGAAAATTTCCTCACCCAGAGATGGTGCCAACCCCAAGGCCGGAAGGAGAGGAGAAAAGGGGGCAGAGGGAGGAAAAATGACATCTGTGCCCAGTGGAGTAAGTTTGATCCCAGAGGAGTAAGGACCCCACTTCACTGAGGACCCCAGCCCTCCCTGCCCCACCCCTGGTCTCTGCCTCTCACCAGCCCCCACCCTACCCAGCGGGGTCGAGCCTGGACAAGGTTGTTTATCTCGGGATGGGAAACTGAGGCTCAGAAGGGAAGACTCTCACCTCTGTGTGACCCCAACCCTCCCGGGGACCCGTCTGCCTGCCTGCAGAGTGCATCCTCTGAGTCGTGGGAAGCTGCCCACGACTTTTAATTCATCCTGGATCAAACACAGCACCAGATTTGCTGCCTCATGTCTGGTGGGCTCAGAGGAAATGCAGTGAGAGCTGAGTGCTGAGATGGGGGCGGACATGGCTTCTCTGTAGGCAGGCAGCTCAGGGCTGAGTGGTGGGTGCCTAGGACGCGGGAAACCTCAGCCCACAGTCAGAGAGAAACCAAGACCGGACAAGGCCGACCCCATCCTCCACCTGGGGCTCCTCAGAGGGAAAGTGGCCTCCTCAGGGAGGGGCCTTCCCCTTTGCAGCTTGGCTGCTCAAGGGAGCAGAGTGGGCAGGCAGCTCCCCACGACTCAGAGGATGCACTCTGCAGGCAGGCAGGCGGGTCCCCGGGAGGGTTGGGGTCACGCAGAGGTGACAGTCTTCCCTTCTGAGCCTCAGTTTCCCATCCCCAGAGATGGACAACCTTGTCCAGGCTTGACCCCACTGGGAAGGGTGGGGGCTGGTGAGGAGCAGAGACCAGGGGTGGGGCAGGGAGGGCTGGGGTCCTTAGTGAAGCAGGGTCCTTACCCAGCCCGCCTGGCTTCCCCAGGCCCTCTCTGGGTCTGACTGGACTCAGCCTGGTATCAGACCCCAGACCCCAGACCAGCGCACTGCCTGGTGACGTGAGCAGGCTGCTGAGCCTCTGGGTGACAGTGTGGTGAAGGTGTTTGGGTCAGGTGTAGAGCACACAGGGGAACCATCTCAGGGCTGAGTCAGAGGGACTTGGCTATCACTGTTAGCACTCTTATTTCCATCCTCAGACTCTGTCCTCACTGGGCTCAGCCCAAAGCCCCCGTCCTGCTTGTTGAGCAGGCAATGTTCAGGGCAAGAGGACTGGCATGGCTTCCCCCACTCCACACCCACCTCCGGGTTGGGGAGGCCCACGCTGACCCAGCACAGACTACCAAGCCCTGGTCCCCAAACTCAGGGGACGCTGCACCGTGCCTCTACCTCCTGGCACCTGAGCCTGGAACACCCCTCTGGGGGCCAGGTCTCCAAAGGCAACCCACTCAGGTTCTTGGGCCTCTGGACCCACTTCCCCTGAATTGGTTAGAGCGCTGGGGTTGGAGGTTGAGGAGAGGTGGTCGTTCCTTCTGTCTTCTTCACGCAGGTGGGAAGTGAAGTCCTGAGGGCAGAATTCATGCTTGGGCGATTACAGAAGGATGGAGGGCATCCAGAAATGGTATGTGCACACACATTCGGCCTTCTGTCACACTCAAGTGGATCCTGGGCTGCATGCCAAGGACACAGCCATCACCAAGAAGGGTGAGGTCTCCACCCTGGGGCTGCTCTCCTGCTGTCCACAGAGGCTGGCTCACAGCAACCACAATCCAAGGTGCTAATGCTGTGATGGGGCATCCAGGACTGTGGAGGCACAGGAGAGACACTTCCTGAGGGCTCTGAAGGATGTGTAGGAGTTTGCCAGGTGAGGACCAATCTGTGGGAAAAGCTGCGAAAAGTCAGAGATAATGAAGGCACTTTGGGGAGAGAAGCAGTTCCTATGAGAGAGACAGCTGTTGAGGGGAGAGGAGTAGAGCAAGGTGGTATCCAGGGTCACCTTTGGCATTCATCCTGAGGCCTTGGGCAGCCACTGAAGGTTTATGAAGAGGAGTTGGATGATGACTGTGTGATTTGGGCAGATCTTCCTCCTGTGGTGTGGGGGTAGAGGCCAGGAGCCAGGGGGCCGAGAGGAGGGAGGAGGTCTCTGCAGACAGTGAAAGGGGGGGACAGAGGGAAGGTGAGTAGGGGAGGGGAGCCCTTACTCCCAAAGGGCTTCCCTGGGCAGGGTCCTGAGCTTGACAAGCAGAATTCTCAGGGAATCTGACAGAACTCTGTTCCGGATGAGCTTTCTGGTGACAGCACACCCACAGGGACCACAGCCAACCTCGATGAAGCAGGATCTCCGCCGAGTGGTTTCACTGAAACTGCACCACACCCTGTGAGGTGGGCCGTGTGGCCCTCTTATTTTCTAGTTGAGGAAACTGAGGCCAGGGAGGTTCAGTAGCTGGCCCAAGAGTATCCAGCAAAGACAGCTAAAATGAGAGTGTGACCCCAGGGGTCTTTGACTCTGGAAGCCTCCACGTGGCAGGTTCAGCAGGGATGGAAGGCCCTGACTGAAGCACTGGATGGGAGGGGTCTTCAACATGAGCTAGAACAGTGGTTCTTTACTGAGGGAGAGGGGTCCATGAACTTGGATAAGGAAAAGATTACAGGGACTTTCCTGGTGGTCCAGTGGTTAAGAATCCATCTTCAATGAATGGGATGTGTGTTCGATCCCTGTTTAGGAAACTAAGATCCCACCCACCAGCCGTAGATCAAGTAAGCCCATGCTCTACATCGAAAGACCTCGCCTGATACAATGAAGATCCTGCATGTTGCAGCTAAGACCCGGCACAGCCAAATAAATAAATATATATATAAAAAAAAGAAAGATTACAGCAATACTTCACCAACCTCTAACCAAAGTGTTGCATTTCCTTCTACCACGAACACAGGTGTATCAGCCATCCTGTGAGCTCAGCACGGACAGATTCAGCTGTGTTTGTCACATTTGTAGGTCAGCAGTAGTCAAGTAGCAGGAATTTCACGGGGTTCAACCTTGCGTCTTATATTTCGGCTGCTGTGACATCTGATGTCACAGTTCTCACTCACAGAGAAGCATGTAAGTGAGTAAATAGAGAAGCATGTGTATTACTACATCAGAAAGATCTTAAGAGTTTGGCATCTGTATTTGGATGAAAGGAGTTTCCTTTGTACTTCTGTGAATGTATTTGTGTTCCCAACATTGCTTTGAGTCGAGGCTCATGGGTTTCTCCAGGCACCAGAGGTGCCCACAGCACCAGAGGGTCGGGACGCCTGCTACCAGCTCAGTGTCCTCCTGCTTGTCTGCGTGGGCTCCAGCCTCTGGCCCCAAAAGACAGAGCTCCTCCTGCCAGTAAGTGTGCTGACTGCCTTCAGGAGCCCCAGAGCCCCGCCTCGTGTGCGGGATTCCCACGTATCAAACCAGGATGCAAGTGGCCCTTCCCTGTGACCCTGAGTTTGCTCTGCGACACTCTGACTGGGGAGTGGTGGGCCAGGGGTCCAGCCGTAGACTGGCTTCACCTGTCAGTCCTGAAGCGAGCACACCACAACCATCAGGCCACATTTCATTCCAGACCTGGAAGCAGAGGTTAGCCACCTGCCAAGCCATGGGTTGAAGAGTGCTGGGCTGTCCTGGCTCCCTTGTAGCTCACATCTCCTCATCGGACCTTTTCTGGAGCTGTCCTGTGTCTCATATCCCTCTTCGGGGGCTGCTTTGTGGTTGGGAATGTCACCCCTGTGAGTCGCAGTCCCTTCTCTCTAAAGTACAGCTTACCTAAGATTTACATAGAATTGTGTTTCCACTGGTCCATCCACCAATCACCCATCGCTCTCTCCACCCGTCCTTCTGTGAGCCATCCATGCACCACCCACCCATCCCTCCATCCACCCAACCATCCTCCTGTAATCCATTCATCTACCCATCTATACACCTAGCCATCATTTATCCACCCACCCATTCATCCATCCACCCGTTAATCCATCTGTCCATCTCCATTGAGTCATTCATTCACCCAGCAATCGTGGGGCTCCTACAGGACAGGAAAGGAGGCAGAAATAAGACTCCCATCCTAGTGACTTCCCTGCCCCCCTCCGCCTAGTGGCCTCTCACCACTGGCCTCTACTGTCGTCCCTCCAGCACCCTGGCCGTCCTACAGAATCCTGAAAACCTGGAGCTGTGACTACCTCAGGGCCCTTCTATCTGGAATGCATTTCCTCTCACCTCCCCAGGGGCAGCTCTGATCCCTGAGGCACAGCTTCAAAATCACCTCTCCTGATTGCCCCATGGGCCACATCTCTTAGGGGCTTATTGGTTGAATGTCTGCCTCCCGTGGGAGAGAAGGCCCCTCGCCCCCTCCGACCACCCCGGGTGCTGGCAGCCGTGGCCTCTGGAGGGAGAGGCCCCACCCCTCCTTCTGCAGCGGCTTCCTCCTGGACGCCTTATCTCCAGGGCCGCCCAGCTCTGAAAGCCACAACCAACGTCTGCTTCCCCACAAGCCCCAACTGCCCGTCCTGGGGGTAGTGGGGAGCAGGCGAACACTCCAGAGATGGCCACCAAGGGCGGTGTCGCACCCGCTCCCCATTCGTGGACAACTTTCTTCTATTTCAACTCAACCTCTGTCAGCCCCGCTGATCAGAAAACCAGGCAGGATGAGAGGCCCCTCACGAAAGTGGAAGTGTCCCATCTGGGGTGCCCCGCAGGTGCAGGGTGCCCTGAACATCTGCCCAGAGCCAGGGTGGGACTGCCTTCACAGGGGAGGGGCCTGTTCCTTCCTGAGACCCTTTCACTCCCCAGCTTGGAGAGGTCCCACCATTTGCAGCCTGGAAAATGGGGTGACACAGGGCTCCAGTAGCAGTGGGATCACAGCTGCACTGTGGACCCTGAGGCAAGCCGTGCCCGGCATCTCCACAGTCTCNTCCTGAGCTTGACAAGCAGAATTCTCAGGGAATCTGACAGAACTCTGTTCCGGATGAGCTTTCTGGTGACAGCACACCCACAGGGACCACAGCCAACCTCGATGAAGCAGGATCTCCGCCGAGTGGTTTCACTGAAACTGCACCACACCCTGTGAGGTGGGCCGTGTGGCCCTCTTATTTTCTAGTTGAGGAAACTGAGGCCAGGGAGGTTCAGTAGCTGGCCCAAGAGTATCCAGCAAAGACAGCTAAAATGAGAGTGTGACCCCAGGGGTCTTTGACTCTGGAAGCCTCCACGTGGCAGGTTCAGCAGGGATGGAAGGCCCTGACTGAAGCACTGGATGGGAGGGGTCTTCAACATGAGCTAGAACAGTGGTTCTTTACTGAGGGAGAGGGGTCCATGAACTTGGATAAGGAAAAGATTACAGGGACTTTCCTGGTGGTCCAGTGGTTAAGAATCCATCTTCAATGAATGGGATGTGTGTTCGATCCCTGTTTAGGAAACTAAGATCCCACCCACCAGCCGTAGATCAAGTAAGCCCATGCTCTACATCGAAAGACCTCGCCTGATACAATGAAGATCCTGCATGTTGCAGCTAAGACCCGGCACAGCCAAATAAATAAATATATATATAAAAAAAAGAAAGATTACAGCAGTACTTCACCAACCTCTAACCAAAGTGTTGCATTTCCTTCTACCACGAACACAGGTGTATCAGCCATCCTGTGAGCTCAGCACGGACAGATTCAGCTGTGTTTGTCACATTTGTAGGTCAGCAGTAGTCAAGTAGCAGGAATTTCACGGGGTTCAACCTTGCGTCTTATATTTCGGCTGCTGTGACATCTGATGTCACAGTTCTCACTCACAGAGAAGCATGTAAGTGAGTAAATAGAGAAGCATGTGTATTACTACATCAGAAAGATCTTAAGAGTTTGGCATCTGTATTTGGATGAAAGGAGTTTCCTTTGTACTTCTGTGAATGTATTTGTGTTCCCAACATTGCTTTGAGTCGAGGCTCATGGGTTTCTCCAGGCACCAGAGGTGCCCACAGCACCAGAGGGTCGGGACGCCTGCTACCAGCTCAGTGTCCTCCTGCTTGTCTGCGTGGGCTCCAGCCTCTGGCCCCAAAAGACAGAGCTCCTCCTGCCAGTAAGTGTGCTGACTGCCTTCAGGAGCCCCAGAGCCCCGCCTCGTGTGCGGGATTCCCACGTATCAAACCAGGATGCAAGTGGCCCTTCCCTGTGACCCTGAGTTTGCTCTGCGACACTCTGACTGGGGAGTGGTGGGCCAGGGGTCCAGCCGTAGACTGGCTTCACCTGTCAGTCCTGAAGCGAGCACACCACAACCATCAGGCCACATTTCATTCCAGACCTGGAAGCAGAGGTTAGCCACCTGCCAAGCCATGGGTTGAAGAGTGCTGGGCTGTCCTGGCTCCCTTGTAGCTCACATCTCCTCATCGGACCTTTTCTGGAGCTGTCCTGTGTCTCATATCCCTCTTCGGGGGGCTGCTTTGTGGTTGGGAATGTCACCCCTGTGAGTCGCAGTCCCTTCTCTCTAAAGTACAGCTTACCTAAGATTTACATAGAATTGTGTTTCCACTGGTCCATCCACCAATCACCCATCGCTCTCTCCACCCGTCCTTCTGTGAGCCATCCATGCACCACCCACCCATCCCTCCATCCACCCAACCATCCTCCTGTAATCCATTCATCTACCCATCTATACACCTAGCCATCATTTATCCACCCACCCATTCATCCATCCACCCGTTAATCCATCTGTCCATCTCCATTGAGTCATTCATTCACCCAGCAATCGTGGGGCTCCTACAGGACAGGAAAGGAGGCAGAAATAAGACTCCCATCCTAGTGACTTCCCTGCCCCCCTCCGCCTAGTGGCCTCTCACCACTGGCCTCTACTGTCGTCCCTCCAGCACCCTGGCCGTCCTACAGAATCCTGAAAACCTGGAGCTGTGACTACCTCAGGGCCCTTCTATCTGGAATGCATTTCCTCTCACCTCCCCAGGGGCAGCTCTGATCCCTGAGGCACAGCTTCAAAATCACCTCTCCTGATTGCCCCATGGGCCACATCTCTTAGGGGCTTATTGGTTGAATGTCTGCCTCCCGTGGGAGAGAAGGCCCCTCGCCCCCTCCGACCACCCCGGGTGCTGGCAGCCGTGGCCTCTGGAGGGAGAGGCCCCACCCCTCCTTCTGCAGCGGCTTCCTCCTGGACGCCTTATCTCCAGGGCCGCCCAGCTCTGAAAGCCACAACCAACGTCTGCTTCCCCACAAGCCCCAACTGCCCGTCCTGGGGGTAGTGGGGAGCAGGCGAACACTCCAGAGATGGCCACCAAGGGCGGTGTCGCACCCGCTCCCCATTCGTGGACAACTTTCTTCTATTTCAACTCAACCTCTGTCAGCCCCGCTGATCAGAAAACCAGGCAGGATGAGAGGCCCCTCACGAAAGTGGAAGTGTCCCATCTGGGGTGCCCCGCAGGTGCAGGGTGCCCTGAACATCTGCCCAGAGCCAGGGTGGGACTGCCTTCACAGGGGAGGGGCCTGTTCCTTCCTGAGACCCTTTCACTCCCCAGCTTGGAGAGGTCCCACCATTTGCAGCCTGGAAAATGGGGTGACACAGGGCTCCAGTAGCAGTGGGATCACAGCTGCACTGTGGACCCTGAGGCAAGCCGTGCCCGGCATCTCCACAGTCTCCACCCTGAGCTGCCTGGGAGCTGGGACCACAGTGATCAGAGCATCACGCACACTGAGGAAACTGGGTTGGGGGGTGGGGGAGGTGGTGGCCAGTGTGACCCTGGATCCCACCCTGACCTGGAGCAGGGCAGACCAGGAGGGGCCGTGAGGAGGGCAGAGACACCAGGGACTGGGCCCTGGCTCCTGGGACCATTCTCTCCATCTGAACCCTGGGGACTCAGGGCAGCCAGGCCCTCAGGGGACGTGCACGTGGCGGCCCCTTCCAGGAACAGAGAGGGTCTGGGCTGCACAGGCTCTAGAAGGATGCCCACCTGTGGAGACAGTGCCTCTGGGGAAAGTTAGCGGTGGGGACATGGACAGGGTTCTCCCTGGCTGCCCTGCACCCTCTGCACTGCTGGGACTGCTCCCCACGAGCAGGAATTACCTAGAAATTCAATTCAGCTTGTAAAATTCGTGAGCTCTGGGGCTGCGGGCTGCACACCTCTGGCCAGTCTGAGGCCCTGAGCCTACACCAAATTTGGGTCCCCAGGGACTGACTGACAGGCCAGTGGAGGGCAAGGGGCACGCTGTCTCCTTCAAGGGGTCTTCCCATGGTGGCCACCACCTTCACCAAGTGCCTGCGTGCCTGTGCGCAGCCTCACCTCCTCTGTGCTGGATGAGGGGTCTGGGACACCTGTGTCTAGTTTGAAACGTGACTGAGGGCCCTGGCATGCTTTCTGTCATCCCTCAGACTGGGGAGCAGCCTCACGCTCAGCAAATTCCACCTGTGAGTCTGAATTGACTGTTCCCCAAGGTGTCCATCAGGAAATGGGGTGAGGATCTCCAAGGAGACCCCAGCCAGGAGGACAAGCTCAGACAGGGGGTTTCCTTGCCCAGCCCGGTGGGCAGCACTTTCAGGGTGGGTGGGGGCCAGGACCTCCAGGCTGCAGGAGAAAGCCTGAGTGCAGGGGGCTGGCCAGACTGGCAGGACCAGGATCAAACCAGGGCTGACCCACAAGTCAGGTTCAAGGTTACAAGTGACGCCCACAAACAGCTGGCCCTGGTAGGAGGTCCCTGGGGGAAGTCTGGCTGAGGTCAGGAGAGGGTGGAGACCCCCAGACCACCCCAGGCTGCAGGTTGGACCAGGCCAGAGGGAAGATAGGCAGGCGGGACTGGGCTGGGAGGCTTGGCCAGGGTGGACATTGTCCCTCTGTTGTTGATCTGCGCCCTCACAGCCCCCCTGCACCACCCCAGGTCAAGGAAGCACGCCCAGTGGGCCAGGCTCAGGGTGGGTGGAGTGTCACCGGCTGGGCTGGAGGAGGAAGTTGTTGGGAAGTCAGAACGGAATTGCCGTGAGGGGAGGCCGGGCAGGGCCGGGCCCAGATGGTTCCTGTTGAGGAAGCAGTGGGCACAGCTGCACGGCTGCTCTCCGGCCGGCCGCACTATCACGGTGACACAGCTGGCTGCCTCGCCGCAGGCTGCAGGCGACCTCCCCCACCGGCGCCTCCCCAGGCCCGCCCCGCATCACATGAGCCCCCGCGGCCGCCCGCCCCTTCCCCAGGCGGCTGCAAGAAGGCCTGAAGCAGCCTGGGGGACGGAGACCTCCAGTTCAGAGGAGCCCAGGCTGGCTGAGGCCTGTGTTTTTCCCTCGAGGGCCCACGAGGTTGAGAAGGGCACTGAGCGTGGGGCTCACCAGGCTCCACGCTGCTGCCCATCACGTGGCTGCCCACCTCCCACCTCAGCAGGATTCAAATTCCTGAACCCACCCTCCGGCTCCATGTCCCAGGCGTCCCCTGTGCTGGACAGTGGGCCCTCGGCATCCACCAGCTGCTCAACGCCCCGGGGTCCCAGGAAAGGCGGTCCAGGTAAGGGGATGGGACCAGTTTGGGGGCGGGGGCGGCGCTGAGCAGGTGGCATGAGGCAGCGACATCTCCTTGCTGTGCTTCCTGGCCTGTTGACTCATGTCCAACATCAGCACAGCCTCCCGCCAGGCACAGACCTGTGCAGCTGGGGCAGGTGGCCGGGGAGGACCAGCAGGTGCCAGGCCTACGGGTGGGCCCTGTGGGCCCCACCCAGAGGCGGACGCTGGAGGTGGAGGCTGCTCAGTGAGTAGGGCCCCAGGTGTCAGAGAGAAAGGTGGTGTGCAAAGCTCTGGGGACCCCTATGACTTGGAGTTCAGAGGAGGAAACCGAGGCCAGATAGAGAGGGGCTGGTCCAGGGCCCCAGGAGCGAGTGGTTGTCCAGGACCTGCTCCGCCCCCACTGAGGAGCAACCTGCCAGGGCTCCCACCAGCAGAGCCAGGGCCAGGGAGAAGTGGTCACACAGGGAAGACTCCAGGGGCTGCTGACTGGGGGGTGTGGGAGGCTGTGGGCCCAAGCTGCAGGATCATCTGCCTGGCTCTCCCAGGACTCAGGGGCCCACAGAACTGCACATAGAAGGCCGTGCTCACCAGCCATAGCCACGTGGCCATGGATTAGGAACACAGATCCGCAAGTCTCATTGCAGTAGCCTGCAGAGTACAAGCAGGCCTGAGTCACCCCAGCACCCCAACCCCAGACAGCCCATCTCCCCTGCAGAGGGACCACCTGCCCTAAGCGGGTCCCCACCTGCCCCAGCCAGGGACCTGAGGGCCAGCTCCACCTGGCATTCTGCACATCCAGGACTGGTGCCTCAGGGTGTGCAAAGCCTGCCTCTCCACACAGTGACTAGCGTGCTGATGATGATTCTAAGACGTTGCCAGGGAAGCCCCAGTCACTGGCCTGGGATATGGCTGCCCTGCGCTTGGGCTGACCACAGCCTCTGGTCCCGTCCAGCTCTAGCTTTGACCACACAGCTGTCCCTTCTTCCCCAGGGTGGCCCTGCCTGACCCCCACTGTCCTGGGACCACTCATCGCTCCTTACCTGGGACCAGTCCCTCTTCACCTGGGCCTCAGGTTCCTCGTGCATCAGGCCCCATCCTTCGGCTCCATGAAAGGGTCAAGAAGCTACTTCTCAAAGCCAGGGGTGGGCAGTGGGTAGCAGGTGAGGGTGTGTGAGATGCTGGCCACGGCCGTGTTCAGATGGATGGTGGCGTGTCCGCGTGCAAGGGGTCCGAGGCCGGGAAATGTGATGCACCCGCTGTGCTCACAATGTCACTCCAGGTGTTGGGCTGTGGGCCTCTGGAGCTTCCTAGGGGGCTTCACAGAGAGGAGGGAAAGCAGTGGGCATTTGGCTTATGCGTTGAACAGGGGGCTTGCCTGGGCATAGGGTCCCTGTCCTGGGACTCCAGGTTTTAGGAACTTATGGCCCATCTTTTCTAAATCACCTGGCTCCATGGGACAGACACAGACACGTGGGGAGACATCCAGCTCCCCATGCCCCCACAAAGGGGTAGACGCTGGGCCCCCAAGTGTCGAGCATCTCCACCACAGGAAGTGGCAGGTGGGGCTATGCTGGACTCCATGGGAGCTGGGGGGTCCAGGACAGGCCTTGGGTCAGTGGGTCTGTCCTGCAGGCTTCCCAAGAGTCTGTGAAAAGCTTTGAGATTCCAAATGTCAAGTAGCACCTAAACCACTAAAAGAATAGTAAGTAATATCTTCTAAAGCTGAGTCTGTCTGTCTGAGAACATGCGTGAACCATGCACTGCCCTCCTGCTGGTAGGAGGTGGAGGTGGGGCCGGGGGTGGGGGGACGACAGACCTGGGGACAGACCCACCCCCCGGCGCGTCCCTGAGGTGTGNCCACCCCACCCCCCAGCCACAAGTGCTTCTCTGGAACATTCTTTGTCTGGAACGCCCCTCCCTGCTGTATTAATTTCCTGAGAAGGCTGTAACAAATCACCACCAATGGGTGAATTACAACAGAAATCTCTTCTGGAGGCCAGAGTCTGAAATCAGGAGGGTCGCAGGGCCAGGCTCCCTGCAGAGGCTCCAAGGAAGGGTCCTGCTTGCCTCTTCCAGCTCCTGGGGGCTCCAAGCATCCTTAGCTTATGGCCACATCCCTCCTATCTCTGCTCCCATCTTACTACGGCCTCTTCTCCTCTTCTAAAAAGGACAGTGGCTTTGGAATCTAGGGCCACCCCATTTCAGGTGATGGAGCTCCAACCATCCTGTCTGCATTCCAGGTGGCAGGATTGGGGCAAAGGAACCCGTGGCCTGCATAGCTGCCTATGGCACAGCCAGGCCCAGGGCTTGGGCTCATGGCCTCCAACTGCCATGGGGGTCAGGGAGCCTCAAGGGGTGCACCCTGCAAGAGGGGAGACAGGTTATCAGGATCCCGCGTGTTTTCTGCCCCCCCTGCCCACCTGCCACCCCACTTTCCGATAAGCCGGGGCCCTTGGCCATGCTTTCAGGGCTGTCAGGAGACAGTCAGCTATGGACACTGGGGAGTTCATACTGGGAGGACCCAGGGCGTTTGGGGTTGGCGCGTGACTGGGCAGATGGCAGAGTCCACAGCCCCTCTGTGCAGTGTGGGACTGAGAACCGAGCCCCACAGTGACCGTCCATCCGTGTCTCTGTGCAAAGTCCTGCGAGCGATTTGTCCTTTGATTTCTGTACCATTGCCTCATGTGGGACGGCTGTCCTGTCCCTGCACTGCTCATATCCTGCAGGGCTTCCTTCCCTTCCCCAGTCCCATCTCCACTTCTTGTTGACCACATGGTACTGGGGGCTCCTGTGTCAGGAATATCGGCTCAAGGCTGCCGAGCCGCATGTGAGGTTATGACTGCCATCTCAGGAGAAGATACTAAGGTTCCGAGGGGCACACAGCAGGCAAGAGCAGAGGCGGGCTGGGACCAGGCTCTACTGACCCTACAGGATGGATACAGGGTCAGATGGGAGTGGGGGCCCATTACGGTGGAAGGAGCCCTGGACACCTGCCAGATCAGTTGATCCTGGCAGGAAACTGCTCGCATGACCCCTGGGCAACAGTGTGGACAGTTGGAAGAGAAACCACTGACACAGATCAGAGTCACCCGGCCAGCGCAGACATCTGAGGGACACTCCTTGACCTGAGGGGTGGGAAGGGAGGAGAGAAATAAGCTGAGAGAGGGGCCAGGTGAGGAACGGAGTGGGAGAGCCCTGGAGAGAGGGCAGCAGGACAAACGCCTGTGTGTTCCCTCCATGCCCATCTCCTAGGGCCTCCTGACCTCCCCCAGGCCAGCCTCCAGAACAGAGGAGCAGGGGTGCAGCTTGCCCCCATCCCCTCATTCCCCGTGTCAGGACCCAGCATAAGCCTGCGGAGGAAGGGCTGCACTCCACCCCAGGTCCTGGGAGGAGTGCATTACCCCTAGGGTAAATGTGGAGCACTCTTTTCCTGAGACCTGCAGTTTCCACGCTGTCCCATCCCACAAGCCTGGGAGAAAGACTTCCAGGGTCAGCCAGCAGGAGGACTCCAGCCATCCATGTCCTCCCCACCCATTAGACAACAAATCCAAACTTCAGAAGACAGAGCTAGGGGCAGGAGTGATGCCCAGGGGACAGGGTGCAATCCAGGCCAGCTTCCTGAAGGAAGTGGTCCTTTGGCGGGTAGCTAGAGGAGGCAAAGACTTTCACTTCTCAAAGTGTCTTGACTGAGAAGAAAGGCATTGGTGTTAACCTCTCACATCTTCACTTCCACAACTGCAGTGGCAGAGGAGAGGCCAAGGGAAGGGAAAGAGGGGCCACTGCTGGACTCATTCATGGGCTCATTTACACAGGTGATGGGGCCAGAGGTAGGGCTGCAATGGCACTAATCAAAGTCTCAGCATTAAAACCCCTCGTATAGTACCACTGGCACAGCCAGGGCAGGCAGACATACTGGAGCAGGCAGTAACCGGCAGAGGGTGGCCCAGAACGGAGGTGGCATCCATGGGGATCCCATCCAAAGGTCTTCTGGAGGTGGGGTATTGACAGGCTCTTCTTGTGGGGCTTTGGGGAGTTAATTTGCCATTCCATTGTTTACAAGACTGAACTCAAGAAGTCAGGCTAGATCACCTCTCCTCTGTGTGCACGCCCTCTGGGGGCTTCCTCTGTCCCCCTCCCATGCCCACCCCTCTCCCTCTATCCAGCTGGTGCATGGCCACCCCACCAACACCCCAGACAGCTTCCCTGGCCCTGTTCCCTCCCCACAGGCTCCTCTTCCATTCGGCCCCCTCCCACCCCGTCTCAAGTCTTTGCTCTGGATACCCTCCTCCTCCCCTCGCAACATGTGTGCCCAGTCGTCCTTTCCTGAAGTTTCCCCTTCACTTATTACTCTATCTGATGAAGGAGGCAGTTCCGTGTCTACTTATCCTGTCTGCCTGGTGTGCTGGCTCCGCTGTCTGCTTGCCATGGCACTCTCAGCACCTGGNGCTTATGGCCACATCCCTCCTATCTCTGCTCCCATCTTACTACGGCCTCTTCTCCTCTTCTAAAAAGGACAGTGGCTTTGGAATCTAGGGCCACCCCATTTCAGGTGATGGAGCTCCAACCATCCTGTCTGCATTCCAGGTGGCAGGATTGGGGCAAAGGAACCCGTGGCCTGCATAGCTGCCTATGGCACAGCCAGGCCCAGGGCTTGGGCTCATGGCCTCCAACTGCCATGGGGGTCAGGGAGCCTCAAGGGGTGCACCCTGCAAGAGGGGAGACAGGTTATCAGGATCCCGCGTGTTTTCTGCCCCCCCTGCCCACCTGCCACCCCACTTTCCGATAAGCCGGGGCCCTTGGCCATGCTTTCAGGGCTGTCAGGAGACAGTCAGCTATGGACACTGGGGAGTTCATACTGGGAGGACCCAGGGCGTTTGGGGTTGGCGCGTGACTGGGCAGATGGCAGAGTCCACAGCCCCTCTGTGCAGTGTGGGACTGAGAACCGAGCCCCACAGTGACCGTCCATCCGTGTCTCTGTGCAAAGTCCTGCGAGCGATTTGTCCTTTGATTTCTGTACCATTGCCTCATGTGGGACGGCTGTCCTGTCCCTGCACTGCTCATATCCTGCAGGGCTTCCTTCCCTTCCCCAGTCCCATCTCCACTTCTTGTTGACCACATGGTACTGGGGGCTCCTGTGTCAGGAATATCGGCTCAAGGCTGCCGAGCCGCATGTGAGGTTATGACTGCCATCTCAGGAGAAGATACTAAGGTTCCGAGGGGCACACAGCAGGCAAGAGCAGAGGCGGGCTGGGACCAGGCTCTACTGACCCTACAGGATGGATACAGGGTCAGATGGGAGTGGGGGCCCATTACGGTGGAAGGAGCCCTGGACACCTGCCAGATCAGTTGATCCTGGCAGGAAACTGCTCGCATGACCCCTGGGCAACAGTGTGGACAGTTGGAAGAGAAACCACTGACACAGATCAGAGTCACCCGGCCAGCGCAGACATCTGAGGGACACTCCTTGACCTGAGGGGTGGGAAGGGAGGAGAGAAATAAGCTGAGAGAGGGGCCAGGTGAGGAACGGAGTGGGAGAGCCCTGGAGAGAGGGCAGCAGGACAAACGCCTGTGTGTTCCCTCCATGCCCATCTCCTAGGGCCTCCTGACCTCCCCCAGGCCAGCCTCCAGAACAGAGGAGCAGGGGTGCAGCTTGCCCCCATCCCCTCATTCCCCGTGTCAGGACCCAGCATAAGCCTGCGGAGGAAGGGCTGCACTCCACCCCAGGTCCTGGGAGGAGTGCATTACCCCTAGGGTAAATGTGGAGCACTCTTTTCCTGAGACCTGCAGTTTCCACGCTGTCCCATCCCACAAGCCTGGGAGAAAGACTTCCAGGGTCAGCCAGCAGGAGGACTCCAGCCATCCATGTCCTCCCCACCCATTAGACAACAAATCCAAACTTCAGAAGACAGAGCTAGGGGCAGGAGTGATGCCCAGGGGACAGGGTGCAATCCAGGCCAGCTTCCTGAAGGAAGTGGTCCTTTGGCGGGTAGCTAGAGGAGGCAAAGACTTTCACTTCTCAAAGTGTCTTGACTGAGAAGAAAGGCATTGGTGTTAACCTCTCACATCTTCACTTCCACAACTGCAGTGGCAGAGGAGAGGCCAAGGGAAGGGAAAGAGGGGCCACTGCTGGACTCATTCATGGGCTCATTTACACAGGTGATGGGGCCAGAGGTAGGGCTGCAATGGCACTAATCAAAGTCTCAGCATTAAAACCCCTCGTATAGTACCACTGGCACAGCCAGGGCAGGCAGACATACTGGAGCAGGCAGTAACCGGCAGAGGGTGGCCCAGAACGGAGGTGGCATCCATGGGGATCCCATCCAAAGGTCTTCTGGAGGTGGGGTATTGACAGGCTCTTGTGGGGCTTTGGGGAGTTAATTTGCCATTCCATTGTTTACAAGACTGAACTCAAGAAGTCAGGCTAGATCACCTCTCCTCTGTGTGCACGCCCTCTGGGGGCTTCCTCTGTCCCCCTCCCATGCCCACCCCTCTCCCTCTATCCAGCTGGTGCATGGCCACCCCACCAACACCCCAGACAGCTTCCCTGGCCCTGTTCCCTCCCCACAGGCTCCTCTTCCATTCGGCCCCCTCCCACCCCGTCTCAAGTCTTTGCTCTGGATACCCTCCTCCTCCCCTCGCAACATGTGTGCCCAGTCGTCCTTTCCTGAAGTTTCCCCTTCACTTATTACTCTATCTGATGAAGGAGGCAGTTCCGTGTCTACTTATCCTGTCTGCCTGGTGTGCTGGCTCCGCTGTCTGCTTGCCATGGCACTCTCAGCACCTGGAGTGGCGCTGCTGGGGTGCCCAGCACTGGGTGATGAGTACACCCCGTGTCCAGGCGACTCGACCACCCACAGACAGCGAGTGCACTGATCAGCACAGGGGCCCTGGCGGGTGGCTTGTGTTGGTCTCTAGATGCTAGATCACAGCTGCTGTCAGATGGGAGCTGAGGCCCAGAGACTGGAGTGACCTGGGGTCAGACAGCATGTGGCCCCAGGGTTGAGTTGGACCCAGGCCTGGGGATGAGACCGAGGCAGCCCATCCCAGCCCCTCCCAACAGGCACCAGTGTTCCCTCCCCTGCAGCCAGAGGCGTGGATGGTGCTGGACCACCTGCCCCCCATCTTCTCTCCCTGTGTCCTCTACAGGGGGGCACAGGGCCCAGAAAGGGAAAGGGACTGCCAAGCCACAGAACACCCAGGCAGGTGGCTTATAAACAGCAGATGAGGAGGCCGGCCGTCTGAGATCACGTGCCAGCAGGTTTGATGTGTGATAAGAGCTCCCTGGTCCACTGTCCCCACCACCACCACCAAGCAGCGCTTCCAGGAAAGGCCCAGGGAGGCATGGGAAGGGACAGCGGCCAGAGGGGGATGCTGACTGCAGGGAGGGCAGGCACCTCCCGCCATCCCAGTGGGTCCTGCTACCTTGGAAACACTGACCTGCTAACCATCCTAAGTCCCAAGGATGGAGGAATCTTTTTGCTGACTCCCATCCCAGCACCTACTCAGCCACAGAGCCCACCCAGGCCCATTCATACCTCACCTGTCTGGCCCTGGAGGACTGGGTCAGACACCCAGGGTGCACACATTCCTCCCCCAGCTCCTAAGAGGGAGGCGGGTGGGTCAGATGTGGACTCACCCACCTGGGCCAGCATCTGAGAGGAGAATCCCTCAGTCGTAGCCACCTCTGCTCCGGGTGTGAGCACTCGGGTGGCACTGCTGGGGGCTGGGCGATCCTTGGGTGATGACTGGGTTGTGTATCACAGGCCTGCTCCTCGGACAGCACAGTCTCAGGGCCGTGACTGCAGGCACAGAGGAGGGACTGCCGAGATTGTTCCCCAAGGACAGGCTGTTCCCTGGAGGAGGGAGCAGGGTGGGGGCAGAGGTGAGGGCTGCTCAATTCCAGAGTCCTTCCTGGCCCTGGGCATGGCTTCTGCCCAGTAACCCTTCAAAGTCATCATTGACCTGGCTGCACACATGAAGACAAATCCGAGGGGCCAAGAAACCTACCCAAGGTCACACAGCAGTCCCCAGCAGGGCTGGAGCTTCCCTGTCTGCCCAGCACCCTCCCTGGGAGGAAATGCACTTGAGTGAGGCCTCAGGAAAGGGACCTCCTTGGTACCCAGCACTCCAGTGTGGGAGCCACACCTGGCAGCCCAGCCCCTGGGCTGAGCCCTCTGAGAGCCCACTGTGAGGTCTGCTGGCTTCAATCCAGGGAGCTCCGGGCAAATGCTGCCGGCGCCCCAGCTGACAGCTGGACAGAACACCGCCCCCGCTGATGCCTGAGGGCTGCCCACCCCAGGCCACGGAACAAAGCCCTGTGCTCCTCGCTACTCTGCAACTTTCAGAAAAGTGGGCCGGGCCAGGTTCATGACTGCCCTTGAAGTGAGCTTGGGCTTTCTGAGGGCCACGCTATGCAACTGAGGGCTCATGGGGCAAGGGGGACTCTGACTGTGGCTTTCACTCTGCGGTGCAGCAAGGGGTCTCCTCCTGAGAGGAATCTCCAGGGGGCTCACAGCCTGGGGGGCTTACAGCCTGGGGGGCTGGTGGACGAAGACGCACATGTCAGACAGCAGAGGGTTGGGCCCCACCCACTTGCAGCTGCAGGAGCCACACTGATGGACTGTCATTGCCCTAGAGACGTGACCAGTGTCCCCAGTGCCCTTGGTCCGGTGGACAGGGAACCAAGGCCTGGCCCTCATGCTGGCCAGGGGTCAGGGAGGCTACCCTGAAGATGTGCCCTCTGGACCTGCCTGCTCAGGTTGGACCAGGTCAGAACCAGGAGGGGAAGGCCAGGCTGGAAACCAGCTCCATCACTTGCACAGGACCCCACAGGCCTGTTTTCTCATCTATGACGTGGGGATGGCAGCCAGCCCCCGAAAAGCTGGGGATGGAGAGGGAGGACCCTGGCACCCACCCGGCCCAGCCCACTTTTCTCAGCCCTTGCAGGATCCTGGCTGTGACCCCCTGTCTGTACCACCTCCCCAGCCAAGGTCCCTGGCGGGAGTGAAGAAGGGGCCCTTTGGAAGGAAGTAGGGATTCACCCGCCCTGGGGCTCCCAGAGCTTCCTCCTTTTCTACAAATCGGGGTGCATTTTGAGTACGCGGAAAGCCCCAACCTCACAGGCCCTGGGAGGGGACAGCATGGCGGGAGAGAGGCCAAGCAGGAGGGGCACTGGGACGCTTGCCTCCCAGGCCAACAAGGCCCATCATAAAGCTCAGGGGCTGGAGCTGTGGGGGTCTTCCCACATCCGAGTCCTCTTTTTAAGATGAAAGGTCTAGTGTTCCAGCCTCGCTGTGAGCAGGGCGACAGCACAGACGCAAGAACCCCAACACCCAGACCCTAGACCTCAGAGAGATCACACTTTACTGAGGGGTCCCAGGGCCCACCTCCCCAGGACACTGCCCGCCAGCCCAGCCCGACTGCTGACCACACACCCACTCCTGCCAGGCAGTGCTGCAGCCTCTGGGCCAGTAGCCTCCCCAGAGGCTCCGTGCGCACGGCCCTCGCTTCTCCGCTCCTGTTTCTCAGGAGGCCTGGACAGATGGATGCGTGGACAGATGCCGTTCCACCCCTCCACCACCACAGCGTTTTCTAGACCCAGGGTCAGGACCCGATATTCTAAAGCAGGTGACAAAAAACTGCAAGTCAGAACACTATCGTTCCAGTTCGCAGCTCCTAGGTGCATTGCACCCTGCTCCATCCTCTGAGGCCCAGGAGGCCGGACGAGGGACTCTGCTCAGCTCTAGCCCCTCGACCTGGGCTTCCTTGTCTGCAGCTCGAGGGGCTGTCCCCACCTGGGGGCTCTCCAGGCGGGGGCTGCCACTTAAAGCTGCAGGGCAGAGAGCACAGCTGGCTGGAGGGGAGACGGGAGCAGGCAGCTTCCTGTGGAAACCGAAACTGCCAGGTGCTTCCCTCCCTCCCGCGGGGACCAGAGACAGCTGGACGAGGTCCTGCAGCCCTGCCCTGCCCAGCCGCCTCCCTTTCAGGCAAATGTCCGTGGTCTAGACTCTGCTTCTCACCCGTCACTACAGCGACGCACCTCCCTGAGCCCCTGACCCGACCCTCAGCACGTATGAGACCAGCCGGCCCTGAGGCTCTGGTACCCTCTGGGGCTCTCCGTCCAGCTGGAGACACCCTGGCATAGGATTTCACAGTCTTCGGGGAAAAGCAAGATGCAACAGATACTTGAATACTCTCTAACTTGAATACAAGTGAAAATGATAACGTTTTTAACAGAAAATTTAACAGAAAATATAAAGCCAATTTCTCTGTCTGCCAGAATATGAAACATTTCACACGCAGGCCACGTCCAGTTTCTACTGCACAGACTGCTGAGCCTGCGGGACCTGGGAGACAGAGGGACTAGCCTGGTCAGCATCCGCTGGGGGCCCCTGATGTGCTGCTTGCTCCTGCCATCGGCCCACCTTTCGTTTAAATTGTGAAATAAGCTGCCCACATCAGGAAAGCCCCATCCCAAGCAGGGGAAACAAGCTTTCACTTCATCCCAGAGCTGCTCCCTCATCACACTTCTTCATAAAAAGGAGTTTGTAGATCCAGTGCCCCTTGCCCTGGAGGCTGCCCCTGGCCCTGCCCCCACCCTGGTATCACTGAAAGCCAGGCTACAGGTCCCGGACACAGTTCAGGGTGCCCTGCAAGGTCGGTCCCCCAAACTTGGCTCTGAATCCTCAATGTAAAATGGAGCCCATGTTGCATGTCAGCACCAGAGTCGCCCACCTGTGGAACTGTCCAAGGAACTGTTTTATCTGTGTGTCTTTCCCAGATACATTGTAATTGTCTGTGTTTTAAATTAATACATAGAAGTATTGAACTCTGCGATATTCCTTTTTCTCCCCCACGATGATAGAAAACATGGCATCAGCACAGGCGTGGCCACATTGCCTGGTGGCCCCCTGAGCCTGGCTGCTAGGTGACCCCTTGCAGCTCCTGTTGAGAAAGGCCTTTTGTACAGTCACGTGTCCAGCGCAATGTTGGGCATTTCTGTAGGTTGTAAATCCCCGTGGCTGCTGGGGAAGCCCCACCCACGGAAACTAGCGTGAGTGGAGGTGGGAGGCAGGGGCGGCACACTGGCACCAAGCCAGTGGGGGCCTCGGCCCACCTGATCTGACCTTTTCTGAACGTGGGCTCAGTGGCCATCTCGGGGAGGCTGTGGCAGCGAGTCTGGCTGTGATGAACAGAGGAGAGGCTGGTGTGGCCTCCCTCGCTCTGCACCTTCCCCTCCCCAACTCAGGCTCTGCTCCAGACCTTCAGTGTGAGGCTTGAGTGGTGGAAAGTCCTGGTGGTGTGGCCGCCAAGCAGCAGGCTTGAGGTCTCCAAGCTGGGAAACCCCACTCCAGGAAGCCAGAAATGGCACTCTGAGCGGCCCCTTGATGATGCTAGGAGGAAGAGGTGGCCGTGGGGACTTTGGTATCTGCCCGTTGGCCGCCTGAGCACCAGCCCCCCGGGCCTCCCCCAGACAGCACAGCACAGAGGCGGCCATGGCCAGTCCTGGGGAAGTCAGGAGCCTACACTACTGAGCAGACACACCTGTGCACTCCTCAGCAAGGCCAGGAATACATGACAGGCCGTGCTGGAGCCTGGGCCTGGTGGGACAGCCCCCGCTGTGCAGGGTGTGCAGATGGGGTATTGCAGTCAGGACGGGGCGCGGGGGCGGGAGAGGGCATTTATAATAGTTGTGGCATGTCGCCGAGCTCTCCTTGTTCCCACAAAGGAGACGTGTGAGCACCCCATTTCACTCCTATGGCCCTGCCATGTACTGGATGCCAGGGTCTGGCTTCCAAGCCAGGGGATCTGAGGCTGGCTCTGTGACTTTTGGCTGGCATGTTCCCTAAAATGTTTTTGAGCAATCAAGTCCCCTGTAAGGTGCTGTTTCTCACAAAGCAGCCTCACCTAGCTCAGTCACCCCAGCCCTGGGCTGCTGCTTTTGTATTGGGCATGACAGGAGCCGTTGCTGCTATAGAACATTTGGAAGGTGACAGCTGGCTTCATCCCCCACGCTGGCCTCGAAGACTGACCTTAACATTCCTGCTGGCTAATGCATGTGAGATGTGCGGGAGCGAGCAGGTGCCCCACCCCCTCGGAAGAAAGCAAGATGAGGTCGCAGAGGCCCAACTGGGGCCTCCAGGTGGGCATCTCGCTGCCACTGTTACTGAACCAACTCGGGTCCCCTTGCCCTCAGGCTGCAGAGCCTGTCCCTGATGCCGCATTGTGATGGAGGAAAGTACCGTGTTTATTACAGGTGGCAAGCAAGGAGAGCGAGCAGCTCAAGCTCAAAACACCCAGACTCGCCAATGGCTTTCAGGGAAGGGGTTTCAGAGGCCAGGTGAGAGAGCGGCTGTAGGGTATCTGCACAGCTGGTGCACAGTTCTCAGACTGGTTGGCATCAAGGTGAAGTTTTGAGCATCATCAGCCTTCTGCTTTCCACCTGGTCTGGGATCTACATGCTTGTATCGGGAGTTTTCACTAGTGGAGGTCTTGAAAACAACTTCAGAATGTGTGTCAGCGTGCGTGTGTGTATGTGTGTGTGCTCTGTCGTGTTTGACTTTTTGTGACCCTATGGACTGTAGCCCATCCAGCTTCTCTGACCATGGGATTTCCCAGGCAAGAATACTGGAGTGGGTTGCCATTTTCTTCTTCAGGGGATCTTCTCGACCCAGGGATCGAACGTGCCTCTCCTGAATTGGCAGGCGGGTTCTTTACCACTGAGCCACCGGTGAAGCCCATGTGTATCAGACCTTTATCCGGATTTTTCAGGAAAGTGGGAGTTCAGTGACTCTGCTCCGTGGCTGGTTTATAGTCTAAACTGTAACCGGTTTCCAAGCCCAGCAAGAATTCTTTTTCTCTCCATCTTCATATTTCATAATTATTCGCTCTTGAGTCAGACTTTTGAGACTCAGGACGCCCTGGGAAACTAAAGCAAAAACCGATTATTTCAAAGAGCAGAGATCTTGGGGCCTGTTCGTGATTTCACCAGCATCTTCCTAAGACTGGGTGATGGTGCCGACAGTCTGGTTTGCAACACCTAACATTGTGTTTACCATCTAACAGGTCATGTGGTCTAGCGTGTCATATGTTTTATGCTGCACATATGCTTAGGGCTTATTTTCATGGAAACCCTGAGGCTACAGTTGCAGGTTTAGCACCTTGATTAGTGGAAGCGTTGCCCCAAAACCAAACTGTCCAGGCCCAGATAGGGAAGCCTGGTGTGCTGTAGTCCATGGGGTCACAAAGGGTCAGACACAACTTAGCGACTGAACAACAAGACTGACATTTGTCAGCTTTAATTCAAATAAGCATGTTATTAAATGACTCAGCTCGTCTCACTTTGGAATTCCACTGCTGATGTGCATGGATGGATGGTAGACGGGTGGGTGGATGGGGAGAAAATGAAGGAAGCTGGAAAGCAGGTGAAAGCAAACTCTTGAAAAGTTAAAAACACCACTTTTCTATGAAGAGTCTGTCTGTGTTTGTGTGATTGCTGAGGGAGCCGGCCAGGAGGCAAAGGCGACTCAAGGGAGGGCGTGGGCGACATTCCACCCCAAGAAGAGAGAATGCCGCCCTGAGACCCCTAGACACAGTCGGTGAAGCACAGTCTTCACTATGAGCATAAATGGTTTACAACTTGCCGGTTTTCTGCAAGTTAACACCCAATTTACAGCATCCAGTGCCCAATCAGTGTCAACAGTAAGACAGTCAGGCCCGTTGCAGGATGCCCAGACTGTGGGACACGAGACCGGCTTTTCTATCAGAGGAAGGTGAGGAGGAGAGGAGTCTGGCTGGGTCTTTATGCCCTGAGGCAGAGCCTCGGGAGTAGTCCAGCCTGCGGAAGAGACGGACTGTTCACTGGAGGAGGGGCTCAGGAGAGGAGAGGCGAGAGGACGGGGCAGACCAGAGGCCTGCAAGGCAAGGACCCCAGGCTTCCCTCACGCTCCTTTGGCCAGGTCTCTGGAGAATCTTAGATGTATCCCAGTTGGGAAGACCCCAGCCGCAGATCAGACCAGACTGCCTGCTGCTGTGACATCAGGCTCTGCCGGGCGTCCCCAGGGCTAAAGGGGATGCTGAGGGCAACCATGCTCCATGGGGCCCAGTGAGTGTCACCCCTGAAAGGTGGGTCCTGGGACCTGGACATGTTTCAGTCCTGGCGTGTGGACCTTCGGCAGCCTGGTTGCAGGTCACCTGGGAGCCTGCACTCCTCTCTCAGCTCGAGGCAGGCATGGCTCATCGATCCCAGTAGCTTTCTGTGGAGCGTGGATGAGGCCTCAGCATCGCTCTCATCAGAGTGCTCCCGGGCTAGTCCTGGTTGGTGGTCACACACTGTCCATGGGCAACAATTGTCCCCTCATCCACAGCTGGCACATTAGTCAAATGGGATGAAAATGTCATGACCACGTAAAACTGGGGCAAAGGCTTCTACCACCGACCATCACTTTCTCTTTGAGTCTTGTCTTTGGACCACAGTTGGTTTGGATTGTTCTGTCCTGGGCTATGAGTCTCCTTCGTGCATGGTTTTACGGCAGGTTTTAGGAAGCCGTTCATTGGAAAAAACCCTGATGCTGGGAAAGACTGAGGGCAAAAGGAGAAGAGGGCGGCAGAGGATGAGATGGTCAGATGGCATCATCGACTCAATGGACATGAACTTGATCAAACGCCGGGAGGTGGTGAGGGACAGGGAAGCCTGGCGTGCTGCAGTTTGTGGGGTAGCAAAGAGTTGGACAGGACTGAGAGACTGAAAAACAGCAGAATTAGGAAGCCCTAGTGTCCCCAGAGCACGAGGATACAGCTATGTGCCCCACCCCGACACCGCTCAGGACAAGCTCTCAGACAAGATGTGAAAGCTCTCTGGGATCCATTACTTCATCCATGAAGGGTCAAATTTCAGATAAACAATATTTTCATATAAGTATATCCCAAATAATTTCTGGGAGACAATTATACTGAAAACTATTCACTGCTTATCTAAAATTCAAATTTAACCAAGCATCTGTATTTTTATTTCCTAAATCTGGCAACCCTCCCCACGAAGGATTTCAACCCTGTCTCCAACAGGATTGCATTCAACTACAAATAGCAGAAAACCCAACAGCAGTAGAAACAGGGTTTGTTTGTCTTTGTCCACATAACAGAAGCTCAGAAGCAGGTGGTCGAGGCTGGTGTGGCCATCCGGGACACAGGCTGCTTTGCTCTTTCTATTCCACCTCCACTTACCAGTGGCTTCCTAGCTGCAAAGTGGCTGTACCACCTCCAGGCATCACGTCTGCCTCCCAAGCAAGAAGAAAGAGGAAGAGAGATGATACCAAGGACAAAATTGGACCAGCCCCTTCGTATAAGGAAAAGCAGGCTTCTGCAGAAGCCCCAGGGAGCAGACTTCTGGTTTCGCCCAAGACAGGGGTCCAATGCCCAGTCTGAAGCGCCTTCCCAAACCAGGGCTTTCTGATTTCTCATTTCCCACCTTCTCTGCAGTTTTCAAATACTCTCCGCACTCAAGGCTCCACCTTTTCACAGCCTGTCCGAGTTCACAGCCCATGCCATGTGCCCTTGGAGCCTGGCGCAGAGCCTGCCCCTTTACGGATGGAAAAGGGTGGGCCCCCTTGTCCTCTGGGGCTGCACTGGTCTCTCCCCCGGCCCCTACCCTGGTCTCAGATCTAAGGAATGGAACTCCCCCCTACTTTCCCGGGGTCCTTCCACAAACAAACTAGTGAGTAGTGCCCAGGGACTCTGGAAAAGTGAGCATTCCCATGAGAGAATCCTTGCCTGCCCACCTCTGCCACCCTCCCCTGCTCTTCATTCCGACATCCCCCCAACAGAACTTCTCCTTTCCCTCGGAGCAGCCCAGTTCCCCATTCGCGGCCACCACATTGCCCTCAGCTTCTCCCCGGAGTTTCANCACTTTCTCTTTGAGTCTTGTCTTTGGACCACAGTTGGTTTGGATTGTTCTGTCCTGGGCTATGAGTCTCCTTCGTGCATGGTTTTACGGCAGGTTTTAGGAAGCCGTTCATTGGAAAAAACCCTGATGCTGGGAAAGACTGAGGGCAAAAGGAGAAGAGGGCGGCAGAGGATGAGATGGTCAGATGGCATCATCGACTCAATGGACATGAACTTGATCAAACGCCGGGAGGTGGTGAGGGACAGGGAAGCCTGGCGTGCTGCAGTTTGTGGGGTAGCAAAGAGTTGGACAGGACTGAGAGACTGAAAAACAGCAGAATTAGGAAGCCCTAGTGTCCCCAGAGCACGAGGATACAGCTATGTCCCCCACCCCGACACCGCTCAGGACAAGCTCTCAGACAAGATGTGAAAGCTCTCTGGGATCCATTACTTCATCCATGAAGGGTCAAATTTCAGATAAACAATATTTTCATATAAGTATATCCCAAATAATTTCTGGGAGACAATTATACTGAAAACTATTCACTGCTTATCTAAAATTCAAATTTAACCAAGCATCTGTATTTTTATTTCCTAAATCTGGCAACCCTCCCCACGAAGGATTTCAACCCTGTCTCCAACAGGATTGCATTCAACTACAAATAGCAGAAAACCCAACAGCAGTAGAAACAGGGTTTGTTTGTCTTTGTCCACATAACAGAAGCTCAGAAGCAGGTGGTCGAGGCTGGTGTGGCCATCCGGGACACAGGCTGCTTTGCTCTTTCTATTCCACCTCCACTTACCAGTGGCTTCCTAGCTGCAAAGTGGCTGTACCACCTCCAGGCATCACGTCTGCCTCCCAAGCAAGAAGAAAGAGGAAGAGAGATGATACCAAGGACAAAATTGGACCAGCCCCTTCGTATAAGGAAAAGCAGGCTTCTGCAGAAGCCCCAGGGAGCAGACTTCTGGTTTCGCCCAAGACAGGGGTCCAATGCCCAGTCTGAAGCGCCTTCCCAAACCAGGGCTTTCTGATTTCTCATTTCCCACCTTCTCTGCAGTTTTCAAATACTCTCCGCACTCAAGGCTCCACCTTTTCACAGCCTGTCCGAGTTCACAGCCCATGCCATGTGCCCTTGGAGCCTGGCGCAGAGCCTGCCCCTTTACGGATGGAAAAGGGTGGGCCCCCTTGTCCTCTGGGGCTGCACTGGTCTCTCCCCCGGCCCCTACCCTGGTCTCAGATCTAAGGAATGGAACTCCCCCCTACTTTCCCGGGGTCCTTCCACAAACAAACTAGTGAGTAGTGCCCAGGGACTCTGGAAAAGTGAGCATTCCCATGAGAGAATCCTTGCCTGCCCACCTCTGCCACCCTCCCCTGCTCTTCATTCCGACATCCCCCCAACAGAACTTCTCCTTTCCCTCGGAGCAGCCCAGTTCCCCATTCGCGGCCACCACATTGCCCTCAGCTTCTCCCCGGAGTTTCAAGTTCTGAGAGCTATTTCAGGTCTTCCTCCTACCCGCCTGCACCCCAGCCCTGCCTCTCTGCATGGACCGGCCACATGGAACTCCCTTCTCCAAGCCTCCAGACCCATGGCTGCCTGCCCTACCTGCCGTGGTGGGGAGAGGCTGGACCCTGGCCCTCACCTGCCCCCTCTCCTGGGAGCCAGGCATGGCTGTGATTCAGAAGGTGCCTTAATTCTGGGTCTGCTTTGATTTAAAAACAGCTTTCTTGAGATAACTCACATAGTATACAGCTCACCCATGCAAGGTGCTCAATTGCGGTGGCTTTTATTCTGGTCACAGAGCTGTGCAACCGTCACTGCCATCTAATTTTAGAACATTTTCATCTCCCCTAAAAGAACCCCTATGCCCCTCAGCAGTCACCCTCACCCACCCCCATCTTCTCCTGTCTCTCTATCCACCCGCTCTGGACGGTTCACATCAGTGGGATGCTGTGATGCTCAGCCTTTGTGTCTGGCTCCTTCACTGAGCCTGAAGCTTTCAGGGCTCATCATTCCTCTTTCTGGAGAATCCTATTCCATTTTCCGGAGTGTGTGGCAGCCTGGTGAGAATCCAGCCCACGCCTACATGCTGTGTGTCTTGGGTGGGGAGTGGCTGCCCCTCTCTGGGCTTCAGCTCAAATGAGGTCCGCTGCCTGGGCCTGGTGTGAGCATTCTGTGCGGATCACAGGTGAAGTGCCCCACGCGGGTGGGAAATGACCAGCCTGCCCTGCAGTGAGCATCTGTGATCCGCCCACTGCATTCAGATCCTGCCCACATCCTCCCCTCCCCCAACGCCCAACTGTGTCCAGACTCCAGGGTGTGGGTGGGAGGAGGGCCGTCTCTGGAGTTTGGCCCATCCTGAGCAGGGGTGTCAAGTAGACCATGGCTAGGGTCGGGGAGAGGTCTGTGAAGGGTGGGGAGCACTGGTCAGCGCCCCACTTGCTAGCTCCAGGGGCTCATCAATCCCCAGCTTGCCTTGGCCCACTCAGGAATGTGGGGACAGTGGCGTGTCCCCGGGCCTGGTTTTGCCCACTTCGAGAGCTGAGGTTTCGTCTCTTACACAAGAGGAGGGGGTGGGGCTGACTGGGGGACCAGGCATGGCCATCTTTGTCTTCCGGCTTCCCCAGGGCAGACCAGGGAGGAGGCAACGTCCTCTCATCTTTGTCAAGAAAGCCCAGCTTTCCCACAGAGCTAGGGCAGACCTGGCTCCAGCTCCGTCCAGCCTCAGAGCTGCTCCAAGACTAGCCCCATGCGCAGGAGGGAAGGCCAGCCACACACTGCTCCTGTCAGATCCCTGCTGGGCCGGCCTCTTGGCAGGAAAAAGCCTTTGGGGGTTACATTCCCCTCAGACTCCTGCAGTCCCAGAAATGAGATGGCTTGGGCAGAAACAGCCAAGAACCTGGCCTGGGTATGGTTCTTCCTCTCTGTGAAATCAGCTCTGAGGTCTATCACCTGTATGGGGAGCCCCACCCCAGAGGGTTACAAACCGAGGACAATGGGGGACACCCCCAGACACATTCTGGACAGACTGAAGGACAGAGAAGGAGGGTCTCCCGGTGGGGGGAACCCTGTCTCCAGGCACACCCTCCCTGCCTCATCTTCTGTTAGTGCCCCTGGGGGAAGGAGGGAGTGTTCAAGGTATATTTGAGGCATAAATGGGGGACCAGTAGGGTTTTCTCTGTGGGTGAAGGTCGTCCTCTGTCAGCTGCTCATTCAAGAGCAACACAGAAAAGCAGTGTTGGCAGAGCCCATGTGTGGGTCCTGCACACTCGTACCCCAGGACAAGCGGGCACAGGAAGCCACAGCCAAGAGTCGAGGGGCACCTGCCTCCTTGAACACGTGAGCAGCTGCGATAGGACTGTCATGGGGGTGCAGCAGGGCCTCCCCCTGACTCGGGAAGGCTTCTCGGCAGATTCTGAGACAGAGAGGAGCTTCAGGCAGGAGGGTCCACGTGGAGGGAGCTGCGGGTATCTGAGGGGCCGCGCAGGAGGTGGACTTTGTCTCTGTCGGGAGTGATAGCACCAGGCCCCCTGCAGGAGAAGGCCTGCGGATGCCCCTGCTCCAGGGGTAATAAACACCCGTTTCAGGGGGAGATGTGTGTGGGCTTGAGATGGCCCAGCTGGGCCTGCCCTGGGTGTGGAGCCGCCGCAGGCAGGCTGTTCTCACCTTGTCAGGGACAGAGTGCGGCTGCCGCCAGCTGCTCCCAACACAACTCCCAGTGTGCATGGCCAGGGGCCAGGGCCAGTGGAGGCCAGGGCATGCAGTGAGGGTGCCAGGCTTGCAGGTGACAGAGACGCCATCCTGGAATTCAGGCAGGACCCAAGTGTGTTGGCTTAATAACAGACTTCAGGAAGAATGGGGTGGGACTGGCCTCAGGGGTCCTGGTCCAGCCAGCACATGCTCAGGGCAGGCCCTCTCGCCTCTCAGAGCAGACGGCCCTGGGCAGCTCTGAGGGAGCCTCCTGAGCAGAGCAAAGAGAAAGTCCCCTTCTCTGGGCCAGTTCAAAACATCCCAGACAAGGATCGTGACTGGCCTGGCAAAGTCAGTGCCTTCCTCATGACCCACTCTGTGCTGCCCACAGGCCTTCTGAGCTGGGTACAACCCCGGGGCCTAAGACCAGAGCCAGCAGGGGGGTGGAGGGGTGGGCTGAGAAGCCACAGGCCTGGCATGGGGCAGCCATCCTGATCATACCTGGCAAGTGTACTGTCAGAACTAGCTGCCATTTTCCCCAACTTAACATGCTAAGATAAAATGATAAATCCAAACATGCAGGTAAGAGAAAGGGAGGTGAAGATGAAACGAGAATAATGAAATGTCTCAGAGTGGCATAAAGTTTAAACAAGGTCACGCAGTCATTCAGCAAATACTCTTTGAGGGTGTGGGCCTTTCGAGGCCCTGGGGACTTGATGGGGAACAGACAGACACTCGCTGCCCCCAGGGGAGAGAGACCAGGGAACAGGTAAACCATAGGTAAACATGCTGAAAGCAGTGATGAAGGACAGGAGCCTCGCGAGTTCACAGGAGGTCCACGGAGCTCCTGGTGGAGGATGGGCCTGGGCACAGGTGTGAGAGCGGGTAACAGAGACACTGAGACTCAGGCACGCCCAGTGCAGGGTGCATTCCCCCGCAACCTGACCGCTATTCTTATTTTACTGTGGTCAGACCCTGGGCGATGGACTCTAGTGTTCGGGGAGGTTTAGCAGGAAAACCCTGAAAGTGGAGAAAATTATTACATGTGCATATGCTTCTTTCGGGTGGGCTTGGTAACCACTTCTGACTTTCACTGTTGCAATGCAACATTCATGTAGGAAACATCCTCTGGTACACCAATATGCATGTAGGGATTGCTGGGTCTGTTTACGGCTCTGGGTCGTTATGGCTGAAATGTCACAAGGCCTGTTTACCAGCACCCTCCACACTGAACGTGTTTATTTTTTTAATACTTTAAAAATTCATTTATTTGGCTGCACCAGGTCTTAGCAGTGGTATGTGTGTTCAAGTTCCCTGACAAGGGATTGAAGTGGGTGCCCGGCACTGGGAGGAGGGAGTCTTAGCCACTAGACCACAGGGGAGTCCCTGGGCATCTTCATTTTTCAACGTGGCCATTTCTCTGGGTGGGGAGCTTATCTGGCTCTTTAGCCAGCAGTCCTGAGGTCACCAGTGAGGGTCCGTGTTTTCCTACAGCCTTGGGGTCTGGGGCACTTCAGAGAAAGTCTATGAAAACCTTCTGACTTCATCGAGAATCCCTCAGAGAGCTGGGTGAAGGAAACAAACTGCTGCCGTGACCAGGTCTGACCCCCACAGCAAGAGCCCGCCTTGCAGCTGTGTGGCTGATGCCAAGCCCCTGGGCAGGAGCCACATCTGGGTCTTCCTGGACCTCCCTCAGTGCCTAGCCCTCAAGAGCCACCTCTGTCTTGGTTCCTCCCCACAATCTAGAGGCCCACGGACCGCCCTTCTACAGCCTCCTTTCCTATGGCCGTTGCCCATGGCATGGCCAGGCTGCTAGATGGGCAGGCCAGGAGGTGGCAGAGTGTGACCAGCTAGATAACAGGGCAGAAGTGAGCAAGGTAGGGCGGTGCAGCAAAGAGGGGCCTAGGCTAGAGTTGGGAGGACCGCTCTACCCCAGCCCCGCCACCACCCTTTGTGGATTCTCAGCCTCCCTGGGTCTCCTCCTCTGCAGAAAGCTGCCACAGGGGTTGTTCCAGGGTTTGGATGAAAGTGCATTGGAAGCGCCCAGTACTGCCCTGCACAGGTGGTATGCCAGGTGGCTGCTCCCCCGCCATGAGAGACTGACTCTGGGGCCACCTAGCCCAGGCTGCACTTGGCCCAGCTAGGAATTGGGGATTTAGCTGCCTGGCTCTGCACACAGAATAATTAATGGCTTTGCCTGGAGAACTTGTCTTCCCAATTCTTACAAGGTGGCCACCATCCTGATTTCTGACAAAGGTTGGCGTAGATAAAAACAGTGACCTGGAGTCAGTACTTGTGAGTCCCCAGAGGCATCTCCCAGGACTCCAGGACTCTCAGGAGCCCTGGGCCAATGTAGGGAGCCCCATGGAAGAGTACAGAGTCCATCCAGCCTGGCGGGGGTCCATCCAGCCTCTCTGCTCAGTGGGCAGCTGTCCTTGTGCCCCACCCACATCCTCAGTCCCTGCTTGGCCCNGCTTCTTTCGGGTGGGCTTGGTAACCACTTCTGACTTTCACTGTTGCAATGCAACATTCATGTAGGAAACATCCTCTGGTACACCAATATGCATGTAGGGATTGCTGGGTCTGTTTACGGCTCTGGGTCGTTATGGCTGAAATGTCACAAGGCCTGTTTACCAGCACCCTCCACACTGAACGTGTTTATTTTTTTAATACTTTAAAAATTCATTTATTTGGCTGCACCAGGTCTTAGCAGTGGTATGTGTGTTCAAGTTCCCTGACAAGGGATTGAAGTGGGTGCCCGGCACTGGGAGGAGGGAGTCTTAGCCACTAGACCACAGGGGAGTCCCTGGGCATCTTCATTTTTCAACGTGGCCATTTCTCTGGGTGGGGAGCTTATCTGGCTCTTTAGCCAGCAGTCCTGAGGTCACCAGTGAGGGTCCGTGTTTTCCTACAGCCTTGGGGTCTGGGGCACTTCAGAGAAAGTCTATGAAAACCTTCCCTTCTGACTTCATCGAGAATCCCTCAGAGAGCTGGGTGAAGGAAACAAACTGCTGCCGTGACCAGGTCTGACCCCCACAGCAAGAGCCCGCCTTGCAGCTGTGTGGCTGATGCCAAGCCCCTGGGCAGGAGCCACATCTGGGTCTTCCTGGACCTCCCTCAGTGCCTAGCCCTCAAGAGCCACCTCTGTCTTGGTTCCTCCCCACAATCTAGAGGCCCACGGACCGCCCTTCTACAGCCTCCTTTCCTATGGCCGTTGCCCATGGCATGGCCAGGCTGCTAGATGGGCAGGCCAGGAGGTGGCAGAGTGTGACCAGCTAGATAACAGGGCAGAAGTGAGCAAGGTAGGGCGGTGCAGCAAAGAGGGGCCTAGGCTAGAGTTGGGAGGACCGCTCTACCCCAGCCCCGCCACCACCCTTTGTGGATTCTCAGCCTCCCTGGGTCTCCTCCTCTGCAGAAAGCTGCCACAGGGGTTGTTCCAGGGTTTGGATGAAAGTGCATTGGAAGCGCCCAGTACTGCCCTGCACAGGTGGTATGCCAGGTGGCTGCTCCCCCGCCATGAGAGACTGACTCTGGGGCCACCTAGCCCAGGCTGCACTTGGCCCAGCTAGGAATTGGGGATTTAGCTGCCTGGCTCTGCACACAGAATAATTAATGGCTTTGCCTGGAGAACTTGTCTTCCCAATTCTTACAAGGTGGCCACCATCCTGATTTCTGACAAAGGTTGGCGTAGATAAAAACAGTGACCTGGAGTCAGTACTTGTGAGTCCCCAGAGGCATCTCCCAGGACTCCAGGACTCTCAGGAGCCCTGGGCCAATGTAGGGAGCCCCATGGAAGAGTACAGAGTCCATCCAGCCTGGCGGGGGTCCATCCAGCCTCTCTGCTCAGTGGGCAGCTGTCCTTGTGCCCCACCCACATCCTCAGTCCCTGCTTGGCCCCGCCCACACCCCCATCCACTCCTAGCCAGGCCCATATCCCCTTGTCCCCACTTCTGCACACACCAACTGGCTTGTGACCATCAGCTCTCACCACCCTCATCTGTGTTCCCTCTGCGCCCGCCAGGGAGGATGCAGGCAGGGTGAGGGTCCCTGGAGCAACCCCGCAGGAAGGGGCAGGAGCTGCCGCATAAATCCGTGTCCTCACACCTCTTTGACCCTGGGTGGACAGCTGCTGCTGCTGGTTCCCTCCCCCCTACTCTCCTGCCCTGCCTCCTGGCCTTGACCAAACACCCTCTGGGGGAACCAAATAAGACAGTGCCCCATTTCCCAAAGGCTGTCTCTCATTCCCAGAATCCAGGGAGGAGTTGATTTAGGCAGCCCACCTGCCAAGCTGACCCCACCTAAAGGGAAGGCCTGATCCATAGGAAGCCTGCATGTACATGACTTGAGACTGCTTTGGGGTCCTGTTTCCCACAGTGTGGCCTTAGTCCACACCCAGCCCTCCAGCATCACGTGGTGGAAATGGCAGGTTGGTAATTGATTAATGCAGGCTTGGGTCTGCCTGTCCTTCTAATCCCACCTTGGGGAATGAGCCAGCCATGGGGCTCTGGAGCCTGACCCAAAGGGAGACATGAGTAATGGTGATCTCATCTTTATTTAAAGTTTTGATACTTTGCTCACACGCATTTTGTCATTATTTCTAATATTTTAAAATATTGGGTTAGAATGTGACATCGCAACCACTGAAGGGGGTCTTTTGATGCCCCTTAAATTCTGCCTCTCAGGTCCCTATTCCAGGAGACTTCATTTTCACAGTCACTCCAGGTGATCCTAATGTATATTAAATTTGAGACCCTCTGCATCAAGAGTGATACTTAATAAGCCAAAGCAGCCCTCAGATGGCTGAGATCAAGACTGCCTAAAAAGTAAGGCATAAAGTCAGGTGTGTTTCATTGCAAGAAGCAGACTCAGTAAAACCAGCCTGAACAATAAGGAAGTGTATTATTGCACTAGAGTTCCAGAAGCAGGGTGGGTTTCAGGGACAAAACAGGTTGCAGGTTGATTCAGCAGCTGAACAATGCTCTGACGGGCCGCATCCCCTCCATCTGTCTGTCCCACCCCTGCATCAGCATCACCCTTGATGCTGGCCACGGGCCCCCTCCAGATACAGCAGCTTCCTCTTGGCATGTGAGAGCCAGGACAGTCCCCAGAACCCCCTCTCTGCACATCCCATTGACTGGAGTGGGTCATAGGCTCACATCTGAGCCAAGAATGAGTTTCTTTCTGAACCTGCAGAAAGGCTGGGGCTGGCCGGGAAGGGTCCAGTGCTGGGCGGTATCCTGGAGTCCTGGAGGGATTGTGGGCATGTCAGGATGGAGACCTAAAGCGGGGACGGGGGAGATGGTGCTGTGCGTGGAAGGTGGAAGAGAAGGTGAGCGACAGTGAGGTGGTGGGCCAAAGGCCCAGGCAGGCGGTGTTCTCCATGGACATCCCAAGATGTTTCAGATGTAGTTGACAGAGCCCCTTGGTGACAGGCAGAGCTGTCTTTGGGGTCATGAAGGCAGGCACCTCTGCCTCCCAATACAGCCACACCTGCCTTCCCTGCCTGTCTGCTGGGACCCTGCACAGCTACACTCTGCAGCCCTGATGCCAGGCACACAGGATGACCTCCACGGCCCTCCTGCTTGGCCCTCTTGCTGTGTCTGCCTGGGGCTCTAAGTGAGCCTCCCCTACTGCAGGAGGAACCACCCCTGGATCCGGGTGGGTTGGGGAACCGAGAGATGCCCCCAGGTCAAGGCAGCTTCCTGCTGGAGCCCAAGACTCTTTCTGCTGAGGCTCTTTCCCTGCCTTCGTGGTTGACTTAAAGCCACAGAATCTGGTGCCCACACCAGCTCAGCTGATGGCCAGGGCAGGATGCTGCCCACCTGGGCCCTGGTACAGCCCCTCTTCCCAGCTTCCTTTGCATAGTCACCCCTCTCTCACTTCCCCAAAAAAGGTCAGTACCCCCTTCTGGGCTTACCCATGATGCCTCTCTGTCCTCCTGCTTGCAGCAAACATATCTTCTTGCAATTCAGACCGTTTCTAGTCTTGCAACAAAATTGACAGAGGCCCATGATCTTGTCAGCAGACAGTCCTTAAAAATCATTCTTGTGACTGGTCACCCTGAGGTCTGGGGGAGAAAACTAATGGAAGGAGGCCACGGTAGTGTCACTAGAGCACACGAACCTTTCATTGTTGTTCAGTGGCTCAGTCATGTCTGACTCTTTGTGACTGCCATGGACTGCAGCACGGCAGGCTTCCCTGTCTTTCACCATCTCCCAGAGTTTGCTCAGATTCATGTCCACTGTGTCAATGATGCTATCTAACCATTTCATCCTCTGCTGATCTGTTTACTTGTGTAACTGGGACTTCTTACAGTTGCACAGTAAAAATCCGTATAGGAATGGGATTTGCGTTGTACTCCTTCTTTTCTTGGAAATAAGGAATATGTATGGGTGGATACCCAAACTACTCCAAAACACCTGCCCATTTATTAGGCATTTCTAATAAAAAATTTACTTTTTATGTTTAATAATTCTCAAAATGTGTAATAAATTCACATTATTTGTATCAGCTACATACCACTTGTAATTAAAACAATAACCCAATCTAGAAGACAAACTTGAACACAAGAGAATGTTTAAATCTTGAGATCCCAATATCTTTACATAGTTTTGTGTGATACAGGAATCTAAATAATTTCAAACTGAAACTAGGGCAAAATTCTGTTGGGCAGAATAGAAACATACAGTGAGGGGGGAAGAGGCTACGTGAAAAGTCAGGTGTCAGAGAAGCAGGCTTTATACATTTTAGAAAACAGTTCTTTATTGAATGTGTGTCTTGAAAATATCTTCTCCCATTCTGTGGCTTGTCTTTTCACTCTCTTAATAGTATCTTTCACAAAAGTTTTAAATTTTAATGAAGTCCAAGTGACCCAATTTTTCTTTCCTGGATCACATTTTTGATATTGTATCTAAAAGCTCATTGTGTCAGCTTGGAAGTTGGTGAAAATTCAGATGTTAAAGAAGATTTAGTTTGTTGATTTTTAAATGAACAAGGATGGCTATCAAAAGGCTATCACTACTAGACCAGCAGATTCTCTTTTATTTTGAAATATCCATACTTAACGGTGTGGCAGATTTTATCCTCTTGGCAATTATTTAAACTTCTGGTGAAAATTTCTACATACAACAGAAATGTATTTGAGGAAGTCCGTCATCACTCAGAATTATTTTGTTTTCTTCTAATATTTATTTATCCAGCTATGCTGGGTCTCGCTTGCCATACATGGGATCTTCTATTTTCCTTGTGGCATTCAGGATCTTTAGCTGCAGCATGTGGGATCTAGTTCCCTGGCCAGGGATGGAACATGGGCCCCCTGCATTGGGAATGTGGAGTTTTAGCCACTGGACTACCACGGAAGTCCCAGAATTATTTTTACAGACAAGTGGTCTGCAGTGGCTGGATGCCCAGGTTGAACTGGCATGGTGGGACTTCAGCTTTGCCAAAGACCCAGGGGTTGTGCTGAGGCCACTTCCAGCATGAGAAACTAGCCTAGGGGAGGCAACAGGGAGCCCAAAGGGTAGAGCCTGTAAAGCATTCAGCTTCCATCCATGCAGCCGCTCGGAGCCTCTGTCCCTCCACCTGTAATGTGGGGGCTTCAGGAGCATCTGCCTGACAGCTGAGGGAGAGTTAAGTACACCGTCAGCAAACCCTCCTCAGTGTGACAGCTCATGCCATGACTCACCATGACTGTTGACGAGGTCAAACTGGCCTGGCTGTGCCTCTGACCACTCAGCACAGGCCTCAGTCCTCCCAGGCAGGAACTCAGGAGCCTTTGGGCTAGCTCAGGGCCTGAGCATGTGGTCTCTGATGATTTCTGTTTTATTCCTGGTGTTTTGAGATCTGCCACATCTCCAGTGGTATTCAATACCCTGCTTAAATCAGTGATGTTGCAACTGGTAATTTAACACAAAGAACTGACAACTATGTGCTGTGTGCGGGGGATGAGATGCGGCGGACTCCAGGCTGGGCCCGGCTTCTGCTAATGCTCTGTGACAATTCAGTGCTTGTCAGTCGGTCCACTTCCCTGCCCAGTTGGGAGCACCAAGGTGGGCTTTGGGGTGTCTGCTTGCTGCTCAATGCCCCACCTGGCCCACTGGTGGCTTGTTAACATCTCTGAAATCTAGAGGCGTCTTAGGATTATAACCAGGAGAGCATTCTCTTTTCTTAGTGGTGCATGAAATGAGGAGTATCTTAACATCAGCAGTGCTTCAGAGTCCATGAAGTAAGGGAGCTGGTATCAGTGAACCCTGGTGTGTAAAGTCTGGGATGCTTACTTTTAGATCCACATTCTTCTGTGACCCATCTTTGCATGAAATGTTCCCTTGATATCTCCAATCTTCTTGAAGAGATCTCTAGTCTTTCCCATTCTATTGTTTTCATCTGTTACTTTGCACTGTTCACTTGAGAAGGCTTTATCTTTCCTTGCTGTTCCCTGGAACTCTGCATCCCTTTCTCCTTTGCCTTTCCCTTCTCTTCTTTCCTCATCTGTTTGTAAGGCCTCCTCAGACAACTACTTTGCCTTCTTGCATTTCATTTTTGGGGGGATGGTTTTGGTCACTGCTTATGTAAAGTGTTATGAACCTCTGTCCATAGTTCTTCAGGCATTCTGTCTACCAGATCTAATCTCTTGAATCTATTTGTCATCTCCACACACAAGTTCAGGACCGTCTGCTCTCCCCTGGGACAGGAGGGGTCACATTCTGAAAGTCAGGGGAAGGGAGATGCCAGAAACTTGTGTTCCAAGTAATCCTTCACCATGCTTATTTACACAAGAATAGAGACGCAGGAGGTCAGGGACTGGCAGGGGCCACACAGCTAGTTGGTGACCCAGAGACTCTGTCCAATGCCCCTGGGAGTGGCCACGAGGATGAGGCAGGGATGACTCCCTGCCCAGAGCCTGCATTGTGTTTCCACTGGCTTCCTTTGCCCAACTCTCCCCAGTGATGGGGGTGGGGATGGGGCTCACTCAAGGGGAAGGGTGTTTTTTGGCATACTGCTGTATTTTGGAACTTGGGAATTGGGGACCTTGGACCTTCACATGCAGATTTATGCCAAATGAAATGTAGATCTGCTGTTCCGAGTTCTGGACCCTCTGTCTCCTAAGACCGAAACTCTGGGACCCCCAGCTTGTCTCGAGGAAACAGTCTGTGTGGGTTGGGGGAGGCTAAAAGAGGGAATGGCACCGATTTAACAAACATGTACTAACCGGGCAGATGCATCACATATGCTGCAAAGTCCTTTAGAGAAAGAGGCAAATAGGTGCGGGGATGAGGTAACGGTGAGGGCTGCAACGCAGGGAGAAGGGGGCACACAGAGTCCAGCGCAGCGGCTGGGGCAGTTCTGCAGACTGAACTTAAACGAATGAGATGCAGATAACGCAGAGCACATGCAAACGCCCCAGGCCAGAGGCTGTGATCACGGGTCCAGTGTCCCCGCACTCCTGCGGGTAACTGGGTCAGCGTGGGCCCGAGGCCACAGGCCCTGAGAACAGGGCGCGGCGGGAGGACGCCCCCTGCCGGCAGCGCGCGGAGGCGGCCCCGGCTCGGCCCACGCTGCGGGGGTGGGGGGAGGCGGTGGCCGGAGCAGGGGCGCCTGCTGCTCTCCTCCCGCCCGGACTCCAGACGCCACGGCCGTAAAACTGCTAGGCGGGCGCCGCCGACTGCTTCGAGGTGGGTGTGCGCGGCGGCGCGCTCCGCTCCGGGCCCCCACCCGGCCGCCCAGGGCGCGGCCTGAAGAGCCGGCGGGGGTGGGCACGGGCAAGGGGCCCGCCGGCGCGCCTCCCGCACTCCCTGCAAGGCACCCTCACGGCTTTCCTCACGGCACCCTGCGCTCCCCGCCCACGGCACCCACACTAACACCCGCCCCCACCCCTGGCGCCCGTGCGTCCCAGCACGCCACCCCGCGCTCCGGCACCCTCTGCGCTCCCGGCTCCGCGGCCCCCACGCTCCCTTCACCACCACGCATCCCTCCCCATCGAGCGGCGCGCGTCTCTCTCCACACAGCACAGCGCGCCCACCCCGGCACCCCGCGCACCCGCGCTCTCCCGACTCACACCCGCCCGCGCGGCCCTCACACTCGCACCCGAGCTGCTGGCCGCCGGCTGCGCCCTAGAGCCTCCGGCCCCCGCGGCTGGCCCGCGCCCTCGGCCGAGTTCTCAGGGCGCGCCCGGGGTCCGCTACCGCCCGCCCGAGTGGCTGGGGCGGCGGCGGGCGGAGCCACTCTCCCGCGCCGGCCCCGCACGGAGCCCGGCGCCCCAGGGCGGAGCTGAGCGCGATGGGCGCCGGGCGGGAGGCAGGTGGCGCAGCGGCGGCGGCGGGGGACAGGAGGCGGAGGCGGGGCGCGCGGGGCGGGGGCCGCGGAGCCCCGTGAGACGCTCGGGCGAGCGCGCGGCTGCCGGAGCCGGCGCCCGCGAGCTAAAGGCACGGCGGCTGGACCTGGCGCGGGCAGCGGAGGCCGGAGACCGCCCGGAGCGGCGTGCGCGCTTTGTTTCCGCGCGGGCGGCCGGCGGGCGGAGCGAGCGGCCGGAGACCCGCCTGGGGATGGACCGGGCGGCCGCCCCGCGCGCCGCGGCCCCCCCTGGCGCCTGAGCGCGGTCGGCGCCAGAAGACAGCGCGCGGATTGCCCCCAAGTTACGGAGACAGGGACTGAGTTCGAAGGAAAAGCCACTTCAGGAACCGGGTCGCGAGAGTGCAATCGCCTCCGGTCCACCGGACCTCTGGACCGTAAGTGCCTCGTCCGTCCGTCCGCCCTGCCGCCGCTGTCACTCAACTCCATCCGTGGCTGCTGTCCCAGGGTCTCCTTGAAGCCGCACAGAGTGCATAGGCCTCCAAGGGACCCCCCCCTCCCCACTTTGCAAAGTTGGAGCCCACAGTGGGGTGGGGCCAGCCCACTCAGCGCCCGCCCACTGACTACCCCCCAGGTGAGCCGGAGCTTGACCTGCTGGGGGTGTGGTCAGACCTAAGGTGGGACCTGCGTGTGGAAGGTGGGGAGTCTTGCGGGTTCCTCTGCTTTGCCTGCGCTTCCTGACAAAGAGGGCCCGGGCCAGGTGACAGGGGACCAGTCGAGGGGTACAGGAGGTGACTCTAGAGAAGATGGACGTGCCTGTGGCCTGGCTGGGGAGGCGGGCCAGAGCTCTTTCTAGCCCCTCCCCTTCTTGTTTTGGTCCCTGGAGGTGCCACCCAGCGCAGAGGCATTGAACATTTTTAGAGGTGAAGACTGCCCTGGGGGATGTCCTGCCCCAGCCCCAGGGTGGGGAGAAGATCTTAAATAACAGCCCCTGGATCCTGTCAGCTCCGGGGCCTCGGGCAAAGCCCAGTGGCAGCGGGTCCACTCACAGGCTTTGGGAACCGTCCATCTGCATGTTGGGCAGGCCCAGAGCCAGGCTGTGGGAACGGCGGGGAGGGAGGTGTGAGCCGACGTGGAGGGACAGATGGCTGGAAATTCAGCCCTAGACGGGCTTACGTGGAGCAGAAGGCAGCAGGGCTGGTGGCAAGCCACACTCTGAGCTGCCAGCTCTGAACACATAGCCTCAGGCTGTCCCTCCTTCCGGCCCCCCGCAAACTGTGTGTGTGCTCAGAGGAGTGCCAGACCCCTGCGACCTCCCCACCAGGATAACTGTATTCCCCAGCCTTGGGACTGAGGCTGGCTGACCTCTGTCCTGTTCTAGAGGCCGGGGAGAAAAATATTTCCTTTGAGAACAGAGATCTTGTGCTACTGTGGGGGGTGATCTGAGCAACGGTCAGGCCCACTTTGACCGGCAGCCAGGATGCCAAATCATTATGTCTAACTGGGCGTGTGTTTCCTCCCTGGACCCAGAAACAGGAGGTTCCCAGGGCGGCCGCCCTCAAAGGACAGGGGTTGGCCAGGGGCAGAGGATGGGCAACTATTCTGGGTCCCTGTGTTGCTCTCCCAAGTTGCCACAAGGTTTGAGAAACTTCTTCAGGTTGGGTCCCTGGGGGCATCCTTCCTGGGGCAGGGCACATCCACAGAGAGCTGGCACTGTGATGGACAGTAAGGTCTGTATGTCACCCAACCCCCACCTCTGCCCTCTGCTTAGAGACCCCCGGGAGGCAGAGGGTTCTGCTCTGTGCAGCCAACAGCCCGGTCCGTGAAGAGCTGGGCTACATGGGGCTGTGTGGCTGAGCCACCCTCGTACGTGTGAGGGATGAGGAGGGGAGGGGTGCTGAGCGCAGGAACAGATGTGGCACTTGGGGCTCCCAAGAGCTAGGCGGACTCGGGTGGGAGGGAATGTCACATTAGGACCAGTTTTCTGGCAGAATCTGGCTCTCTCTGGAGCTGCCTTGATCCGTGTGTGACTGGAGGAGGGGACGTGTCTCAGGCCCACCCAGGGCCTCCTCCCCACTGGGCCAGCGAGCTGGCGGATGCGGGGCGGAGGTCCTCCTCTGGGACCCCCAGGGGTGCCCAGGCCACCTGCCAGCCCTCCCTCTGTCACCAGGTGATCCACGTAACTGAGTTACCACCTCCAGGAAATCTCTCTGATTTGGCTGCACGTATTTTCATTTCTGCATGACTGGAAGAAATTAATTTTCCTTCCTACGCAAGGATCTGGAGACGCCAGCAGGCTGGGTCAGTAATCCGCAGGATCCAAGCCCGCCAGGCTGCCCTAGGGGTAAGGGGGGCTGACTCTGAGCGCTGCTGTTTCCTGGGCAGTCAGGGAGGGCCACTGGCATCCAAGGAGGCATTTCCCTACCACCTGGAAGTGCCCTGGCACTCTCGGTGGCCTCCCTCTTCTGTCCAGTTGTGTTTGGGTTGGGTGATTCCTCCAGGGCCTGCGGGATGGTGGTTAAATTCAGCTCTTCTGAATTTCCTCACCAATCAGTGTATGTGTGTGTGTGTGTGTGTGTGTGTGTGTGTGTGTGCGCTCAGCATCCAAAACGGGGGTGTGCTGTAGAGCTCGCACACAGTAGGTGCTAAAAGAGTACTGTTCTGAGGAGGGAGCAGATGCTTCCATGGGGCAGCTCCATCCTGCCTGTGGCGTGGCTCTCAGACTCACGGTCCCTCTCCAGCCCCTGGCAGCACAAGTCACCCTGGGGCGTTGCCTAGCCAGGCTCTGTGCTCGAACTCACCACCCCGAGTCTGCAGGACAGCCCTTGGTGGGACTTTCCCTGTTTCACAGACACGCAGGGAGGTGCATGCTGTTGATCCCACAGGAGGAGCCCCAGTGCTCCCTCCAGACAGCAGCCTCCTGGCATCCATGTCCGTGGGCTTGGCCCCCTGCCTGCCTGTAAGGATTCCTCCCACACCTGCTGGGTGCTGACAAGGGGTTAGTGCCCCAGATGCCAGCACTGTCACCTGGGCACAGACTCTGGCATGTGGGCACAGTAACTGACACCTAGGGTACTCCCTGGGTCTAGGGGCCATGGGGATCAAGGCCAGGAGGATGAGCACCTTCTGCCTTGTTTGGGTCACAGAGGCCTGAGGCCAGCCCCCTCCCCTTCCTACTACCCAGGGTAGGAGCTGGGGGGGTTGGTGTCCTTTCAAGGCCCTCTGGATGGCATTGGCCATTGTCTGGCTGTTTCAACAGGGTATCCAGGCATAGCATTCTGTTGGGCAGCTAGTGTCACTTCCCAGCCCTGGGGGGTAGGGGTGGCGGAAGATCCTGAACTCTGCAACTGGTAAATACAGGAATGTGGCCACAATCAGACTTACTGGACAGGAATGATCTGGAAGGCGCTTGTCACCCATGGCTGTGTCACTGGACACAGGGTCACCCAGGCAGGGGGCAGAGTCATTGTCACACAGCCCCAACAACAGCTCCCAGGCTGGCTGCAGGCTTTGCCCCTCGTTTGACCTCAGGACAACCCTGAAGGTGGGCACCCTTGCCATCCCATTCTCCACATGGGAACACTGAGGCCGGGAGAGGCTCACGAGAGGTGGGTGCTGCTCCCGTGGCCCAGGGAGTGGACAGGCCCCTGGAGCTATCTGCTGCATTCGGAAGGTGGCCTGGCCCTGTTCCAGGACCACAATGGCAGCAAGAGCTTGGTTTCTGGAAGCAAACTCTGGGCTGGCATCACCCTTGTAGCCTCAGTGGAAGACCCAGGCAGAGGCCTGGCGCTCAGGATGGAAACTTGGGACAAGGAAAGTGAGTCGTGTGTTCCCAGTTCTTGCTTCTAAGTTCACGGCACACACGGGGCGTGGGCTGATGGCTGAGTGGGGCCTCCGACGACCTCTGGCAATAAAACAGACGTTGGGACTTCTGCTCACTGTAACTGGGGACGCGCCGGGGGCCAGATGTTGGCAGGAAGGAAAGCAAAGATGCATTTAGCTGTGATAAGGAAGCTGCCTCCTGGGGCCGGGGTACCCGCAGCCCTGATCTACTGTCCACCCGCAGGCTCCCAGCCACTGCTGTCCATCCCACTCCCTGTCCACGGATGCATCTAGCCTCCCCGGGGCCTGGGTGCTCAGACTCCCCGCTGCCCCTGTGGCTGGAGCACGGTGGACGTGGCAGGAGGAGGTTTGGGAGGATGTCCGGCCCTAGGCGCCTTCTGTTTACTTGGGCAGAGAAAAGTCCACAGCGGGGGTAGGGCAGGAGTCACAGCTGCCAGGGCAGGGCTGTAGAGCTCCCTGTGCACCTGAAGGCCCCAGGCCACGTGTGGGACCCTGAGGAAGTGTTCACCTGGTGGTCCCAACCCGGGAGGACCCCAAAAAACCAGAGTGAAGCCAGGGAGGAAAGGAGAGGCTTCCAGTTGCAGTGGCCTCCCTGACAGGTGGGCGGGGAGTGTGTTGAGAGAAGTGGGGGTGTTCAGGACCAGAGGAGGCCGCAGCTTGCGCCCAGTGTGGGGAGCTTCTGTCCTGTGTATCGAGGCTGTAGGGAGGGGGATGGACACCACCTGGCTTCTCTGAGCTGCTGGGATTTGAAGCCTGATTCCCCTCCTGGTGGTGGCTGTGTGACCCACAGCACACCACTCACCCTCTCCAAGTCTGTTTCAATGCTAAACAGTCTCACTGGCTCCTCCCTCTTGTGGTCGTGAGGAGGGTGGATGGTCCTGTGTATCTGGCTGACGGGTGGCTCTAGACGTGGTTGTCACAGGCCCTCCCTGGGGGACACTCAGGGCATCCTGGGTTTCAGTGGTGGGTGTGAGTGTCAGGCAGCTCCATGTCACACCCTGTTGCTCTGATTCCAGCCCACACCTGTGCCCTCCTGCCCCAGGTCCAGGTCCCTGTCCTCAGTGGAGCCCAGACCCCTGTGCCTGCTGACCCCATCTCCATGCTGGGGACATAGCTCAGAGCTGAGCCCAGGACCTGAGTGTCCCCAGGGACCATGCTCCACTCCGCCCCCCCCCCCAGTTCACGGACAAAACTGGGGCCCAGTGGGAAACCGCGTCCCACGGCTACTTGGTGGCAGAGGTGGGATTCCAGCTCGGGAACCTCCGTCTTCTCCCTACACCTGAGTCCCCAGGTGGCTGTTGTGACTTCTTCTGGGGGCCTTGGGCTTCCCCAGCCTCACCCAGCCCTGCCGGACTCACGAGGGCAGGGAACCAGGGGCTTTCCTCCCCACCTCCCTGCCTCTGAGGGTCAGAGTGGTCCGGAGGGCAGCATTCCACGTCCAAGCTGGCTGTGCACAGGGTGATGGGGAGGGTAGCCGTTCGTGTGCTGACACTTTCACACCTGGCTGTATCAGAGAGGCCCTTCTGCTGCTGTGGAGAACATGGGGCAGGAGAGCGAAGGGCATGCGATGCCTTTCACTCCCACAAAGAACAGTCCTGCGTTGCCCCACCAGGCGCCCGTCTCCAGGCAGGGGACAGGATGACACCACCCTGTAGTGACCTCATCTGCCATGCCCCTGGGAGCCCACACAGGACTGGGCAGCCCTGCAGGTATTCCTTTTACCCACGGCAGATCCCCACTAGTGAAGGCTCAGGTTGGGGGTCTGAGACCCTCTCCATATGGCCCACCGACTGCTGGTCTTGTCCCCCAATGTGGTCTTTGCCCATATAGCTCCTTGGAGTCCAACTGTGTGGACAGGGAGTCCCCATGCTCTGAGACAGACTCTACACACGGCATCACCTTGGACCATTCAGAGGCTTTCAACAGTTTGGAGCTTATTTGCTTGGCTTGTGATCCAAGTAGCTATTACTGAGTGGGACTTGCCATGTGTACCCTGGAACCCCCAAGATTGTGACCACAGGAGATGCTCTGAAGGGCAGCTTCTCCCAGGATGCATCAGCCTACACAGCCTGGTGAGCTGTGCCCATGCAGAGCAGACGTGTGCCACTTAGGGTTGTTGCCACGTGGAGAAAAAGGAGAAAAGAAGGAAACCCACATGATTCTAGTGATATGTATTTAACCTGGTGTCTCCAAAATGTTGTTACCTCAGCATGTAGTTGATTTTTAAGTATTGAGATCTTTTTTAAAAAACACTTTGAAATTCCACGTTTATTTTACATTTGCTTTGAGTCTGAGTTCCGAACAGTCTTGTTGGTTAGCTGGTGACTACCGTGTCGGACAGAGCAGGGCGAGGGCACAGGAAGTTCCCCAGTGGCAGCTCTGCTGAGGGGCACTGTGGTGGCCCTGGGGGTGCAGGCAAGCGGCTCTGAGACATGTAGTTGGGNCCTGCGCTCCGGCACCCTCTGCGCTCCCGGCTCCGCGGCCCCCACGCTCCCTTCACCACCACGCATCCCTCCCCATCGAGCGGCGCGCGTCTCTCTCCACACAGCACAGCGCGCCCACCCCGGCACCCCGCGCACCCGCGCTCTCCCGACTCACACCCGCCCGCGCGGCCCTCACACTCGCACCCGAGCTGCTGGCCGCCGGCTGCGCCCTAGAGCCTCCGGCCCCCGCGGCTGGCCCGCGCCCTCGGCCGAGTTCTCAGGGCGCGCCCGGGGTCCGCTACCGCCCGCCCGAGTGGCTGGGGCGGCGGCGGGCGGAGCCACTCTCCCGCGCCGGCCCCGCACGGAGCCCGGCGCCCCAGGGCGGAGCTGAGCGCGATGGGCGCCGGGCGGGAGGCAGGTGGCGCAGCGGCGGCGGCGGGGGACAGGAGGCGGAGGCGGGGCGCGCGGGGCGGGGGCCGCGGAGCCCCGTGAGACGCTCGGGCGAGCGCGCGGCTGCCGGAGCCGGCGCCCGCGAGCTAAAGGCACGGCGGCTGGACCTGGCGCGGGCAGCGGAGGCCGGAGACCGCCCGGAGCGGCGTGCGCGCTTTGTTTCCGCGCGGGCGGCCGGCGGGCGGAGCGAGCGGCCGGAGACCCGCCTGGGGATGGACCGGGCGGCCGCCCCGCGCGCCGCGGCCCCCCCTGGCGCCTGAGCGCGGTCGGCGCCAGAAGACAGCGCGCGGATTGCCCCCAAGTTACGGAGACAGGGACTGAGTTCGAAGGAAAAGCCACTTCAGGAACCGGGTCGCGAGAGTGCAATCGCCTCCGGTCCACCGGACCTCTGGACCGTAAGTGCCTCGTCCGTCCGTCCGCCCTGCCGCCGCTGTCACTCAACTCCATCCGTGGCTGCTGTCCCAGGGTCTCCTTGAAGCCGCACAGAGTGCATAGGCCTCCAAGGGACCCCCCCCTCCCCACTTTGCAAAGTTGGAGCCCACAGTGGGGTGGGGCCAGCCCACTCAGCGCCCGCCCACTGACTACCCCCCAGGTGAGCCGGAGCTTGACCTGCTGGGGGTGTGGTCAGACCTAAGGTGGGACCTGCGTGTGGAAGGTGGGGAGTCTTGCGGGTTCCTCTGCTTTGCCTGCGCTTCCTGACAAAGAGGGCCCGGGCCAGGTGACAGGGGACCAGTCGAGGGGTACAGGAGGTGACTCTAGAGAAGATGGACGTGCCTGTGGCCTGGCTGGGGAGGCGGGCCAGAGCTCTTTCTAGCCCCTCCCCTTCTTGTTTTGGTCCCTGGAGGTGCCACCCAGCGCAGAGGCATTGAACATTTTTAGAGGTGAAGACTGCCCTGGGGGATGTCCTGCCCCAGCCCCAGGGTGGGGAGAAGATCTTAAATAACAGCCCCTGGATCCTGTCAGCTCCGGGGCCTCGGGCAAAGCCCAGTGGCAGCGGGTCCCACTCACAGGCTTTGGGAACCGTCCATCTGCATGTTGGGCAGGCCCAGAGCCAGGCTGTGGGAACGGCGGGGAGGGAGGTGTGAGCCGACGTGGAGGGACAGATGGCTGGAAATTCAGCCCTAGACGGGCTTACGTGGAGCAGAAGGCAGCAGGGCTGGTGGCAAGCCACACTCTGAGCTGCCAGCTCTGAACACATAGCCTCAGGCTGTCCCTCCTTCCGGCCCCCCGCAAACTGTGTGTGTGCTCAGAGGAGTGCCAGACCCCTGCGACCTCCCCACCAGGATAACTGTATTCCCCAGCCTTGGGACTGAGGCTGGCTGACCTCTGTCCTGTTCTAGAGGCCGGGGAGAAAAATATTTCCTTTGAGAACAGAGATCTTGTGCTACTGTGGGGGGTGATCTGAGCAACGGTCAGGCCCACTTTGACCGGCAGCCAGGATGCCAAATCATTATGTCTAACTGGGCGTGTGTTTCCTCCCTGGACCCAGAAACAGGAGGTTCCCAGGGCGGCCGCCCTCAAAGGACAGGGGTTGGCCAGGGGCAGAGGATGGGCAACTATTCTGGGTCCCTGTGTTGCTCTCCCAAGTTGCCACAAGGTTTGAGAAACTTCTTCAGGTTGGGTCCCTGGGGGCATCCTTCCTGGGGCAGGGCACATCCACAGAGAGCTGGCACTGTGATGGACAGTAAGGTCTGTATGTCACCCAACCCCCACCTCTGCCCTCTGCTTAGAGACCCCCGGGAGGCAGAGGGTTCTGCTCTGTGCAGCCAACAGCCCGGTCCGTGAAGAGCTGGGCTACATGGGGCTGTGTGGCTGAGCCACCCTCGTACGTGTGAGGGATGAGGAGGGGAGGGGTGCTGAGCGCAGGAACAGATGTGGCACTTGGGGCTCCCAAGAGCTAGGCGGACTCGGGTGGGAGGGAATGTCACATTAGGACCAGTTTTCTGGCAGAATCTGGCTCTCTCTGGAGCTGCCTTGATCCGTGTGTGACTGGAGGAGGGGACGTGTCTCAGGCCCACCCAGGGCCTCCTCCCCACTGGGCCAGCGAGCTGGCGGATGCGGGGCGGAGGTCCTCCTCTGGGACCCCCAGGGGTGCCCAGGCCACCTGCCAGCCCTCCCTCTGTCACCAGGTGATCCACGTAACTGAGTTACCACCTCCAGGAAATCTCTCTGATTTGGCTGCACGTATTTTCATTTCTGCATGACTGGAAGAAATTAATTTTCCTTCCTACGCAAGGATCTGGAGACGCCAGCAGGCTGGGTCAGTAATCCGCAGGATCCAAGCCCGCCAGGCTGCCCTAGGGGTAAGGGGGGCTGACTCTGAGCGCTGCTGTTTCCTGGGCAGTCAGGGAGGGCCACTGGCATCCAAGGAGGCATTTCCCTACCACCTGGAAGTGCCCTGGCACTCTCGGTGGCCTCCCTCTTCTGTCCAGTTGTGTTTGGGTTGGGTGATTCCTCCAGGGCCTGCGGGATGGTGGTTAAATTCAGCTCTTCTGAATTTCCTCACCAATCAGTGTATGTGTGTGTGTGTGTGTGTGTGTGTGTGTGTGTGTGCGCTCAGCATCCAAAACGGGGGTGTGCTGTAGAGCTCGCACACAGTAGGTGCTAAAAGAGTACTGTTCTGAGGAGGGAGCAGATGCTTCCATGGGGCAGCTCCATCCTGCCTGTGGCGTGGCTCTCAGACTCACGGTCCCTCTCCAGCCCCTGGCAGCACAAGTCACCCTGGGGCGTTGCCTAGCCAGGCTCTGTGCTCGAACTCACCACCCCNGGGAGGTGTGAGCCGACGTGGAGGGACAGATGGCTGGAAATTCAGCCCTAGACGGGCTTACGTGGAGCAGAAGGCAGCAGGGCTGGTGGCAAGCCACACTCTGAGCTGCCAGCTCTGAACACATAGCCTCAGGCTGTCCCTCCTTCCGGCCCCCCGCAAACTGTGTGTGTGCTCAGAGGAGTGCCAGACCCCTGCGACCTCCCCACCAGGATAACTGTATTCCCCAGCCTTGGGACTGAGGCTGGCTGACCTCTGTCCTGTTCTAGAGGCCGGGGAGAAAAATATTTCCTTTGAGAACAGAGATCTTGTGCTACTGTGGGGGGTGATCTGAGCAACGGTCAGGCCCACTTTGACCGGCAGCCAGGATGCCAAATCATTATGTCTAACTGGGCGTGTGTTTCCTCCCTGGACCCAGAAACAGGAGGTTCCCAGGGCGGCCGCCCTCAAAGGACAGGGGTTGGCCAGGGGCAGAGGATGGGCAACTATTCTGGGTCCCTGTGTTGCTCTCCCAAGTTGCCACAAGGTTTGAGAAACTTCTTCAGGTTGGGTCCCTGGGGGCATCCTTCCTGGGGCAGGGCACATCCACAGAGAGCTGGCACTGTGATGGACAGTAAGGTCTGTATGTCACCCAACCCCCACCTCTGCCCTCTGCTTAGAGACCCCCGGGAGGCAGAGGGTTCTGCTCTGTGCAGCCAACAGCCCGGTCCGTGAAGAGCTGGGCTACATGGGGCTGTGTGGCTGAGCCACCCTCGTACGTGTGAGGGATGAGGAGGGGAGGGGTGCTGAGCGCAGGAACAGATGTGGCACTTGGGGCTCCCAAGAGCTAGGCGGACTCGGGTGGGAGGGAATGTCACATTAGGACCAGTTTTCTGGCAGAATCTGGCTCTCTCTGGAGCTGCCTTGATCCGTGTGTGACTGGAGGAGGGGACGTGTCTCAGGCCCACCCAGGGCCTCCTCCCCACTGGGCCAGCGAGCTGGCGGATGCGGGGCGGAGGTCCTCCTCTGGGACCCCCAGGGGTGCCCAGGCCACCTGCCAGCCCTCCCTCTGTCACCAGGTGATCCACGTAACTGAGTTACCACCTCCAGGAAATCTCTCTGATTTGGCTGCACGTATTTTCATTTCTGCATGACTGGAAGAAATTAATTTTCCTTCCTACGCAAGGATCTGGAGACGCCAGCAGGCTGGGTCAGTAATCCGCAGGATCCAAGCCCGCCAGGCTGCCCTAGGGGTAAGGGGGGCTGACTCTGAGCGCTGCTGTTTCCTGGGCAGTCAGGGAGGGCCACTGGCATCCAAGGAGGCATTTCCCTACCACCTGGAAGTGCCCTGGCACTCTCGGTGGCCTCCCTCTTCTGTCCAGTTGTGTTTGGGTTGGGTGATTCCTCCAGGGCCTGCGGGATGGTGGTTAAATTCAGCTCTTCTGAATTTCCTCACCAATCAGTGTGTGTGTGTGTGTGTGTGTGTGTGTGTGTGTGTGCGCTCAGCATCCAAAACGGGGGTGTGCTGTAGAGCTCGCACACAGTAGGTGCTAAAAGAGTACTGTTCTGAGGAGGGAGCAGATGCTTCCATGGGGCAGCTCCATCCTGCCTGTGGCGTGGCTCTCAGACTCACGGTCCCTCTCCAGCCCCTGGCAGCACAAGTCACCCTGGGGCGTTGCCTAGCCAGGCTCTGTGCTCGAACTCACCACCCCGAGTCTGCAGGACAGCCCTTGGTGGGACTTTCCCTGTTTCACAGACACGCAGGGAGGTGCATGCTGTTGATCCCACAGGAGGAGCCCCAGTGCTCCCTCCAGACAGCAGCCTCCTGGCATCCATGTCCGTGGGCTTGGCCCCCTGCCTGCCTGTAAGGATTCCTCCCACACCTGCTGGGTGCTGACAAGGGGTTAGTGCCCCAGATGCCAGCACTGTCACCTGGGCACAGACTCTGGCATGTGGGCACAGTAACTGACACCTAGGGTACTCCCTGGGTCTAGGGGCCATGGGGATCAAGGCCAGGAGGATGAGCACCTTCTGCCTTGTTTGGGTCACAGAGGCCTGAGGCCAGCCCCCTCCCCTTCCTACTACCCAGGGTAGGAGCTGGGGGGGTTGGTGTCCTTTCAAGGCCCTCTGGATGGCATTGGCCATTGTCTGGCTGTTTCAACAGGGTATCCAGGCATAGCATTCTGTTGGGCAGCTAGTGTCACTTCCCAGCCCTGGGGGGTAGGGGTGGCGGAAGATCCTGAACTCTGCAACTGGTAAATACAGGAATGTGGCCACAATCAGACTTACTGGACAGGAATGATCTGGAAGGCGCTTGTCACCCATGGCTGTGTCACTGGACACAGGGTCACCCAGGCAGGGGGCAGAGTCATTGTCACACAGCCCCAACAACAGCTCCCAGGCTGGCTGCAGGCTTTGCCCCTCATTTGACCTCAGGACAACCCTGAAGGTGGGCACCCTTGCCATCCCATTCTCCACATGGGAACACTGAGGCCGGGAGAGGCTCACGAGAGGTGGGTGCTGCTCCCGTGGCCCAGGGAGTGGACAGGCCCCTGGAGCTATCTGCTGCATTCGGAAGGTGGCCTGGCCCTGTTCCAGGACCACAATGGCAGCAAGAGCTTGGTTTCTGGAAGCAAACTCTGGGCTGGCATCACCCTTGTAGCCTCAGTGGAAGACCCAGGCAGAGGCCTGGCGCTCAGGATGGAAACTTGGGACAAGGAAAGTGAGTCGTGTGTTCCCAGTTCTTGCTTCTAAGTTCACGGCACACACGGGGCGTGGGCTGATGGCTGAGTGGGGCCTCCGACGACCTCTGGCAATAAAACAGACGTTGGGACTTCTGCTCACTGTAACTGGGGACGCGCCGGGGGCCAGATGTTGGCAGGAAGGAAAGCAAAGATGCATTTAGCTGTGATAAGGAAGCTGCCTCCTGGGGCCGGGGTACCCGCAGCCCTGATCTACTGTCCACCCGCAGGCTCCCAGCCACTGCTGTCCATCCCACTCCCTGTCCACGGATGCATCTAGCCTCCCCGGGGCCTGGGTGCTCAGACTCCCCGCTGCCCCTGTGGCTGGAGCACGGTGGACGTGGCAGGAGGAGGTTTGGGAGGATGTCCGGCCCTAGGCGCCTTCTGTTTACTTGGGCAGAGAAAAGTCCACAGCGGGGGTAGGGCAGGAGTCACAGCTGCCAGGGCAGGGCTGTAGAGCTCCCTGTGCACCTGAAGGCCCCAGGCCACGTGTGGGACCCTGAGGAAGTGTTCACCTGGTGGTCCCAACCCGGGAGGACCCCAAAAAACCAGAGTGAAGCCAGGGAGGAAAGGAGAGGCTTCCAGTTGCAGTGGCCTCCCTGACAGGTGGGCGGGGAGTGTGTTGAGAGAAGTGGGGGTGTTCAGGACCAGAGGAGGCCGCAGCTTGCGCCCAGTGTGGGGAGCTTCTGTCCTGTGTATCGAGGCTGTAGGGAGGGGGATGGACACCACCTGGCTTCTCTGAGCTGCTGGGATTTGAAGCCTGATTCCCCTCCTGGTGGTGGCTGTGTGACCCACAGCACACCACTCACCCTCTCCAAGTCTGTTTCAATGCTAAACAGTCTCACTGGCTCCTCCCTCTTGTGGTCGTGAGGAGGGTGGATGGTCCTGTGTATCTGGCTGACGGGTGGCTCTAGACGTGGTTGTCACAGGCCCTCCCTGGGGGACACTCAGGGCATCCTGGGTTTCAGTGGTGGGTGTGAGTGTCAGGCAGCTCCATGTCACACCCTGTTGCTCTGATTCCAGCCCACACCTGTGCCCTCCTGCCCCAGGTCCAGGTCCCTGTCCTCAGTGGAGCCCAGACCCCTGTGCCTGCTGACCCCATCTCCATGCTGGGGACATAGCTCAGAGCTGAGCCCAGGACCTGAGTGTCCCCAGGGACCATGCTCCACTCCGCCCCCCCCCCCAGTTCACGGACAAAACTGGGGCCCAGTGGGAAACCGCGTCCCACGGCTACTTGGTGGCAGAGGTGGGATTCCAGCTCGGGAACCTCCGTCTTCTCCCTACACCTGAGTCCCCAGGTGGCTGTTGTGACTTCTTCTGGGGGCCTTGGGCTTCCCCAGCCTCACCCAGCCCTGCCGGACTCACGAGGGCAGGGAACCAGGGGCTTTCCTCCCCACCTCCCTGCCTCTGAGGGTCAGAGTGGTCCGGAGGGCAGCATTCCACGTCCAAGCTGGCTGTGCACAGGGTGATGGGGAGGGTAGCCGTTCGTGTGCTGACACTTTCACACCTGGCTGTATCAGAGAGGCCCTTCTGCTGCTGTGGAGAACATGGGGCAGGAGAGCGAAGGGCATGCGATGCCTTTCACTCCCACAAAGAACAGTCCTGCGTTGCCCCACCAGGCGCCCGTCTCCAGGCAGGGGACAGGATGACACCACCCTGTAGTGACCTCATCTGCCATGCCCCTGGGAGCCCACACAGGACTGGGCAGCCCTGCAGGTATTCCTTTTACCCACGGCAGATCCCCACTAGTGAAGGCTCAGGTTGGGGGTCTGAGACCCTCTCCATATGGCCCACCGACTGCTGGTCTTGTCCCCCAATGTGGTCTTTGCCCATATAGCTCCTTGGAGTCCAACTGTGTGGACAGGGAGTCCCCATGCTCTGAGACAGACTCTACACACGGCATCACCTTGGACCATTCAGAGGCTTTCAACAGTTTGGAGCTTATTTGCTTGGCTTGTGATCCAAGTAGCTATTACTGAGTGGGACTTGCCATGTGTACCCTGGAACCCCCAAGATTGTGACCACAGGAGATGCTCTGAAGGGCAGCTTCTCCCAGGATGCATCAGCCTACACAGCCTGGTGAGCTGTGCCCATGCAGAGCAGACGTGTGCCACTTAGGGTTGTTGCCACGTGGAGAAAAAGGAGAAAAGAAGGAAACCCACATGATTCTAGTGATATGTATTTAACCTGGTGTCTCCAAAATGTTGTTACCTCAGCATGTAGTTGATTTTTAAGTATTGAGATCTTTTTTAAAAAACACTTTGAAATTCCACGTTTATTTTACATTTGCTTTGAGTCTGAGTTCCGAACAGTCTTGTTGGTTAGCTGGTGACTACCGTGTCGGACAGAGCAGGGCGAGGGCACAGGAAGTTCCCCAGTGGCAGCTCTGCTGAGGGGCACTGTGGTGGCCCTGGGGGTGCAGGCAAGCGGCTCTGAGACATGTAGTTGGGGACGACTGTACAGAGGTGACCAACCACAAACAGGAGAGGCCGGGACCAAACAGGAGGACCGTGGGGCTGATGGACCTGGACAGGACTCTGGCCTTCGTCCCTGGAGTCTCCAGGGCCCAGGGAAGCCCCCTGAGTGGAGCTGAGTGGTGGGAGCTGATCAGGTTTGCATTTGAGAAGATGGTCCTGGGGAACAGGTGAAGGGGGACAGGGCCAGGAAGAGGCGACATCCAGACACAGGCATCTCAGAGGGCGAGGCCGTTTCTAGGAGAAGCAGGCGCCCCCCAGCTTTGCAGACTGAGCCTGAGCCCCCAGGATGGGTGGAAAAGCCCCCCACCATGTCCAAAGGTCTGGGTGTTGGTAGAATGGTCTAAGGCAAGGGTGCTTACTCATGAAAAGCTGTTCTTCCCAGTCCCCTGCCTTTCCCTCTGCTTGGTGGCAGAGAGGAGGGCAGGGCAGCTGCAGGGAGGTCCCTGGGAGGAGGGGAGCAGCTCGCTCCAGGGACCACAGTGGACATTACCTTCCATGGGAGCCCTGTGTGTGAGTGTGTACGTGAGGGGGTGCACACGGGGCAGGTAAGTATGTGTGCAAGGCTGTGAAAACCAGGCAGGAGGATGTGTGATCTCCCTGACTGTCCCTAGGACAGCTGCCCAGAACACTCACAGAGGAGCCATGTGACCTGTCTAGATGTCCACACTCTGATGGCTGCAGCAGTGCGTGTTGTACCTGATCCCACCTATGCATCCCAGCCCAGCTGCTCGGTGACCCCGTGAGCACTTGTGAAGGGTGACCCAGCTCACGCATACATAGACAAAGACTATCCCTGAATGCCTGTCACTACACAGACAAGGACTGTCCCTGGCTACCTGTCACTACCCACAGACAAGGACTGTCCCTGGCCACCCGTCACTACCCACAGACGAGGACTGTCCCTGGCTACCTGTCACTACACACAGATGAGGACTGTCCCTGGTCACCTGTAACTACACACAGATGAGGACTATCCCTGGCCACCTGTAACTACACACAGATAAGGAATGTCCCTGGCCACCTGTCACTACCTACAGACAAGGACTGTCCCTGGCCACCTGTCACTACACACAGACAAGAACTGTCCCTGGCTACCTGTCACTACACACAGACAAGAACTGTCCCTGGCTACCTGTCACTACACACAGACAAGGACTGTCCCTGGCCACCTGTCACTACACACAGACAAGGACTGTCCCTGGCCACCTGTCACTACACACAGACAAGGACTGTCCCTGGCCACCTGTCACTACACACAGACAAGGACTGTCCCTGGCCACCTGTCACTACACACAGACAAGGACTGTCCCTGGCCACCTGTCACTACACACAGACAAGGACTGTCCCTGGCCACCTGTCACTACACACAGACAAGGACTGTCCCTGGCCACCTGTCACTACACACAGACAAGGACTGTCCCTGGCCACCTGTCACTACACACAGACAAGGACTGTCCCTGGCCACCTGTCACTACACACAGACAAGGACTGTCCCTGGCCACCTGTCACTACACACAGACAAGGACTGTCCCTGGCCACCTGTCACTACACACAGACAAGGACTGTCCCTGGCCACCTGTCACTACACACAGACAAGGACTGTCCCTGGCCACCTGTCACTACACACAGACAAGGACTGTCCCTGGCCACCTGTCACTACACACAGACAAGGACTGTCCCTGGCCACCTGTCACTACACACAGACAAGGACTGTCCCTGGCCACCTGTCACTACACACAGACAAGGACTGTCCCTGGCCACCTGTCACTACACACAGACAAGGACTGTCCCTGGCCACCTGTCACTACACACAGACAAGGACTGTCCCTGGCCACCTGTCACTACACACAGACAAGGACTGTCCCTGGCCACCTGTCACTACACACAGACAAGGACTGTCCCTGGCCACCTGTCACTACACACAGACAAGGACTGTCCCTGGCCACCTGTCACTACACACAGACAAGGACTGTCCCTGGCCACCTGTCACTACACACAGACAAGGACTGTCCCTGGCCACCTGTCACTACACACAGACAAGGACTGTCCCTGGCCACCTGTCACTACACACAGACAAGGACTGTCCCTGGCCACCTGTCACTACACACAGACAAGGACTGTCCCTGGCCACCTGTCACTACACACAGACAAGGACTGTCCCTGGCCACCTGTCACTACACACAGACAAGGACTGTCCCTGGCCACCTGTCACTACACACAGACAAGGACTGTCCCTGGCCACCTGTCACTACACACAGACAAGGACTGTCCCTGGCCACCTGTCACTACACACAGACAAGGACTGTCCCTGGCCACCTGTCACTACACACAGACAAGGACTGTCCCTGGCCACCTGTCACTACACACAGACAAGGACTGTCCCTGGCCACCTGTCACTACACACAGACAAGGACTGTCCCTGGCCACCTGTCACTACACACAGACAAGGACTGTCCCTGGCCACCTGTCACTACACACAGACAAGGACTGTCCCTGGCCACCTGTCACTACACACAGACAAGGACTGTCCCTGGCCACCTGTCACTACACACAGACAAGGACTGTCCCTGGCCACCTGTCACTACACACAGACAAGGACTGTCCCTGGCCACCTGTCACTACACACAGACAAGGACTGTCCCTGGCCACCTGTCACTACACACAGACAAGGACTGTCCCTGGCCACCTGTCACTACACACAGACAAGGACTGTCCCTGGCCACCTGTCACTACACACAGACAAGGACTGTCCCTGGCCACCTGTCACTACACACAGACAAGGACTGTCCCTGGCCACCTGTCACTACACACAGACAAGGACTGTCCCTGGCCACCTGTCACTACACACAGACAAGGACTGTCCCTGGCCACCTGTCACTACACACAGACAAGGACTGTCCCTGGCCACCTGTCACTACACACAGACAAGGACTGTCCCTGGCCACCTGTCACTACACACAGACAAGGACTGTCCCTGGCCACCTGTCACTACACACAGACAAGGACTGTCCCTGGCCACCTGTCACTACACACAGACAAGGACTGTCCCTGGCCACCTGTCACTACACACAGACAAGGACTGTCCCTGGCCACCTGTCACTACACACAGACAAGGACTGTCCCTGGCCACCTGTCACTACACACAGACAAGGACTGTCCCTGGCCACCTGTCACTACACACAGACAAGGACTGTCCCTGGCCACCTGTCACTACACACAGACAAGGACTGTCCCTGGCCACCTGTCACTACACACAGACAAGGACTGTCCCTGGCCACCTGTCACTACACACAGACAAGGACTGTCCCTGGCCACCTGTCACTACACACAGACAAGGACTGTCCCTGGCCACCTGTCACTACACACAGACAAGGACTGTCCCTGGCCACCTGTCACTACACACAGACAAGGACTGTCCCTGGCCACCTGTCACTACACACAGACAAGGACTGTCCCTGGCCACCTGTCACTACACACAGATAAGGATTGTCCCTGGCCACCTTTCACTACACACAGACAAGGACTGTCCCTGGTCACCTGTCACTGGATACACGTGAGGACAATCTCTGGCCACCTGTCTCTGCACACAGATGAGGACTGTCCCTGACCACCTGTCACTACACACACACGAGGACTGTCCCTGGCCACCTGTCACTACCCGCAGACAAGGACTGTCCCAAGGCACTTGTCACCACCACCTGCATGGACTGTCCCAGGACACTTGTCAACACCATCTGCACAACTATCCCAGGAAGCCTGTCACTGCACACAGATAAGGACTGTCCCAGGACAGTTGTCACCATCTGCATGGATTGTCCCAGGATGCCTGTCATTACCATCTATAAGGACTTTCCCAGGATGCCTGTCACTTCACATCTGTGTGGCTTTGTCATAGGAGAGCCTCATTTGGGGTGTCAGGCACCCAGAATCTCGGTCCACAGTCTCACCCTCAGCTGCAGTACATTGTGTGATTTCTTGGAGCCTCGGTTTCCTCTCTGTTAATGTGAAAACTCCTTTTTGAAATCTCCACAATCGTGACCATTCAATCCCTGGTAAGGGATGTGCACAGCTCCTGGCCCCACTGATCAGCATGGCCCTGGGGGCTTCAGAGTGGAGGGGACAGGTCAGGGTGGTCATGAGGTCCTGGGCCTGACCCTGCATTCAGGAGGTTTTTCTCTGAATCTCAAAGTGGCTGAGGTCCCTTCATTGCCGTTCAGACCTCTTTCTGGCTGATAATCCTCATGTCACACAGAACATCAGCCTAGTTAGGCTCCTGGTTCAGGAGGTTATTGGGGAGACCATCATGAGGTTCCTCTTGGCCTCTGAAGGGTACACCTCAGGATGTGGGGCATACCTTGGAAGGAAGCGGGTCACCGACCAGTAGGGCCCAGCCTCACCATCTTCCTTCCTGGGCCTGCCAGCCCAGCTGGGTTGAGGTCAGCAAGGGAGAAGCTGTCCTGCTTGCTTGTCAGGGCGGGGCCCAGGTGAGCAAATCACCGCGCCTGGGAAGAGGGGCAGGGCCCTTCCAGTTAGTGCTGCCACAGGCTTGCCCCCTTTCTGAGGCCCGTCCGTGTGGTCACATGGGTCACTGCTCTCCTTCTTTTTAATGACTGAGAGTCAGTGACTTAGATCTGCACATTTTGTGTGTCCATCATCAGTCAATGGACGCTGGGCCGCTTCACCTTTGGTGAGAGTAGATAATCTGGAGTGAACCTTCCCAAGCACCTTCTTGGGTGGGTATGTGTTTTCAGTTCTCTTGGGGTCACTTCTGGGACAGCATCTGCTGTGCTGAGCGGTCATCAGTTTAGATCACTGTCCTCCAGGTTTCAAGGAATGAATTCACATGAAAAGCCTCCTGCCCTGGTCACCGGGCTTCCCTGCATCAGGTCCCCGGGTCAGCTCACCCCTTCCACAGGTGACCACACCCTGGCCTGGAGGTGGGGGTGGGAAGCATGCAGTTGTCCAAGTCACTGGCTGGCAGGACACCCCGCCAGGAGCCTGAGGGTGGTTGGGACAGCAGGGCTCGTCTGCCTACAAGCTGTCCTTGTGTTTGGTTGCACACTTACTGAATCTCGCTGGCACCTGCGTCCCAGGTCCTTGGCATGAACAAGATTCTGCACCTGCTCTCTGGTTTCATTCTCCCCACCCCCTCAGACTCAGAGGAAGTAGTTTGGGGGCACCATGTGTCAACCAGAGAGGCCCCCTCCAGGGCCAGAGCCAGATTGCCAGTGGCTTTGGGACCACACAGCCCTCCCTCTAAATGTTCATCCCGACCCACCTCCCTTGCTGTGTCCTCAGCAACCCAGGGAGGGTCCCTCTGCCTGTGTGTCCCGCCCCACATCCACATGGCTCCCACCATCCTGCTCCAACTCACCTAGAAGTCCCCTCTGCTCTGGGTGCCCTTCATCCCCACCCCCACCTGTGTCCCTATAGCCCTCAGTGTCCCCTATTCTTTGCACATTACCACGTTTCCTCCCCAGGAGGTCAGCTCTGTGAGGGCAAGACTTCTGTCTGTTGGCCCTGCTGCCTCAGAGCCCAGGCAGGCACCTGACACACAGGAGGCCCAGGGCGGGCAGGAACGTGTGTCACCTGTGAGTGCCCCGTCTCCAGGCAGTGATGCCAGGGTCACGGCTGCAGGGACGCCCTCGCTGGGTGCTGGGAGAGCACTGTTTGAACAGCAGGGCCCGCCTGCCTGCAAGCTGTTGCTGTATTTGGTTCCACAAACAGCTATCTCATCTGCTCTCCAGCCCTGGAATCGGGTCGTGCGTCCTGCCTTCATGGGGGCATGGAGAGATGGACAGCCAGGGTCCTGCCTATGTGGGGGCATGTAGGGAGGCAGCCGGGGTCATGCCCGAATGGGAGCACAGAGGAGGTGCCATGGTTCTGCAGGGCCATTCGCTGAAACGTGACTCCACTCACTCCCAAACAAAGGCTCCTTGAGAGCCCACTTCAGGGGCAGCTCAGAGACAGAAGAGGGCACAGCCCCGACTGCCGTGGACAGAACACCCCAAACTCCACAGCACAGACCACCAGGTGCCAGCTCTCAGACTCTGCCTCTCCATCTGGCTGCCCAGGACTGGGAACTCTTAGTGCATGAGGATCCCGTGTGGCAGGGCTGGAGCCCCAGTCCTGCGGTAAGAATTATGGAAGGCTCCAGGGTGGAGAGGTCAGGACAGGCCCCTGGGAATGGAGACCTCACAGAACTGGGTCTGGGGCAGAGGAGGGGAGGGCAATGGAGGTCACCCTGGGTCACCTTTGCTTCAATCTCCCCATTTGAGACGTTCCTTCCCCACCCACCCCGTGGAGCCACTAAGAAATTAGGTGTTTCCTTCCCAACATGCCAGGGAAGCCGAGGCTTTGGGGTCATCGCTGAACCTGGACGGGACCAGGTTGGCACCTGGTGGTGTGCCCATCCCCCATCAGCTGACACAGCTGCTGTGCCCCTGGGCATCCCAGCTGTCACCTCATAGAGGGGCAGGGGACCAGGTAGGGAGGTCCCTGGAGAAGGATAGGTGGACCTGCCCCTCCCCCAGCCTATCTGGACACAGGGCAGAATTCAAATCCCCAGGTGCTGGTGAGGGTATGTGAAATAATCATTTACCATTTTTATGCACATCAGAAGACCATGTAGCTCTTGATGTATGGCAGAAATTCGGTTCCTCGCTCTTCCTCTGAGCTCCCTGCTGGTGGGGGTGGGGTGGAACTGATGGAAGCCACACGACCCCCAGCTGCACAGGGCCTGGGGGGCCTGCGTCCTGACTCCAGAGGCACCGGCCACCCCCCACACCGCTCACATCTGCCCATGGGTGCCCCTCCCAGGATGACCCTCCTTTCCCACTGTTGTTTCCTTCCCGGATGAAGCCCAGGAGGCTGACTCCAGGGTAGGGGTCTCTGCTGCCTGGCACAGTGCATGCCCAGTGGCCGTGAGGCACCAGCTCAGAGCTGGATGACACTTAGATGAGATAAGCTGTTGATGAGAATGTAGTCGATTTAGGCACTTGTTCCTTTGACAAATAGCGATTGAGGGCCTGCCATGTGTCGGCCACTATTCCGGAATACAGCAGATGGACCCGCCCTGGTGTGGCTGCTACTCTGTTTGGGGAGAGATGGACAATAATCGAAGGAAACAAGGAATGGGCAGGGCCTGGGGCTGGGAGGTGGGGCCTGTCCTTGCCAGATGCAGCTTTTCTGAGTAGGCCTCATTGAGCTGAGGCCTGGAAGGGAGGCAGCTGGGGGGGCCACCAGGGTACAGCCCTCTAGCATAGGGGACAGCCAGTGCAAAGGCCCTGGGGCAGGAGGATGCCAGGCACGTTTGCAGGCCAACAAGGTGGCCTTGCAGGTGGAGAGGAAAAGCACAAGGGAGGAGGGCAAGGGGATGGAGGATGGCCTGGGAGCCACCTGTGGGCATTGAGGGCTTCAGCTGGTGGAGGTGGTGGGATAAATACTAAGGCATGAAAAAGTCATGCATTTCCTGTGCACTGGGATTCTGCACTGAAGACTTATAGAGCTGATCCAACAGGCATCCTGGCTTACCCTGAGGGTCTGCCTGATGCCCCCTCATGACTGCATGGCAGTGGCCAGTTTGTCCCTGGGGGAGATCTCCACCCAGAGCTGTGCCTTTGTGGCCAGCAGCCAAAGCCTTTGTGCGGGAGCCCAGGGTGAGGTACCCAAAACCGGTCCTGCCGTTTCGCCCACTATTCTGTGGTCCCACCACTGGTGGGCTTGGTGCTTGCTCCATCCTTCTGATTGAGCCGACCACCAGTGCTCTAGATCCATCTGTCCCGAGGCCTGGGGGAGGGGGGGGCATCCATCATGTGGAAGGAGAGGAAGGAGAATCGCTTTTCCCCTGAACCCTGTGCTGCCTGGAGAGGGTCAGAAGATAGACATTTCAGAGACCAGGAGGCCCCATGGGCATCCTGAGGGGTTTGGCAACCAAGAGGGTGGAGCCGGAATAGCCCAGAACTGAGCCTGTTGCCGCTCGGGTCAACCCTGCTGACTCCCTTGAAGCTTGCTGTGCTGGAGAGTTGCAGGTCTGAACTGCCTGAGCTCACACACCTGCACCACCATGGGGTGTCCCCGGTCAAAGAGGAGAGAGTGAGTCCCACACACCCTCCCCCAGCACTTGGTACACAGAGGCTGCCCACAGCCTGTGGGTGTGGTTGGGGTGAGGCCTCTGGACATGGAGAAGTTTTCCATCCAAGGCACCAGGGCCTCCTTAGTCGTTCTGTTTTACAATAAATATCCCTGTGAAAATGTTCACACTGACCGGGCAGAAGGTTGTCATGTGACTTTGGGCACTCCTCGTGGCCTCTGAAGCCACCATGGTCTCCCCATTTCTCTGCCTTGGGAAGATCCCCTCAGGGAAACACGGGAGATGAGGGCACAGCCCTGGATGAAGTGCTGTGACTCCACGTGTGCCCCAGGGCTCAGGACAGGCCTGACCGAACCTCCCTGGGTCAGAGGGGAAACCCCAGGGGCCAGCGGTGGCCTCGGTTTTCCCTGCCATCAAATGGGGAGATGGCCTCAGAGCTTTCTCAGAGACAAGAGGGGAGACTCCAGGCAGAACAGGAGAACGCCATGCCCCTCTGCCGAAAACCCCAAGGCTGTTTTGACTCAGCAGGGCCCCACCCCCAGATCTCCTTGGGGTTCTGTGAGACCATGTGGTGGAATGAGTCAAAACATCCAGAAGGTTCTGCTAGGGAGGGAGGCATGGAGCCGGCTTCCCGCTCGCCTCCCCCAGAGCAGCTGCCACCGCGGCTGCACCAGCGCCGGCCCATCTGCCTGCCTTGGGCCGTCCAAGGCGGGGAGGAGGGGCTGGAAACAGACCCTCTGTCCACCAGGGACACAGCCCGTTCTCCAGGTCTGGGCTGAGGGCTGGCGGGTGAGGCTGCCGCTGTGTGATTCCAGTGCTGTGTACCCTGGGCTGGCTCCTGTCCTCTCTGTGCCCCTCAGAAGCGGCACAGTCATTCCCCCTTGGGGCTGGTGTTGCATGTGGACACTCTGAACCTTGGACTTGATTGACCAGTGGGCTGGCCGGCGGTTTCTGGTTTCTGCAGGACAGCCCCTTGTTATAGCTACTGCACACGGGCTTTGTCACCTCTGAGAGGGTGGGTCCTCTGTTCTCACAGAGAGGAGGCCACTGAGGTTTAAACTCTGAGGTGCAGCTCTCCCTGGGCAGATATGGCCTCCGGGGTGCAGAGTCCCTGCCCTTGACTCTGGTTATCATGTGCCCTTGCCACAGACCTGGGGTGGGGGCTATACCCGAGGATTCCTGTGGCCTTTTTCCTGTGGCCACCACCATTCTGAAGTCCTGACTGGTGAGTCTGGGCTCCTCCCCACAGCTTGGTGGGCCCTCTGAACCACACAGGGCTGCCAAGGAGCCCTGGAGCTGGCTTTGCTCCTGACTGCTCCTTAGTGAGCCCCAGGTGTGGAGACATGGTCAGGCAGGCCAGCATGCAGCTCCCCATACCAGACCCAGCTGCCCAGCACGCTGCAGAAGCTGCTATTAGACATGTCTTATGGCTCAAAGTGGCTAAAAAGCCCCAGAGAGAATGGCCCAAAATCTGGATGACTGATGGATGTTGAAAAGGACCCCCACTGGGCAAGGCTGAGGTGCAGGCTCCCCAACAGCCTTCAGGGCAGGCCCTGACCCACGCTGGCCTCGGCCTCTAGCAGCTTAGGAGACTGCCTAGCTGGTGTTCAGCCTGGTGGCTTGCCTGGAAGGGGAGGCAGTGGGGGAGCGGTGGTCAGAAGGGCTGGCAGGAAAGCCCTAGTATGCTCATGCCAGTGCTGCGAGGCAGGGTGAGCTTCCCCCTTCTTCCAGGGGAAAATGCTGAGACCAAGCCAAGAAGAGGGACTCGCTCACAGCCTATGGCCAGAAACTGGACAACACCCAACTCAAACCTGGAGGCTAGGCCTGCCCCTGGTCGCTTGTCTGAGAGACTGGAAATCTGGAGGGAGTAGGTTGGGTCCAGGCAGCAGGGTGAGTTTAGGCCAGACCTGTGCACGTCTGCACGGTGGGGTCAGACCCACAGCCCTGCCCTTTCCAGCCATGCGCCCTGCGGTTACTGAACCTGTGAGTTGTTCCACCTGTAACATGGGTGTAATAACATGTTTTACATTTCACTGTTACTATTAAATAACAGAAAAGCCTCATGGGGCTGTTGGAAGGATTAAATGAGCTAATGAACTGTGGATCACTTGGTACTTGCTGTTCCCCAGCCCTGCTGCAAGGTTGGGACAGGATTCCGGGTGGGGACTGTGAGCTGGGACCCGGCCTTGGAAGGGGTTGACCCCTGGACTCTGGCCTGTCCATCTGTGGACTGCTGACCCATGTCTCAGAGAATGCTGGTGCAGGCAGCCCCCTGATCAGGTGCCCACAGGCAGTAGGAGAAGCAGACTGTTCTCTGTTCTGAAGCACTGTTTGTGAATGTGGACTGGATCCTGGTACCTCCCCATTACTCCATATGTGATGCAACTGGCAGACATGGCGAATCAATCTGCACACACCAATGGCTGTGACAGACATCACCAATCAATGTCAGGCACACCTTTCCCTTTGAGCCCACGTAAGGCAGTGGCATCATTCTCACAGAGATGCTCTGCTGCCTGCCTCTGTTGGGCCAAGTGGAAACCAACCAACCACACCAGCTGGGCAACTGTGAGGGCCAGCCAGCTCTGACCACCTCTGCTTCTGTAAGCTGTGTAACCTGGGAGGGGGTGGGGAGAGCATCTGTGGGAGGTTGGGGAGGGGACACCCCAGGGCCCAGCAGCTCCAGCCCTAGAGACAGCATGACTCCCTAGCTTGGCCTTGGTGATGTTGACAGTGCAGTAAACACATCCTGGAAGTAGGGCTCCTGTAGGGTTCAAGTCCATCCCCTCACGAAGGCTGGTATGACCATGTGACACCTCAGAGGGTCCTCTCCCAAGCCAACCCCACACATAGGAATAATGACACCTCCTCTGTGAGCATCCCTGGATAAGTTTCACTTGGAGACTTATATTCGGGCGCCTCCTGCCTGCCTGCCCTGGGCTGGGTTCAGGGAAGCAAGCAGGAGAAGGCAGAGAAATTACAAACCGTGGTGAAGGCTATGGACAAGGAGTATGGGTGATGGGTGGGCGAGGGGTGCTCCAGGGTTAGCTCCCAGTCCTGGTGCTCAGGGTGCCACCATGCAGCATTTGTCAGAGCAGTATTCCCCTCCCCCAACCCCAGGCAGGCCTTCCTGGAGGGGGTGCAGGCCTCCATCTCCAGCTGCCCCCTCCCCCAGCAAAATATGGCCAAGACATGACCGGCCCCCTTAAGGCCCCTCCTTCCTCTCCAGTGATGGGAGGGGAGTGGCTGGAAGAGGTGAGAGTGGGAAGTGGGAGGGCAGAAGGGCCTGCAGGAGGGGGCTCCTCACTCTCTAGAGTGAGCTGAGCCCCGGCCAGCCTCCATCCAGGGCCCTTGGAGGAGGTGCCCACCCGGCAGCCCCAGATCAGGGAATCCCGGCTGGCACCACGCCACCACCTCCCTGCCACCCTCATCCACCAGGAGCCAGACACAGTCCGGATCCTTGCCAACTGGGGAGAGGGCGTGCACTCGGCTTCGCCTACTCCCAGCCATCCTTTCTGCTGCCTGTGTGTAATTAACAGAGTAATTAAAAACAGGATGAGTTAATTGGTATTCATTTATGTGGCAGATGTTTTTAATTGAGGCAGGAAACAATTTACCTGTTTACATAAACAATGGCAAAAGCAGGCTTGTAAAACACATTTTAAAAAATATTTTCCTCCCCCTTCCTAAAAAGAAGAATTGAAATCACTCGGTCTCCCCTGTGCCTCCGTGTGAGAGTGGTAGGCCCCGCCCGGGAGGTGCGTGCCAAGAGGAAACATCTGCTTAAAAGGTTTGCTTCCAGAGGACTCTGTTTGCCTTATATCCAGAGGAAGGAGGTTGTTCCCAGGTTGTGGGGACACCAGCTTAGAGGGATGCCTCTCCAGGGGGTCGCCGTGGTGTCATCCCCAGGGCCCAAGGGGGCTCTGACCTCTTGGGTGGGTGGGCCAAGGCCAGGGAGACCACCCAGCAGGATGGGAGGCAGGGCTGGGAAATAGCAGGGGACCCTGTCTATCCAAGCCAGGGGCTCCTCTGGGCAGGGCGGGGGGCTTCCTTTCCACCTGCATTTGTGGCAGCTCCATGTTCCTCCATCACGTGGCCAGCTTGGGGACCGTGGTGTCCCCACACCAGGCCCTGTCTTCCTGGGTTTTGACCCTTTGGCCATTGCAGGGGGTGTCTCTGGGTGGAAGAGCAGAGTCATCCTCTTAGAGGGCTCCAAGGAGGACCTCCAAGAAGCTAGTGCTCAGGGTGACTCCTGTCTATAGATTGGCACTCATTTGGCACTTGCTGTATGCCTGGCTGCTGTCTATGCTGGTTATTACTCTCCGGCTCCTGTTAACCCTTGGGATGGGGCTCATCTCCCCATTTCACAGGTGAGGAGCCTGAGGCCGGACTGAGCACACAGCCTCCAGGTCTCATTGGAAGAACTCACAGCTTGTGGAGCTGACATGTAGGCACTGCGGCTGCCCCTTCGTCGCAAGTACATGCACCGAGGGTTATATTCACACGGAAATATCTAGAGGGGTCCACAGACCCATCAACAGTGGTTACCATGGGTGGGGGCTGGGTGGTTGGGAGCATGCCTTTCCCACGTGACTAAAACCCCGAGCTAGGCCAGCTGCCATGCTCACCACGGGACACATCGCCGACTCTGAAAGTAGGAAATAGTGGGGTTCCAAGTGTTGTATGAGGTGACAGGGGTGAAACACGTGGCCCGTGGAACTGAACAAATGTATAGATAGCTCTCTGCAGTGAAAACGGACTGCATGGAACCCCAGAGACTCCTGGACTCCCCTTCAGGGGAGGGTCTGGGCCATGCCGTTGGGGTGACATACGATTGGAATTTCTGGAACATTTCGACGGTTCCTGGGGGCAAGAATATGGATTGTTTGGAATCCTTCAGAGAGAAGGGCCCTGGGAAGCTTGGCGCCCAGAGCTCTGTACCCAGGACTCCAGAGAGGCTGGGGCTTAGTTCTCCTTCCACACTGCCAGGCCTCTCTGACATTGTTGTAGTTCAGTCATAAGAGTAACCGCAGGTGTCTGAGGTGAGCAGTAGACAGAGTTGCCGCAGCCAGAGGGGCCAGTGGTATTCTCAGGAGCTTCCAGCCTGCGCCAGTGCTGTGTGTGACCTCAGGTGCAGACCTCAACCTCTCTGAGCATCCGGGAAGGGAGGCAGTGATGTTCTCCCCAGTGTTGTGAGCTTTGAGTACAATTATGATAATGACATAAATGTAAACACCCCTACAGCCTCCCCTCCCACCTTTACCGAGTTCTCTGCCAAAAGAGGTACAAGTTTTCAGGGGCCCCAGCCTCGCCCGTGAAGACAGAGGCAGGAGGATGGGAGGGTCTGGGGCCCTGCAGCGATGAAGTCTCTCCTGGGCCAGTCTTGGGCCCTGGGTATGCGGGTTGGGAGGGCCCTGGGCAGTGCCTTCCATGTCCAGGAACTGAGAGCATAGAAGAGGAATTGGGTGTCTCTGGACATCTCGCCAGATCCACGGGGTTCCCGCAGTGGGCACCAAGACACACCACATCAGGCTGACACTCATCACAGCTGAGCCAAACCAGCTCTCAGGTCATCCTTATGAAGGATGAGCAAAGCCTTCCCAGACCACCTCTTCAGCTCCAACCTCAAACCTGCTCCAACTGGTACCTGTCACCACTTGGGGTCCCTCCGGCGTGTGGACAGCATCCTGCATTGATGTCTCCCGTCATGGGTCCCTGGGGCCTTCACAGGCCATGTGTCCTGAGGGCGGCGGTTCTGTGACTTGGGGCTGGTGGGAGGATCATCTCGCTCTCAGGGATGCGCTCAGAGGGGCATGTGTGTGGGGTGAACTACCAGCCCTAAATACTGCTTAGCGTTCGCAGGAGCAGCGCGATGAGTTTATATTTTGGCAACATTCCTCTGGGGAGTTCAAGGTGACATGCAGCCAATCTGCATGCTTTCCAACAATGAAAATACTCTGGGACTCAAGTCAGCCTTCCGTGACGCCTCAGTGCCAGCAGGGGAACCCCTAACCATGCGGCCTAGGTCTCCAGAGCCCCTAGCCTCCCCGATCGCTGCCCACCTTTGTGCATGGAGTTTCCACTGCCCCGACTTCCCCAAGCTGTGCCTCTGCCAGACGTCCTTCCTGGTTTCAGGCATGCACACAGGTGCAGGTTCTCCTCTCAGGAGGCTCCCTGACTCCTGAGCACCCAATCCAGATGTGTGAGCGCCGACGCGGGACTTTCCACTTCATGCAAATCTGAGCACCGATTGGCCTCAGAGGCGTCCTGGCCGAGCAGTTCCTTGAGTTTTGTCAAGTCCTTCTTGAAAACAAGTGATCTGGACGAGTGTATCTGTTAAGTGAAACTTTGTAGTTGTCTATCTTGGTCAGAGTTGGGGTGGGCACAGTGCTGATGGGCAGCAGGCAGTTTAAGAATAAATCAGGAATTACTTAAAAAATGCTGCTGGTACAAGAGGCAGGCAGAGAAGAGGGGGTCCTGCTGCCCCTCCCCAGGGGCAGTTTCTGTTTCCTTCTAGAGACACTCTGTACATATTGGATCATCTTGTATTACAGGGGTTCCTGTGGTCTTTTTTGGGGTTGCACCCCTCCCCCAGGAAATGTGCTTGCCCACACTCTGCCTTGTGTTGCCACAACCCCTCGGGGACACGTCTTCTGTTCAGACTAAGTGTAGGTGGTCCTTGGCTCTAGGAGGACTTCCCCCAACCCCCCAACCCCCATCTGCTGGGGTGCCTCCTGGGGTCTCAGGGTCCCCCGTCCCTCACATCCCTGCCAGGTATGTATGTGAGAAAAGCAGAGAGCTGGCTTAACAGGCGCTGGCCTGATCCTGACAGTGACGTCGGCCCAAGTTTACAGTTGAGGAGACTCAGAGGAGGAAGCCTGGCCAAGGCCACCCGAGTGATGAGGCCACAGCTGGACACAGGCCTGCCGGACCCCAAAGCTGGACTTTCCCCACTACTGCTTGACTTCGTGGGCTGGCCTGTGTGTCCACCACTGCGCCCCAGGAGGGGGCTCTGTGTCATGCTTCAGTCAGGATGTCACCCCCCCAACTCATCCACCTACCCATCCACCATCCACCCACCTCCCGCTCAGCCATGCGCGACTCTCTCTGTCCACATGCCCACACCCCTCAAGCCCACCCAGGCTCCACCGTGTTTCTCATCACAGACCATTCACACTCGCTGGGTGTGCCAGCCTGCAGCTGAGCCATGTCCTCTTGGTGGCAGGTGTGCATAGGAGGACAGGAGAGGACCCTGGAGTGCTGGGCCCAGGTGCTGGGAGAGGGGGGCCCTCCCCTCCATTGGCACCCCACACACACACACACATGGCGGGCGGCCCAGATGGCGGGTGCCCCCCCCCCCCAGCTCTCGGGAGCCGCTCTTGGCAGCGTAGCCCCAGCAGCTGGGTGAGGAATGTGCTCCCTCCGTGCGCCAGCCGCGGGGCGAGCAGGGGACATCTGGATCACGTTTGCGGCCGGCGGAAAGCAGGGAGGGTTTCCATTCCAGCCGCTAAGCGCGCTCCACCCTCCCCACCTCAGAACTCTGCTCAGCACCAGGGCGTCTCAGATGCAGCTCCACGACCTTCCCAGCTTATCTGAGAAGGAAGTCCTGCCTGTGCCCCACTTGTTTGGAGCGTCTGTACGTGGCTGCAGCTCTGGGCTTCTCAGCCAACCAAACCCTCAGACCCCCTCTGCAAACACAGGCACAGACATAATAATGGCTCTGACTGGCTTTCTACTAGGAGCTGTGGTCACCTTTCGTTTCTTGTCATTTTCTGCACGTATGTTCATTTGCAAGATGGAGTTACATGTGTTTCTACTTTTGATTTTTCTTTATTTGAAGTACAACACATCACACAGAAAAGTGTTGTGTGCATGAAGGTTCAGAGTGTGCAGGTTAACAGACAACATTCCCTGACCTGCCCCAGGCCCTGAGCCCCTCTCCCCGGTCACTGCCTGCCGTGGGCCCACCACGTTGGCTGTAATGCCAGGTTCTGAACTTCCTGTAAGTGGAGACACGTGGCCCATCCTCTTTGGGGTCTGGTGTCATTCACTCAGCTACGTGTTGGTGACATTTGACAAAATGGTGCGTGTGGTTGTGTGTGTGCTTTTTCCTTGCTGTGTAGTATTCTGCTGTGTGGATCTGCCCCTTGACCTCCTGATGGACCTCTGTGACAGTGGCCAGTGAGTATTCTTGTCCTTTGCTGCCAATGCTGGGCTCTTTGCTCTTCTGTTGATTCTCTGCCTCAGAGCAAACCACTGAGCCATGGGTGCATGATATTTCAGGCTGGTGGATGCTAAAAAGTGGTTTCCAAAGTGAAGGTACCCACCACATGATTTCAGGCTCCATAGCGTCTCACTGGGTGGCTCATCTGGGCAGTCCCGGCAGGGCTTGCTCTTGGGTTGAGGTCGGCCGCTCTGCTGAGGTGGCCGGGCCCTCACACTCCTGGATCCCTAGCTGGGGCAGCTGGGCCAACTCGTCCCATTCAGCAGGCTCAGCAGGACAGCCAGAGGTACTGACTGCCTCATGTCCAGCTCAGAACTAACTGACATCACTCCTGCCTCATCCTAATGGCCAGAGCAAGTCCCTGGCAAGCCCAGATCCAAGGGCAGAAAATTGAGCCTATTTCTGAGTGGGAAATGGAGAAGGCAATGGCACTCCACTCCAGTACTCTTGCCTGGAAAATCCTATGGAGGAAGGAGCCTGGTAGGCTGCAGTCCATGGGGTCGTTAGGGTCGGACACGACTGAGCGACTTCACTTTCACTTTTCACTTTCATGCGTTGGAGAAGGAAATGGCAGCCCACTCCAGTGTTCTGGCCTGGAGAATCCCAGGGACGGGGGAGCCTGGTGGGCTGCCGTCTGTGGGGTCACACAGAGTCAGACACAATTGAAGTGACTTAGCAGCAGCAGCAGCAGCAGCAGCTGGGTGGGAAGAGCTGCAGTCACACTGGAAGGGGTGTGTGTGGTTGGGGAGGAGAACTGAGGCCATTTTATGATGCGCCCACCCCCAGGTGGAGGGTATCTTAATCTGCCATAACTGAACTTTACTGCTGATGGGTAGGCTCAGAGTAGCTCCTTGGTCCCCATGCCCTTACACATGGGGGAGCTGCCCACTGAGGCCACTGGGCAGGGGGCAGCTCCTGACCCAAGCTCTGCCCAGGCTCCCACCACAGCCTCCAAGCCAACAGGCCAGGGTCCCAGATGGCACAAGGGCAGGCTGGGCCTCTCTGGGTTTCTCACAGGCCGGTCAGCACACCTGTGTGCAGCATCTTGCTGACCACCAGCATTGGTGACCACCAACACCAGGTGTTGGCACTGGTCTGGACTTTGCAGTGCACAGAAAGACAAGGCCCTTGTCCTCGGGGAAACAGGACCCGCACAGACCGCGATGGCGCGTGCTGACAAGTGCGCCCCAAGAAATTAAGTGGGTGATGCAGTGGGAAGGGCAGGGGTCCTCTGAGGGGGGACATTTGGGCTCGATCCTGAGTAAGAAGGGAACAGCCTTGTGGAGCACAGGGGAGCATCCCAGCAGGTGGAGACACCCCAAGCCCACCCGGGAAAGTCTAGCCAGGCCTCCCAGCCTAGAGGCACAGTCAGGTTAGGAGAGCATGGGCCCCTCCTGAGGGGACCTGGGCTGGAGGATGGTGGTGAGACTGGGTCTGGCTTGCTTTCAACATACCTCGGTGGTATCTCGATGGTAGAAGGGACCTTTCTGTCCAGGAGGGTGACTCCCTCCCAGCTCTGGTGGGATTCGCAATCCCCTGCTGGTGCAGGGGGCAGCCCAGCCACCGCGATGTCCCCTCTGGGGCTGCGAGGGTCTTCCCTGTGCAGCAGGACATCCTCTTGTGGACCCTCCCGGCAACCCTTCTGGGCAGGCTCTGAGGGTCCACAGTGATGACCTGCCTGAGCCCAGTGGTGTCGTCAACCAGAATGCTGGACACGCATGGGAGCTGCTGCGTGACAGCCATGTGACCCAGGCTTGCATCTTGTGAGCCTCAGCTCCTTGTCTATAACCCAGGTCTTATATGTCTGGGCTTTATCAGAATGAGGGGGTCTCAGCACCCAGGCATATACACCGCTCCCGGCAGAAGGCAGCCATCTCAATCAGAGCTGGGCCCCACTCAGCACCCTGGTCTTTCAGAGGAGCCTCTCGCTGGCTTGTCCCATCCCTCTGTGCCTCTGCGGGGGCTCTGCTCTTGTCCCCATCTCAGGTGAGAAAACTGAGTCCTGGGTAGAAAAGTCAGTAACATTCAGGCCAAGACGCTGAGGCNTGTGGGGTCACACAGAGTCAGACACAATTGAAGTGACTTAGCAGCAGCAGCAGCAGCAGCAGCTGGGTGGGAAGAGCTGCAGTCACACTGGAAGGGGTGTGTGTGGTTGGGGAGGAGAACTGAGGCCATTTTATGATGCGCCCACCCCCAGGTGGAGGGTATCTTAATCTGCCATAACTGAACTTTACTGCTGATGGGTAGGCTCAGAGTAGCTCCTTGGTCCCCATGCCCTTACACATGGGGGAGCTGCCCACTGAGGCCACTGGGCAGGGGGCAGCTCCTGACCCAAGCTCTGCCCAGGCTCCCACCACAGCCTCCAAGCCAACAGGCCAGGGTCCCAGATGGCACAAGGGCAGGCTGGGCCTCTCTGGGTTTCTCACAGGCCGGTCAGCACACCTGTGTGCAGCATCTTGCTGACCACCAGCATTGGTGACCACCAACACCAGGTGTTGGCACTGGTCTGGACTTTGCAGTGCACAGAAAGACAAGGCCCTTGTCCTCGGGGAAACAGGACCCGCACAGACCGCGATGGCGCGTGCTGACAAGTGCGCCGCAAGAAATTAAGTGGGTGATGCAGTGGGAAGGGCAGGGGTCCTCTGAGGGGGGACATTTGGGCTCGATCCTGAGTAAGAAGGGAACAGCCTTGTGGAGCACAGGGGAGCATCCCAGCAGGTGGAGACACCCCAAGCCCACCCGGGAAAGTCTAGCCAGGCCTCCCAGCCTAGAGGCACAGTCAGGTTAGGAGAGCATGGGCCCCTCCTGAGGGGACCTGGGCTGGAGGATGGTGGTGAGACTGGGTCTGGCTTGCTTTCAACATACCTCGGTGGTATCTCGATGGTAGAAGGGACCTTTCTGTCCAGGAGGGTGACTCCCTCCCAGCTCTGGTGGGATTCGCAATCCCCTGCTGGTGCAGGGGGCAGCCCAGCCACCGCGATGTCCCCTCTGGGGCTGCGAGGGTCTTCCCTGTGCAGCAGGACATCCTCTTGTGGACCCTCCCGGCAACCCTTCTGGGCAGGCTCTGAGGGTCCACAGTGATGACCTGCCTGAGCCCAGTGGTGTCGTCAACCAGAATGCTGGACACGCATGGGAGCTGCTGCGTGACAGCCATGTGACCCAGGCTTGCATCTTGTGAGCCTCAGCTCCTTGTCTATAACCCAGGTCTTATATGTCTGGGCTTTATCAGAATGAGGGGGTCTCAGCACCCAGGCATATACACCGCTCCCGGCAGAAGGCAGCCATCTCAATCAGAGCTGGGCCCCACTCAGCACCCTGGTCTTTCAGAGGAGCCTCTCGCTGGCTTGTCCCATCCCTCTGTGCCTCTGCGGGGGCTCTGCTCTTGTCCCCATCTCAGGTGAGAAAACTGAGTCCTGGGTAGAAAAGTCAGTAACATTCAGGCCAAGACGCTGAGGCAGGGTAGAGGGAGGCCAGTCAGAACCTCTCTGTTCTAGGTGCCATGGTGGCCTTTCCCCTTCTGGTCCTTTGTCTAAGACTACCCCCGTCACCTCCCCCCAACCTTGAGAAGCAGGAGTTATGGGCCCATTTTATGGGCCATGCTGGGGTGATTTCCCCAGTTCACAGTCTGTCACAGAGTAGGTTTCCTGGCTTTTGGTCCAGTGCTGTTGCCATGGCAACCGACATCCTTGGTGTTGTCACCCACAGGCCCAGGGGATCACGGGGTCCCTGGGGGCAGGAGGACCAGGGTGGCCTAGCACTGTGTAGCGGGAAGGGTCACAGCATTAACAGGCAGAGAAACAGCAGCCCGGACAGACCCCAGGACTGGGAAGGGCTGGGCAGAGGATCCAGGGGACGTGGCTGGAGCACTCGTGGGGGTGGGAGGGCCGCCCGGACCAAGGGAAGGAAACACTAATCCTTGTGTGTATTATCACTGATTCATCAGGCAGTGGAGGCTGTGACTGAAACCAGATGTGGGCAGTGGCCCAAGTTCCAGCGCCTGGAACTCATTAGGGCTGCGGCCCCCTGAAAATTCTCATTGCTTTGCAGAGCATTGGGGATCAAAGACAAGCCATCCCTGACCTTGGCCTTGGAGGGAGAGGGAGGGGTCAGCCTCCTGGTCAGACCCACCCATCTCGATGTGGGGGGGTCAACCCCATGTCCTCAGGGCTCCCTGAGTCCCTCTACCTCAGCCTGGGAGCCCTGTCCATCCCTTCTGAGACATGGCTGCTTTCTGGGGTGCATGCCTGGTTTTTCCCTCCATCCCCAACACACGCACTGGGAGGCTCCAGGAGAGGCTGTGCCCCTCCTCGCCCCAGGAATTTGGCCCTTGGTTGGGGAGATTGCCTGGCTTGCTCCAGATCCCCAGGGTCCAGGAGTACAAGTCCCCATCTACCCTCCAAGAAGCCTTGAGGGGAAGGGAGGGTGTTCTGGGGGCAGGAGCTCCCCAAGCAGCAATATGGAGGCTCAAGTGCCCTCCCCAGAAATATCTGCCCCCGCCCTCCTGCTAGCCCCTGTGTGTGCTGGCAGTAGACCTGTTCCACCTTGCCCAGGCCCTGCAGTGGCTGGTGTGCAGTGGTCAGTGGCTCAGAGGAGGTGAATCTGTCACTGGGGGTAGGGGTGGAGGCAGTGTAGGGAGGTACTTGGGCTGGGTTGGCCTTCTGCACTACCCACATCTGCTGTGTTGCTCATGACTCCCAAGATTGGCCCGACAGTTACATGGCCAGAAACCTGCCTGGGACCATGTGAGAAGAACAGTGTCCACCCCTCATGTGGACACAGGAGGATCCCATTGATNCATGGCAACCGACATCCTTGGTGTTGTCACCCACAGGCCCAGGGGATCACGGGGTCCCTGGGGGCAGGAGGACCAGGGTGGCCTAGCACTGTGTAGCGGGAAGGGTCACAGCATTAACAGGCAGAGAAACAGCAGCCCGGACAGACCCCAGGACTGGGAAGGGCTGGGCAGAGGATCCAGGGGACGTGGCTGGAGCACTCGTGGGGGTGGGAGGGCCGCCCGGACCAAGGGAAGGAAACACTAATCCTTGTGTGTATTATCACTGATTCATCAGGCAGTGGAGGCTGTGACTGAAACCAGATGTGGGCAGTGGCCCAAGTTCCAGCGCCTGGAACTCATTAGGGCTGCGGCCCCCTGAAAATTCTCATTGCTTTGCAGAGCATTGGGGATCAAAGACAAGCCATCCCTGACCTTGGCCTTGGAGGGAGAGGGAGGGGTCAGCCTCCTGGTCAGACCCACCCATCTCGATGTGGGGGGGTCAACCCCATGTCCTCAGGGCTCCCTGAGTCCCTCTACCTCAGCCTGGGAGCCCTGTCCATCCCTTCTGAGACATGGCTGCTTTCTGGGGTGCATGCCTGGTTTTTCCCTCCATCCCCAACACACGCACTGGGAGGCTCCAGGAGAGGCTGTGCCCCTCCTCGCCCCAGGAATTTGGCCCTTGGTTGGGGAGATTGCCTGGCTTGCTCCAGATCCCCAGGGTCCAGGAGTACAAGTCCCCATCTACCCTCCAAGAAGCCTTGAGGGGAAGGGAGGGTGTTCTGGGGGCAGGAGCTCCCCAAGCAGCAATATGGAGGCTCAAGTGCCCTCCCCAGAAATATCTGCCCCCGCCCTCCTGCTAGCCCCTGTGTGTGCTGGCAGTAGACCTGTTCCACCTTGCCCAGGCCCTGCAGTGGCTGGTGTGCAGTGGTCAGTGGCTCAGAGGAGGTGAATCTGTCACTGGGGGTAGGGGTGGAGGCAGTGTAGGGAGGTACTTGGGCTGGGTTGGCCTTCTGCACTACCCACATCTGCTGTGTTGCTCATGACTCCCAAGATTGGCCCGACAGTTACATGGCCAGAAACCTGCCTGGGACCATGTGAGAAGAACAGTGTCCACCCCTCATGTGGACACAGGAGGATCCCATTGATGCTCAGAGCTCAGGAGGGCCACCTGTAAGCCAGGAGAGCTGGCTCCTGCCTCCACGTGCTGTCACTGCCAGGGGACCACGCCCATGCTGGAGCGCACTGTGCTGGAGTCCGAGGGCCCCACAGGGTCCACCCCTGACATGTGGGGGTGTCTCCCAGTGGGTCCTGCCCAGGAGGGATGCCCTGAAGCTGCACCCTCCCCAAGCGCTGTGAGGCCTGAATCCCCTCAGACACCCCCACCCTCTGTCTCTTCCACAAGTGTGGCGTTGGGCTTCTGGAGGTTTGAGGCTGTTGTAGTTAGGAGGGGGCTCTGGGGCTCATGACAGTGCTGTAATAGAAGGTCTAGGAAGAAAGAGTGGGAGAAAGGAGGAAATCTGTAGTCAGGGCTCTGCAGCCTCACCGAGCTGCGGTCTTGGAGGAAGCCTAACCTCTGCCCCTTCGATCTCCTCACTGCTTCAGCGGGCAGCGATGCCCACCTGACCTGGGACTTGGACCCATGGAGGAGCCTGGGAAAGTGCTGGCACTGGAGGCCATCGTGGAGGACACGGGATGAGGCTGTGTGAGGCCCCAAGTGCCACACAGGGAGCTGGGACACCGTGGGAGCCACGGTGGTCTCCAGGCCCTGGAGGCCCCTTGCTCTCTGCGACTCTGGGTGTCGGGGTCCCCATCTGTAAACCCAGAGGTAGCGGCGTCTTCCTCCAAGACTGGCGAAGGCTGCCAGCGGAGTCCTCGATCATGGTCAGGATCCTGGAAGCCCAGGTGCGACATTCACAAAGGGGCACCTCCCATGGGCAGCTATACCCTGCCCTGGGCAGAGTGTCTGTGAGCCAGGATGCCACGATCCTCCCGGGAGAGTCTGGCCTGAGCAGGACAGAGTGTGCCCAGAGGTGCTGGGGACAGGTGGTGCCTGCTCTCGCTCTCGACACCTGACACCAGCCCGCTGCTGTCCCGCCCCCGGACCTTTGGAGGAGGACGGGCACGAGGCTTCAGGGGACACCTGACCTGACCGGGGAGGTTCCCTCCAGTCCCTGGCTGATGTGCAGGGCAGAGGAATGGGGGCTGTCCTCGGTGAAAGAGCGCCTGTGGGGCTGGGAGGCAGGACTGTCCTGGGCCATCTCCTGTCCTGCCGTCCATAGGCCATCTCCCTTCTTGGTCCTGACTCCGCAACGTTTATGCAGCACCTGCTGTGTGCCTGGCCCTGCGCTGCACACTGTTTCACTGAGGAAGACAATCACATTCAGGCAAAGACGTGGGAGGTGAGGTCAGGGAGGAGATGGCCAGTCACAGAGGTTCCTGAGGGCACTCAGGACGCCCGCCAAGAGGTGGAGGCCACCGGTAATGGTTTCAGGTGATGTGTCTTAGGGGCCAGCTTCGCCCCTCTGCCTCCAGCATTCGGCCCACCCTGGCAGGAGCTTCCGGCCCTCGGCAGGAGGTTCCGGTCCTCGGCCTGCTCCCCAGCACGGAGCAGAGGCCAAGACGTCAGGGCCTGGGCCGCTGGTGCTGTCCTTGCCCCCACCTGCAGCTGCAGAGGCTGCAGATGGGCAGCGTGCCCAGGAGCGCCCGCTCACTGGGGCCGGGGAGCAGGCCCCCTCCTTGGAGTGTAGGGCTCCCTGCCAAGCCTCCATGGGTCTGGGGAACCCTGCCTGCCTGAGGGTCAGTGCCAGGAACGGGGTCTGGGCATGTCACAGGTCACAGCCTGAGATTCCGCAGAGAGTGGCCTCTGGGCCCTGGGCTTCCTTGTCAGCTGCCTCAGAGGCTAGGGGCTGCCTGGGGTGCTCAGGTCGAGGCTGGGCTCACAGTCAGGGCCATGCCTCTGGATTGGGGTTACCTATCGGTACCGGGCCCACCTGCCCACTTCCTATTTCTGTGAGGGTCAGACTAGGTGACGGAAGAGTCAGACCATGAGAGGCCAAAGAGAGTCCTGCTTCCACAACAGCACCAGTGGGGGATGGGCTGTGCTGATGCTAAGGGCCCCCTCCCATGGAGGGTTCTAGAACCCCAGGGCTGGGAGCACGGGGCTGTGGCCAATTCTCAGCCGGGCAGGGCGGGCTGGGAACACAGGCGGACAGGGACAATGATGGATGGGGTGGCTTGTTCCGGCACATTCCGTGTTCTTTCCCACCGGCTCCGCCCGGCCCCGGAGAGCGGCTTCCTCTGTCGATGGGTTAGTGACATTTAGTGGGAACTGGAGCCACTGTCTGGGAAACACGCAGGGTTCCCAGGGGCCTGGGGAGCACCGCCCGGGTATGGGAATGTTCTCGAGGGCTCGGAGCCGGGGCTGTGGGTGGGGCTGTGACTGAGTAGGCCGTCCCCTCTCACCCTCTGGCTCCTGCTCTGCAGCCAGACATCAGGACACCAGGGGGGCCCCACCCTCCGGGATTGAGGGACAGACAGTTCAAAGAGGAGTGAATGAGGGAGCAGCAGGTCTCTGGTGGGTAAGACTCTGGGGCCACCTCCAGACCCCTGTCGGCTGTGTGAGCTCGGCGGGCCACCCATCCTCTCTGTGCCTCGCTTTCCTGTGTGTCAGATGGAGCAGAGCTGGGCTGCCTGCCATGTTGTGGGAGGGTCAGACTCCTGGCTGGGCCCCCGGCACACTCCTGCCCCCTGAGCACATGGGGAGGGGCCGATTGGGGAGGGGCCAGCATCCCGAGAGTTCCCCCCAACACACACCAGCATAAGGGCCGCTGTTCTGACCAGGGTCC